>PVJN01000441.1:0-205216 GCA_004026805.1 Lasiurus borealis
TTGCTTCCAGCCTTCTTTTGTCCTACCCTAAAATAATTTAAAAAGAGGGTACCTAAAAGGCCAATATACATTTGAAAAAATCTCAACATCACTGGTCATCAAGGAAATAAAATAAAATACTAATCATTAATAAATCACAATACCAGGTCTTGTTGAAGTTATGGAGCAATTGGAACTCTCAAACACTGCTGGAAAACTGGGAGTATCTATCACAGCTAAAAATATTCTTAGTTTAATCAATAAAATACACACACACACACACACACACACACACACACACACAGCCAAAATCGGTTTAGCTCACTGGATAGAGTGTCAGCCTGCGGACTGAAGGGTCCTGGGTTCAATTACATGTATCTTGGTTGTGGGCACATCCCTAGTAGGGGATGTGCAGGAGGCAGCTGATTGATGTCTCTCTCTCATCGATGTTTCTACCTCTCTGTCCCTCTCCTTTCCTCTCTGTAAAAAAATCAGTAAAATATATTTTAAAAAAACACACACAAAAATATCCTTAGTTCAGCATTTGTACTCTCAAGTATATATAATACATAAATGCTGTCTCAGATACAAGCACAAGACATATCAAGAACGTTTATGGTTGGGAGGCTCAGTTTGTTGGAACATCTTCCCTGTACACCAAAAGGTTGTGAGTTTAATTCCTGTGATCAGGGCACATATTGGAGGCAACCAATCGATGTTTCTCACATTGTTTTTATTTCTCTCCCTTCTTCTCTCTCTAAAAATCAATTAAAAATAAAACATATCCTTGGACAAGTATTTTTAAATGAATTTTAAAAATATAGGATATATTTTTTAAATATTTTATTGATTTTTTACAGAGAGGAAAGGAGAGAGAAAGTCAGAAACATCGATGAGAGAGAGACATTGATCAGCCGCCTCCTGCACGCCCCACAGTGGAGGTGTGCCTGCAAGCAAGGTACATGCCCCCGACCGGAATCGAACCTGGGACCTTTCAGTCCGCAAGCTGACGCTCTATCCACTGAGCCAAACCAGTCTCAGCAGAATATTTTTTAATGTATTTTTTCCATGGATTTTTAGAGAGAGAGGGAGAAAGAGGGATAGAAAGATAGAAACATCAATGAAAGAGAAACATCATTGATCGGCTGCCTCCTACACACCCCATATTGGGGATGGAGCCCACAAATCAGGCACATGCCCTGATTGGAATCAACCGGTGACCTCTTGGTTTATAGATTGATGCTCAGGCTCTAAGCCACATAGGCCGGGCTATCGCAGCATTATTCTTAATAACCCCAAATGGGGAATAACCTATATGTCATTCAGTAATGAAATGAAGTGGAATAAATCGTGGTGTATTTATTGCAGTAGAATGCTCTGTTACAAGTTTTAGTGAACTGCCAATACATGTATCAATATAGATAAGTTTTAGAAACATAATGTTGAGTGAAATAAGCTGGATATAAAAGAATATATACTGAATGATTCCATCTTTGTGAAGGTCAAAATATGCAAGAGCCATATATGGACTTGGAAGTTTGAGTAGTAGTTACTTTTGAAGGGATGGTTAGTAACTAGTAGAAGCCATGAAACAGGCTTCTTTATATTTAAAAGTTGTGTGCTTTTCTTTGTGTCTGCTTTACTTAAGTCAAAATGTTTATTTTTAAAAAATGAAGGTAGCTAAGTTATAGATTTTCCCAGCGGTAGAATGGTTATACTTACTTATCCAGATGGTCAGTCCATCTAGTGCAAATGGGCTTCCTAACTACTGAAGTGTGGCATCAGAGAATGTAAGTGCAGATGGAGAGAAGGGTGACCAGAAGAACCCATGCATGCCCTAGCCATTCTTTTCAATGTTTTGTATGCTTTTTTCTCCTATATTTAAGATTCATTTATCAGAATTATTTAAGATTGTTATATGAAATTCACCTAGAAAGAAATCACAGCCTATTCTGCCTTCAGCCTCTAAGCACTAAAACAAAGGAAGCATACCAGGACATATTCAGAATCTCTCAAAGTTTAAGGCCATCCCTTGAGTGTGTCAGGGAAGCATAATTACAATGAATTGCATTCTTTCCACCTGGGTTTGCTGAAGTTCTAATGTGAGCTCTTTCTTTTCTTTCCTTAAAAAATAAAAACCATCAGGAGTAGTAGTTTCCAGTCTGTTGAAGTCCTCTGCTTCCGGGACCGCACCTCGCAGGGAGTCAGAGACATCACCCACAGCATCATCTTCGAAGTGAAGCTTCCAGAAATGGCTTTTAGCCCAGGTAATTTGCTGGTCTCTGAAAATGCATATAATTGTTATTTATCATAAACCTAATCAAGCTTAACTTTCCTTTCATCCTTTAACAATAGCAGCAGAAGGGAGAGAAAAAGTACAATTTCTACCTCTTTGTCAATGTGATCACCTCCCTTGAACAGAGAGCAGCTCTGCTAGTCTGACAGGCACAAAGACAAAGATTGTCCCCAGGAAATTTTTTCTGGGCAGGATTTTTCAATCTTAAGTATGTTTTCCACCTAGTTTTATTTTTATTTTTGCTTAAGACATAATCTTTATTCCTGACCCTTCTTAAAGGAAAAATGAAATATTAATGCACTGACATACTTATTTGTTACAAACTTAAAGTTGTGTGTGATTCTACTCTCCTTGCAATAAATGAGTGAGCAAAAGTGCCATGTCTCTTTCCACATTTAATATTTTTCCATTTGGTCCTGTGTGATAGACATCAGCTATTCTCCTCCTTTCATAAATAAAGAAACTTAGGCTTCACACTTCAGTAGTTAAGAAGCCCATTTGCACTAGATAGACTGACCATCTAGATAAGTAAGTATAACCATGTTGAAGTTTGAGTAAAATAAAGGTATACTTACTAATATCCACCACATGATATATTCCTTATGAGAAATCTGTTCTATGTAAAAGACATAACACAATGTCTGGCATGTTGTAAGTGCTTTATAAATGCTGATTTATGTTAATTTCCTATCACACTAAATAAGCCCAGCGCTCTCCAAAAGGATCCCTCAGATTTTTGTGTCTTCCATGCTTTTCAGAGTAATTTCACATACATTGTTCAATTCGCTCCTCACAGTGTCCCACATGGTTTCAAGGCACATTGTTTTCTTTAATTCACAAGTCATGTGCCTTAAAGTGTTTTAGTGGTGGGGCGGGTAGGGGAGAATGTTAATATTTCTTCTGAGATGGCATTTCTAGAATGCAGAATTCAAAAGGATCCAGAATTACTCTGATGACATTTCATCAGTAATTCTTTTTTGTAGCACTGATAAATGTCTTAAATAGACTTCTCAGAGAGATTGACCATGAAGTGCTTGGTCAGGCAATTGGGGAAGTGGTTTATTTGTTACTTTGAGCGATAAGAAATCCATTCCTCTCCGCTGTTTTTACATAGTTGCATTTGGTTTAGCACCCTCTTCTGGCACATTCTAAAATAGCTTCCATGTGATGCTAACTTACATACTGTACAGTACTTTTGTTATATTAAAGCCACAACCTGGGGTAGCTCTAGGGGAATGTGGTTATCTAACAAGTATCGGGAGCTGAAGGGCAGGCCACCATCACCTTCCACACTTCCTAAATCCTGCCAATCACCATTTTTAAGATAAAGTAATTGAATTACTCTTATTCCTTGCTCCCAATATTACTGATGCTTGATGGAACTGGCAAACCCAGGAAACACTGCATTTATATTTGAAAAAGAGGCTTTCTATAATCCAGTAATGTCTCAATACATCTTTTTTTTTTAATATATTTTATTGATTTTTTACAGAGAGGAAGGGAGAGGGATAGAAAGTCAGAAACATAGATGAGAGAGAGACATTGATCAGCTGCCTCCTGCACACCCCCTACTGGAGATGTGCCCGCAACCAAGGTACATGCCCCTGACCGGAATCAAACCTGGGACTTTTCAGTCCGCAGGCCGACGCTCTATCCACTGAGCCAAACCGGTCTTGGCTCAATACATCTTTATTGAGTGTGGCTGGAAAGGCAATTTTTCTTTATTTTTTTCATTCGAATTAATAGTTCCCCTTTTAGCTGTAAATTAAACTTTATCTTTCACCCTGGCCAGGTGATTTAGGTGATTGAAGCATCATTCCTTACACCAAAGGGTTTCAATATCGATCCCTGGTCAGGGCACATACTTAGGTTTGCAGGTTTGATTGATGTCCGGTTGAGTTGCTTTGGGAGGCAATCAATGGATGTTTCTCTTTCACATCTGTTTCTCTCTCCCTTCCACTCTAAAATCAATAAAATTAAAAAACAACAACATATCCTTGGGTGAGGATTAAAAAAATCTTTCTAAATAATTATTCTGTATTATAGTGTGAACTGAAAGTTTTTAGTATTTCTAAAGACATTCCATAGTTGCAGTGGTATCACCAGTATAGTTTTAAATATCCTATATTTTCTTAAGCTCTTCATAGTGCAGCCAAGCCCACCCTTCATTGCTGATATAAAGATTATCGTGGCACCTGGCTGAAGGAGGCAGCAGATGCTGCTGAGGGTGGGAGAGCCCTTGTTTTAATTCCTGTTCTAATGTTCTCCTCCTAGTTAACTAATTGGGAGAACAGGTCCTAAGTTTCCCCTAAAAATATTTTCTCAATAATTTTGGATATGACTTACAGATGTAGTTTATATGGAGGCAGATATGACCTACACTAATAAAAGAGAAACATGCAAATTAACCATCACTCCGCTATATCAGCCAATGAGGAGTGAGTATGCAAATTAACCCAACTAAGATGGCAGCCACCACAGAGCTGAAGCAAGCAGGAGGCTTGGGTTGCCCCTGGTGATGGAGGAAGCCAATCTTCCCACCTGCCCTGGCCAGCTCTGGCCTCTGCTCAAAGCTATAAAGTTTCAATTATAGAAAATAAATAAATCCCAGATACCTGCTTCCAGCCAGCCCTGGCATCTGCTCAAGGAGGGGCTGGGAGCCTGGGTTTCCAGGAGCAATGCAGGCTTCCAACTGGCCCTGGCCTCCGCTCAAGGCTACAAAGTTTCAATTATAGAAGATAAATAAATCCCAGATACTTGCTTCCAGCTGGCTTTGGCCTCTGCTCAAGGAGGCGCTGAAAAAAAAGGAAAAAGAAAAAAAGCCCCTTATCCAGGCTGGCCACACCCCCATGGGCCAGGGAGGAACATGGGAGGGCTCCAGGGTGTGTCCAGCCTGTCTTACCCAGTCCTGATTGGGGCCGATTGAAGCCTGGGAGGGACTGCAGGAGAGCCCATCTAGCCTAGGCTTGATCTGGGCTGGCTGGCTGGGGAGGGATCACAGGAGGGATCACGGGAGGGCTCTAGGGCATGTCCGACTGGCTAGCCCAGTCTAGCCCAGTCCTGATCAGCCGGACCTCAGCAGCAAGCTAACCTACTGGTTGGGGCATCTGACCCCTAGTGGTTAGTGTGTGTCATAGTGACTGGTGGAATGGTCAAATGAATGGTTGACACTTAGCATATTATGCTTTTATTATATAGGATGTTTATTAAAATCCATTTCATTTTCAAACTTGAGCTATCAGCTGTTAAAGTGTGTATACATTTTGGAGGGACACCCTGTATAGAATTATTTTGTTGTCAATAAGTTTAAAGTACAGCATTTTGAGTACTGAGATATTTTAATTTGAAATTATATTTTGTTTTTGTCCCATGATTATTTTTTAATGAGAAAGCTTAGGCTGGAGTTATGAACTACAGTACTAGACTGTACTTGCCAGGTTTCTTATGCTGTGTATTAGGGAAGCATTTTTTATTAACGTAAGAATAGTAATAAATTATGATTTAGTTACAAGTCTGAATTCTTTTTCCTAGAAAAAGAATTTTGAAGTTTTAACCTCTTTAAGAACTCAAATTTATTATATCAGTTTTAATTTTTCATGACTTTGAAAACAGGACCATACCAGAAGCCTGAATTAGAACAAGAAAGGACGTTTGTTTGGGTCTTCTTTCTATAAATGATGCCCCCCAGTCAAATTGAGGCTCAAGTAGCTTTCTAGATGATTGGTCCCAAGGTTTCCCATTGGTCATCCTACCTCATCTTTTCACAAAGAAAAGATTATGTAAATGAAATCAACACTTTCTAGGTCCCATAATTATATTAAGCAATATTTTTTAATTTTTTAAGATTTTTATTGATTTCAGTGAGGAAGGGAAAGGGAGAGAGAGAAACATCCATGATGAGAACCATTGATTGGCTGCCTCCTACACACTCCCTACTAGGGATCGAGCCTGCAACCTGGGCATATGCCCCCAACTAGAATCAAACCTGGGATCCTTCACTCCGCAGGCCAACACTGTCCACTGAGCCAAACTGGCCAGGGTGCAGTACTATTTTTTTTTTTTAATGAAAGGTCAAAAGAAAAAAAGTTTTCAAGGTAAAGGAGGAGAGTGGCCAAAGAACACCAGTATATGGTTAGAAACGAACAAAATTCCTCCCAGTAGTACATTAAGTCAAGGAGTTTCTGTTCCTTCAGAGACTTATGTAAAGCAGACAGTTAGGGTGGGTTATAGCTGGATGAATTCCCTGTGAAGGATTTGAAGCTTTATTGTGAATTTCAGGGATTCAGGGAGAAAGAGACTGAGATCTAGAGATGTGGGGAGTGTAAGAGAGTGGCTAGACCCCATTAGAAAGTTTTCATCAAGAAAGTCAGGTTTCCATTAAGGTGAGGAGGTAGCAGGAGTATTCTACAAAGTGAGGTTTTTAAGAACATTTGCAAGAGTAGAATAGAGCTGCATTTCCCTGAATGTGTTACCAGTGATGGAAGGAGATACTGAGAGCTAGGTAAATTTTGGAAACACAAAGCCAAATTAAATTCCATGTTCCTTTACTTTAGGCTCCTCAAAGCTTTTATCTCCTTCACATGCAACCCGAATCTCCATGTTTGGATGGTGGTAAGGAGTGGATAGGGAACACAGAAATGGGTCCAGAGTAGTTCCGATGTCTATTAGTCACAGGATCCTTACCTTTTGAACTGCCAGAATTGGAGTTACATAGGCACCCATAGCAGAGGTTAAAAGAGATAGGGAAGGAGAAAGTCTGAATGGATAAGGAAGAGCTTAAAGGAAAAGGCAGTTTAACAGAGGGACAGTCTTCTTGGACTACGATCTGCCCACAGGTAGGTACACAATGATGGAGCTGAGTGGCTGAGCAGAGGGACACAAAAATGAGGAACAGAAGGGATGTACTGTTCACATCCCAGTGGGAATTTCATCAGAAGCTGTGCTGCCATCACAGTAGTCTGTTTCCTTAGATAGAGAACCTTCAACAGGGTTATACCAATGCCAAATATGATTGTTTTTATTTGAGCAACTGCAGAAATCAAAGCAACTTGGGCTAGCATTGAAGGGTATTTCAGAAGGTCCTCTATAGATCTACTGGCCTCTAAACAAGATTCCTAGTAGCCATGGAAGATGGGAAGACAACTGAGGCAAGTAGATGCAAATTCAGGCCCAATAACCTTTTTGAGAAAAATGTACCAAAAGTTTATCAGTGTATGGGCCATCTTGCTGCTTGGCTGACTTGTTTTTATCCTTCCCTCCATTAAATGTATTGTTTTATTTGCTTTAAGATTGTCCCAAAGCTGTTGGATGGGAAAAGAACCAGAAAGGAGGCATGGGACCAAGAATGGTGAACCTCAGTGAGTGCATGGACCCTAAAAGGTATATTTTGGAAGATAGTTTCTTCAGTGGTTCTTTCACATACCAAGTTCTATGAGGTCAATGGCACTGCACAATTCAGTCTAGGGGTGACATTCACATGAACAATGGGTGTTACTGCATTCTTTGTTGCCTGACTCATATTTTAAGTTTGGTTGTGGGAATTAATATTAATGATGGATATCCTGAAGGGCACACATTTCATCTGTTCATCTAGACCAGTGGTCGACAAACTGCGGCTCACGAGTTACATGAGGCTCCCAGGCCACGGTTTGCTGCTCTGTTGACTAATGAGTTTGCCAACCACTGATCTACACATTCTAAATTTGTTCTTGCTTCAAGCACAGACTCTTAAGACCTGTATAACTGCAACATATTGTATCTTTTATTCATTGCCCTTTAATTTTCTTCTAGTAGCCTACATTGAAGGACATTCTAAGGAATATTTCATGGAAACCAATATTGTATTTAAAAGAGAGTGGCATGGAAGAAAATCTGTTTTCAGTATTAGGAAAAACTTTCTTTTTAAGCAGCTGGTAGCTGGTGTGTTTTTATTTATGGACACAATGACTTCTAGTACCAGTCATGCTTCCGTTTTCATCTTCACTGCCAGGAGCTTAGTATCAATTATGTGGCCTATTTCTAACAATTGCAGGGGACTACAACAGGGTTATGATTCTGAACAGTAACCTTTCTCCTCCCCTTTTACCCTCAGACTTCATCTTATTTTTCCTTTGATCCTAATTTCCTTAGTATTTGTTTCTTCTTTTCTCAGATAGCTACTTCTATTAAAAAAGACATAAATTGGGGTATAAATGAATGATTGACTGAATAAACAAATAATTCATTTTCTAGATTAGCTGAGTCATCAGTGGATCTAAATCTCAAATTGATGTGTTGGAGATTGGTGCCTACTTTGGACTTAGACAAAGTTGTGTCTGTCAAATGTCTGCTGCTTGGAGCTGGCACCTTGGGCTGTAATGTAGCTAGGACACTGATGGTAAGTTTTTGGGGGCCAAATGGTACCTTTGAAGCTTCTCTTTCTATTTTACTATATCTGATTGCCTTCCACCCAGATCTCCTCTCTCCTTTCTCCTCTCTCTCTCTCTCTCTCTCTCTCTCTCTCTCTCTCTCTTCCTTCTCCCTCCCCCTCATTTTATTTTTATTTTTAAATATAAAAGGAATACATGCTTTTATTATAAGGTAAAAACACAAAGTTTCTCCATCTCAATCCCAAGCCACATATCCCAGAATTAAGTAGACTTTATAGATTAATATGCAGTATATTTTTTCCTGAAGTATTCATAGGCATGTAAAATGAGAGACATTTGTCATCATTGCTATTATTTATTTTTATGAAAATTGGATCATAGCATGCTATCTATAACAGGTTTTTATTTTAACTTAATATAAAAATAATTATGGCTCTCTTTTTATGTATTCCATATTATGTATATGTACTATTTCATTGTATGACTGCGTTTGTTTAATCATTGTCAGCATATTTTTCTTTTAGAGATGATGATGGTATGAACATTTTTACACTTATATCTTTACATGTTCATAGTATTATTTTCTTTTGTGATAAAGTCCTAGAAGTAGAATTACTATAGTAATTTTTTTTCTTTCCAAATTAAATTATCTTTCAAAACCATTATACTACTCTCTGCTCCTAGAAACATGTGAGGAACAAAACTTTTTATTTGCTTTTTAATTTTCTTTAATTAGTGAGGCTGAGTCTTAAACCTTATATTTCTTTTGTGTTGTTTATTTCTTCTATTTATGTCCTCTGGGTTGTATTTCTTTTATTGTTTTGGAGTTCTTTTTATTATGGATTAACCTTTTTTTGTTTTATTATGTAAATCTTTTTCTCACCATATTAATTTAAAATATATTTAGCCATATAAAGTTTTTTTTTAATTTTTGTGACTCATTATGTTAGTCTTTTTCTTTATGGTTTATAAGACCCTTTTGTAAAAGTTATAAAAAAGGAAACTTATCCATTTTTCTATCACATTTTCACTTTGTTCCTTTCAGTGTTTGTTGAATATACATTTTAAAACCATATGTGATATATATTAATGTCCCTTGCTTTTATCAATTAACATTGTAAACACTTTCCCAGGTCATTAAAAAGGATACCTATTAAACCTTTTTAATGGCATTAGAATATGCCTTCTTGTCTGAGGAAACATAATTTACTGGAACATTTCTCTAATGTTAGGTATTAACATAGATTCCAATTTTTTACTTAAGTATAAATTTGTATAATTTTTGACATAGCCATAGATTATGTTGCAAAGAACATTTTTGTGATTACATCTTCAGACTATTTCCTAGGAAAGATTGCTGGAAGTAGGTCAAAGGATGTGTGCATTTTAAAGACTCCAGAAACATTGCCAAATTTCTTCCCAGAAAAATTACACCAGTTTACGTCCTCCACCAGTAAAACAGGTGTTTCACCACCACATCCTCACCAGCATTGAGTATTGTAATTTTCTTCAATCTTTGCAGATTAGCCATTTTAACTGTGTAGCATTCCGGGAAGCCAGAAGTTAAGTGTGAAAGTCCACCTGCATGTGACTAACCCGTGGCATGTTTGTAATTTATCTGGCTTTCTTCCCCCTGCCCAGCATGTTCCCAGACTGCCTTTCTTGCTCTCCACTCAGCATTGCTTTAAAGAATGCAACAATACTTTAGAAATAAATATCTCCAAACTAAGCACAAGTGACTTGGATTTCTCATACCTTCATTCTCAGTCCACAGTAGATTGTTTACTTGGGTTAGTAGACAAAAAAGTTAACTGTGGACATCAAAACCAACAGTTGATTTAAACTAAGGTTTTCAAAGGATGGATTCTAGCCTGTCTTTCTCAACCCCCAAAATAAATCTTGGGTCTACATTGATTGTTCCTCCTAGAATTGTCAGTCTAATTTAGTTTCGAGGTCCCTAATAAAAGGATATTGAAATGAGAGAGAGCAGAATCTTAGCTTTATGGCTAATCTTGTCAGAGTTTCTCTTAAAATAAATAATTATGCTTATTTATGATCTCCTGAAATACACATACCCCACTTCACACCCCAAAAAAGTAGGCATCCTCATTTGGTTGCAACTCTAGAGATCTCATTTTTTCCCCACCATTAACAACATTTATAACTTCAGGTGAATCACGTACTTTTTCTGGGCTTTAGTTTCCATATATGTAAAACAAAGTAATTAGACTTAAGAATTTTAGATATCCCATCCAACTTTAAAGTTGTGTGGTTCGATAAGACTTTATAAGATGAAAACTGAGAATATTGGAATCATACACTACATTCCAGATTATTAAGGCTTTTGCCTCTTAAGGAAATAATACAAAATCTTCTACAGTGTTAGTGGGAAATAACTTGTAATTTCCCCCAGATGTTAATTTAAGCTTTAAGTAAGTTTTAAGATGAGCTTTTATTTATACTTGTAAAATTATTCCTTAAGGCAGTGATCGACAAACCGCATGTGGCTCGAGAACCACATGTGGCTCGAGAGCCGAGGTTTGTCACTTTGTTGACTAATGAGTTTGCCGACCACTGACCTAGACTGTCGATTCCAATAATTACAAGCTGTTGTTGTTCCTTGTGATTAAGCTCCTATCCCAGTGGTCGGCAAACTCATTAGTCAACAGAGCAGAAACTGCCTTAAGGGAAAGCAACAAAATTGGGGCTTATTGCTAATTCTTTTAAGATAGCAACATAGACAATTTTTATAAGACTCACCTCTAAATTTTTTTCTGGTGCCACTATTAAAAGTAATGAATTATTAGTTAGAATAATTCTGACATTTCTTAGTCTCATTACTACAGGAAACCAGGCACTGGTTATATGTAATTATTTTACCTTTTAAAGGAAGTTGATATTCTATTTATAAAAAACTGAACTTACACAATTTAATTTCTGAAGTTCTGTATATTTTGAGATCCCTAAACTGCTCCAAAGCAAACCCATTTTAGGTATTTCAACAGAGATATCCTGTGAAATGTTCATCAGAAACACCCTATGCTGTCCTGTTTCCATGCAGGGTTGGGGTGTTAGACACATCACATTTGTGGACAATGCCAAGATCTCCTACTCCAATCCTGTGAGGCAGCCTCTCTATGAATTTGAAGATTGCCTAACAGGTGGGAAGTCCAAAGCCCTGGCTGCAGCAGACCGGCTCCAGAGAATATTCCCCGGAGTGGTATGTTGATGCTTTTTGGGAATGTCACAGGTTGCTCCTATATCTTTAAGTCTTGAGGAATAAGGCGGCATGGTATTGGTGAAAGACATTCATACATCTGTCACTTACCACCAGGCCCTCATCATGTGGCTAAGCCTCGGTTTCCTCATCACAGAGATGGGGATTAAAAAACAAAACAAATCTAATTTATTATTGTATAGAGAAATAAAGAATACATGAAAAAATATTTTGTAAGTTACAGTGCCTTATCCTACTTTAAGTTGAGGAATACTGGGATTATGTATAATTTATATTCTCCCTTATATTCAAAGGTATTATGGTGGCAGATGTAGGATACTATTTTTCCTTCTTCATCAGAATACACAGATAGTTACTTAAAACAAGATTATGAAGTTAAATTGAATGTAAGTCTGTGTGGAAGAAAGATTGAGCTAAATGTTTAGCTTTTTACTCTAGCTGCTGCTTATTTTTTAGTTTGATCATTTAAACACCAGATAATAGTAGACAAGTCATTCAGCTCACTTGGTTCAAAATCTTGTCAGTTCTTCTTCTGTCATTCTGCAAAAGAGATTCTTAATCAATTTACCTGACAGAGGTTAAATTAGGTATCTCTGAAGCATCTGCTTATACTTAAAATGCCACTAGAGACTCAGTCCTAGCTAGAGAAAGAGACAGAGAGAGATAGAGAGAAAAAGAGAGACAGAGAGAGAAAAGAAAAGCCCACTTTCTCAGAGTTTCTCTGTTTAGTCACTCATTATTCATTCATTTTAGATGTCTTTGCTTTAGAAGTAACTTTGATGACTTTGTTCACTTGATCAGTATATCTGAGGAATGTCATTTATTGGGTTTAATTCAACAGTATTGATTGAGCACCCACTATGTATCCATATAGGTTACTGGATGCCAAAAGATATAAGAATAAATTACAACCCCATTATTAAGAAGATACATGAGTTAGGTTGCTGCTGTGACAATATTGCGTATCACACTTCCCAACATTTTAGTAGTTTATAATTATAAATATTTGTTTCATGCTTACAGGAGTATAGGTTGATTGTGGTTTAGCTGCTGGGCTAGGCTGGACTCCAACCTTTGAATCAGATTCTAGTCTGCTCTGTTTGCCATTATTTCAAAATCTAGGCTTAACGAGCAATAGGCATCTGATCCTATTCTTCTTTTGGAGGAAGATGGAAGTGTAAAAGCATTGGCAAAAACTTAACCATACTTATACCTCTGAAAGTCTCAGCTCAATAATAGCAATATGCCATGTCCTCCATCTCCATCACCAAGGTGATTCACAGGGCAACACTCAGAGTCAATGAGGTTGGTCAGTACATTCTGCCTTCCTAGTGGGAGGTTCTGCAGAGTCATATGGCAAAGGGCATGGAAGTATAATTCTATTAGAGGAAGGCAGTACATAGTTGAGAAGAATAATCACGTCTGTCAATGACAAGTATTATGAACTCTCCTTAGGGTCCAGACAGATCTGGCTTTGAATTTGAACTCTGCCACTTATTTATTGCCTGAAATATTGGCTTTCTCAAATCCTAGCCATTGTCTATGAGCCAGCTCAGTCCCCCCTATTTATTTGTTTACCCTATTAGTTATTCATCAAAATATTTAAAGCTATATGTTTGGGATTAGGAAACAAAATAGCCAAAGTTTCCTCTTCCTTATTTGGAGCTTATTATCTAGTGGGGGAGACAGGCATTAATAACTAATTTCACAAAATATTATAATTATAACAAGTATCCAAAGTAGGAGCTTAGTTGCCAGGAGAATGTTTAAGAGGAAAGCCTGACCAAAACTACACTTCCTTGAGGAAACTAAGTCTTGTATGATGAGTGGAGTTAGCTAAAATAATGGTGGCAGAACTATCTATGCAGACACGTGGGGTAGTCAGCAGTGTGGTGCTTCCGTAGAACGGAAGGAAAGCCAAGGTGGCTGAAGCACAAAGGTCAAGGAGGACAGACAAGATCTGGGCAAAAGCAAGGGCCAAACCATCTTGGGCCCTTAATGATCAAGATCAACTTTTCTTGAAAACATCAGCCCACCAAGATCAAGGCTTTCTCCACTTTTTCATTCCTACTGGATTATTACGTTCTTGAGCCCAGGAGACCAGGTCTCTTATATTTTTATCCTTCATGCCTATTAAGTAATCCTATATAATAAAGAGCTAATATGATAATTCGATTGGATGGCAGAATGACCTTCTGGAACGACCTTCTAGAACCACCAGTGGGCAAGGGGCAGGGCTGCAGGGCAGCAAGGTTTCCATTTTTTTAAAGGCAAGGCAATAAAATTTAGAATCATGGAGCCACACTAAAGGTTTAAAAACCCAGCTCTGAATATCTGCTTTCAACCCTGACGAATAACTGATAATGGACTAGCTCTCCTATCATAAACAGTTATGCACCTGGAATATATAAAATGACTCTTTTCAGACAATGGACAACAGGCAGTGAGAGACTGTCATCTCAGACAAAAGGGAAAGAATAAATGCTTGTCCCAACTTATTGCATAAAGGCACTTTCTGGCCCATTTCAGAGTTCATAGGATATTCTTGGTCTTGATGAGCTGAGGAAACTGAGATCAGAATTCAGAGCAGTTAAGGTGGCTGGAATTCATGGGACAGAGTATCAGACTTCCAGAGTTGTGCAGAGAAGGAGGTCTAGATCAGCGGTCGCCAACCTTTCAGACCTCACGAACCACCAGTGATCCATGGACCATCGGTTGGGTGACCTCTGATCTAGATAGCACCTTGAGTCCTTGAATAGCCAGTCATGCTTTGGGCATGACTCTGTAAGGGTAGGGAAAAGCACCACCATTCCTGCTGTGGGAATGGAGACACCAGAGATTCCAGGCTGGGAGACATTGGATTCCCACCTATCCAGAAGGAAGAAACCTTATTGAAAACTTCAAACTCTCACGTGACACCCCAGTAAGGCCATAGAATTAAACATAAAAGCTAAAACCACAAAGCTTCTACGAGCAAGCAACTAGTGATTTTGTGATAGGCAAAGTTTTCTTGGGACCCAGAATACTGACCCTAAGTAAAAAAGTGTATGACTTGGACTTGATCAAAACCTAAAACTTCTGCTTCTCAAATGACACCATTAAGGGAATGAAAAGGCTGGCCAAAACTGAGAAAATACCCATAGTATGTATATTTGGCAGACATTTTTATCTAGAATACATAAACAAATCCTACTACTCAATAAGAAGGCAGACATACTGTTTTTTTAAGTGGCAAAAGACTTGCACAGGTACTAATTTCATAGTGAAGCTCTATAAGTTTTCAATGAACACATACAAATGCTAAACATTAATAGTCATCAGGGAAATCTGCATAAAAAACAAAAATATATCACTACACATCCACTAAAATGGCTAAAATTAAAAAGATTGACAGTGCTAAATGTTATCAGGCTGTGGAGCACCCAGAATGCTCATAGTTTGCTGGCAAAACAAGGCCTTGGGAAATTAATAAGGTGGTTTCTCATGAAATTAAACATAACCCTACCTAATGACCCTAAAATTCCACTTTTAGATATTTAAAATTCCACTTTTAGAGAAATGAAAACATATACACAAGGATGGGCAAAAGTAGGTTTACAATTGTGAGTTATATTATTAGTTAATTAATTATTGTATGGTGGATTTATATTGTCTTCTATATGAATCACTGTAAACCTACTTTTGCCCACTCCTGTATATTAAAAGGCTCACACACAAATGTCCATAGTAGCTTTATTCATAATAGCAAAAATTTAGAAGTAACCCAGAAAGTGAATAAACAAGTTGAGTTATATTCACATAATAAAAAGGAATACACTATTGATACTTAACAGTATGGGTGAACCTCAAAAGCATTATGCTGAGTGAAAGAAACTAAACATAAACAAGATATACTATAGGATACCACTTATGTGAGGTTCTATATTAGCAAAACCAATCTAGGATTTAAAAAGTTAGACTAATACACCCCTATGTTCATTGCAATAGTCAAGATATGGAAAAACCTAAATGTCCATTGATAGATGAATGCTTAAAGAACATGTAGTACATATATACAATGGAGTATTACTCAGCCATAAAAAGAATTAAATGTTGCCATTTGCAACAACATGGATGGACCTCAAGGGTATTATGCTAAATAAGTCAGACAGAGAAAGACAAATATATGATTTCACTTATATGTGGAATCTAAAAAAACAAAATAAATGAATAAACAAACTTATCAATAGAATAAACTGATAGTTGCCAGGGAGGAGGGAGGTTAGGGGGAAGGGCAAGAAAAGTGAAAGGATTAAGAAGTACAAATTCGAAGTTATAAATAGCCATGGGATGTAAAGTACAGCATAGGGAATATAGTCAGTAATATTATACTAACTATGTTGGTACCACATGGTTACTAGACTTATCAGGTTGATCACTTCATAAGGTATATAAATATCTAATCACATTATGCACCTACCTGAACCTAATGTAATATTGCATGTTAACTATAATTGAAAAATACATTTAAAAAGTATATTAGAACAGTGGCTGTCCCAGGGAGGTTGGAGAGTAGTGGGGATTGATTGGGAAGGGGCCAAGAGCATGCTCTGTATCTTTACAGGTGTGTAACAGTGGTTAATCTGCAGTTTTTCAAAACTCACTGAACTGTACACTTGAGATCTGTGCATTTCACTCTACGTGTAAATTATATCTTGTCTCCCAGCCACACAATTGAACTTCTGGGGAGTTTTAGAAAATATTGGTGGCTGAGAGATTCCAGTTTAAATGGTCAAGGGGAAAACCTGGCATTAGGAAGGGATGGGCCTGGAGAGCAATTATGCTTAGTGAAATAAGTCAGTCAGAGGAAGATAAATATCACATGATCTCACTCATTTTGTGGAATATAATGAACAACAGAAACTGATGAAAAAAATAGATCCAGAGACAGAGAAGCATCGATCATACTGTCAAACCTTAGAGGGAAGATAGGGGAGGGTGGTGGAAAGAGATCAACCAAAGGACTTGTATGCATGCATAAAGCATAACCAATGAACACAGACACCAGGACATGAGTGGGGGTGGGGGTGGGGCAATGGAGTGATAAGGACTCATATGTAATACCTTAATCAATAAAGAAAATTAAACAAACAAACAAAAAAAAAACCTCTCTGGGTGGTTCTAGTGTATAACCAAGGAGGAAACCTACTATGTTGAAACTTGCTGAATTCCAGCCTCAGGTGTATAAACCTAAATGGTAAGCTAGGACCAGTCCTAAGGATGTTTATTGGCTGAAATTTTAGCTAGCAGAGAATTATTTAGGTCAGCAAAGTGGATGTGGATGAGGATCTATATTATTAAGTAGGTTAGAATTGGTGTTGAGTAATTATGCTTCAATCTTGGTGACAGCAAAATACCTAAATAAAACCTGTTTGGACCAAGTTACCACTATTTAATATACTTTGTCAGTTATAAGACAGTAAGTTATCATCATCATTATTATTACTGTGGTTGTTGCTTTTCTTATTGTTTATTATAATACTTGATAGATGTACCATACTTAATGAATAAACGAATGAGGTTCCAAGAATTGTCTTTGTGGTGTTTTCATTGTTCAAATAGATTTTTTTGAATGTTTATTCTTTCTGAATTCCTTTTTCCCTGGAGTTCTTTCCTGCTTTGCTTGCAACTTTTTTTTTAAATTCTTTTAAAAATTGTTGCTGTTGACACTATTGTCCCTTTCTTGAATTCCATAGATTAGATATAAGATTAGGAGAAAAATAGCTACAGCATACAAAACAGATTTTCCTTTGTAACAAGACCTACTTGCCCTGCCCCCTGAGCTATTTTTCTAGTAGGTAAGGGGTTTTGGCAAAGGAATGAAAAAGCTGATGTTTTCACAAACTTCCCTGTGGCCAGCTCTATGCAGGGGATTAAGGGCGCAGTTTGTGATTCTAGAACAATTTCTTTCTATGAAAAGTTAATGTCCCCAGCTTCTTTGGCAACTATATGTCTCACTGTTAATCTGCCAAGACACTCTGGGGCCCGCAGAGGGCAAATGGTAAATTTCAGAGCTATGTTAAAAGCCCCTGGGAAAAATATTGAGTCCCCACCCTTGAAGAAAGCCCAGGTCACCAGGCAACTTGTATTTTTGGACAGAGCGTGAGGCTTCACTTTGGTACCACATGCTGTTATCAAACCCCCTCCCCAACCCCAACCCCCTCACCTTCCAAAAAAATATCTGCACAGTCATAAATTGATTTATAGATTTTTCTGGCTAAAAGTTAGCAAGTAGAGTTTTGGGTTTTGAGGTGTGTTTTTTTAATGTGAAGGCTAAGGCAAGACTAGCAGTCATTCTGATCTTACATGGATTTATTAAATAAAATGATTTTTGTTATAACATCCCATTTGGAGATGTTGTACACTAAGGAAATGGAGAGAGGGCAAGTTGGAAACAAGTTGGAAGAAACAGCCCAACTGGCCAGAGGGGATTTGTACAGGCAGAGGGCATTTTGATGAAGTTTTTTTGGCCTCAGATTTAAATAGTTATCTCAGGGTTCTTGCTTCATTTGGGAAGTGCCCCTGCCACTCACTTTGAAACTGGTATCCATATTTCTCTGTTTGTTGCTTTATCCAGACTTAGGGACCCTGCAGTGACAGCCAAGGAGGTTTAGGATATAGAGGTAATGAAGCTTGACAGCACAGGTAGCAAAAGGAGAAAGCAGCATAATTATGCATGGAGAAATTTCTAGTTGCAAGTGACTATACATACATGCTTGTAGCTGTGGGGAGACATGGGCTCTGAGACACCAGCTATCCTTCCACTTCAGACATCTATATATCTGGGTGTTTCCCTAGAATGCCAGAGGGTTCAACATGAGCATCCCCATGCCTGGGCATCCAGTGAACTTCTCCAGCGTCACCCTGGAGCAAGCCCGCAGGGATGTGGAGCAACTGGAACAGCTCATCGAAAGCCATGATGTTATCTTTCTGTTGATGGACACCAGGGAGAGCCGGTGGCTTCCTGCTGTCATTGCTGCGAGCAAGAGAAAGGTAAAGTGTGTGGGACCCGGGGCTTTTGTCTCTGGTTGTGATTTAATGCTCCATCATCCTAGAGGGAGAAGTCCCAAGTCCACCCTCCCTCCAGAAAAAACGTGCTTTATGTGTACTACTGACACGGTGCAAAAGGGCTTCCACTGCAGATTATCTGCCTCACAACCATCATCCAACATAGCCGTTATCCTTCACTGTTTAATTTTCATAGCCCTTTAAGATACTCTATATTAGAAGGGTACTAACACTAAAATGTAAGCTGTAAGAAGGCAAGGCTATCTTATTCACTACTAATTAGTCAGTGACACATTCATTTATTTTGATGGTTAAATAAATCATGGTTTATACATGTGATGGAATAATATGCAACCAATCATGGTTATGTTTTCAATGAATTCTTAATAACATGAAAAATATTACATTATGTTAAATGAGCAAGATAAAATACTATATATTTCATATCAATTATGCTTATATGTAAATGTTTATGTCTATGTCTGTTTATCAAGGGGGGAGGAAGCAAGAAGAAGGGTGGAAAAGAGAGAAAGGGAATGGGAGATAAAAGGAAAAATAATAGGAAAAAATCCCCCAAATTATTATAGTAACTGTTTTAGCTTAGTAATTATAGTAACTGTAGTAATTACAGTAATTATAGTAACTGTTTTATTATAGTAATTGTTTTCTAGTATGATTTTTTTTTCTAACTTTCTGTATAACCAGAAATTTGGGGGGAATAAGCTAAATTACAACTAAGAGAAGTTCACATAGTGTAAGTAAAAATAAAAGCTGTTCTTAAAAATCTATGTAAATGGTAAATTGTATAGTACATACATTTTATCTCCAAGCTATTATTAGAAAAATCTATGTAGACATGAGAGACCATAGGATAATGGTGGAAAGAAGAGGTTTAGGAAATATCAAAAACGTGATTTTATACATCTACCTTTTACTTGAGTAGGTTATAGAGATAACCTCTCTGACTTCCAATATCCTCATCTTTAAATAGAAAATATTTGCTGGGAGTTTTAAATGAAACTATGAGAAAATTTATGTTAATCACTTGTCAAATCTTTTTAATTTAATAAGCCCTCAGTGTTGGGTAACTTTACCAACATTATTTCCTAGTATCTAATTACTCTCATATGCAGATACTTACATTAAAAGTTTACCAAATATAAAATTAATCATGTTTTAAAATATGTGTCTCTTAATTTTAGTCTTTTATTCCTTGACAGCTGGTCATCAATGCTGCCCTTGGCTTTGACACATTTGTTGTCATGCGACATGG
Organism: Lasiurus borealis; assembly: GCA_004026805.1. Taxonomy (NCBI): domain Eukaryota; kingdom Metazoa; phylum Chordata; class Mammalia; order Chiroptera; family Vespertilionidae; genus Lasiurus; species Lasiurus borealis. Next base: position 20,202 of record PVJN01000441.1, read on the forward strand.
CCTGAAGAAACCTAAGCATCAGGGTGCTGGAGACTTGTGTCCCAGCCACCCTGTGGCACCTGCAGACCTGGGCTCGTCACTTTTTGCCAACATCCCTGGTTACAAGCTTGGCTGCTATTTCTGCAATGATGTGGTGGCCCCGGGAGATGTAAGTGAATTTCTTTGTGTTTCCCAATATTTTCTATAGCTATCTTGTCCATTAGGCTAAAGAGACTCATCTCTTTCTTTCATGACTATTTAAATATTGTCTTTTAATAAAGAGAAGAATTCTTCACTGTGAACCTTCATTTGCATCATCAACTGTGTATAGCTGTTCCTTGTTCACCAATAAAAGTGCAGTGACAAACTATTTTTGTGCAAAGCCCAGCAAGGAAATATAGGATGGACCAGTCTCTGTCAGTGCACAGCACCGTCTCTTCTGTGTATCTTACTGAAGAGAGCGTTAAATGAGGAGTAAGACCCAGATTTTCGTTCTAGCTTGGACACTGCCTCATGGGGTAGTTCCAAAATAAGTCTTTTAGGCTACATGTGCTTCTGCAGAATGGGGCTATGGCTCATAGCTGGTCAGATTTAGCAAGTAAAAATAAGGATTCTCTGTTAACTTTTAATTGCAGGTAAATAATAATATTGTAGTATAAGAATGTCCCATGCCGTATTCAAGACCTGCTCATACTAAAAAAGTACTCATTGTTTACTTAAAATTTAAATTTAACTGGTGCTTGGCCAGTGTGGCTCAGTAGTTGAGCAGCAGCCTACAAACTAGGAGGTCACAGTTCGATTCCCAATTAGGACATATGCCTGGGTTGTGGGCACCATCTCCAGTGTAGAGCATGCAAGAGGCAGACAATCAATGATTCTCTCTCATCATTAATGTTTCTGTCTCCCTTTTCCTTCCTCTTTGAAATCAATAACAATATATTTACAAATATAAAAATAAAGAAAACAAATTTTATTATTTGAGGCTGAATGTTCTTTGCCAACAAACATGAGCATGTGGTTATGTTGTATAACTTTATCATGGAGGAGTTTCATGCTTCAGACAGCCAGAGTTGAGTGAAGTAGTCCTTTTAGCACATGTCAATGATTGTCTCTCTCTAGTCAACCAGAGACCGGACCTTGGATCAGCAGTGCACTGTGAGTCGTCCAGGACTGGCCATGATTGCAGGAGCCCTGGCAGTGGAATTGATGGTTTCTGTTTTGCAGCATCCAGAAGGGTGAGTTGGCTATTTAGAGATGGGTATTTAAACAAAGAAAGTTTTTGTGTCTCCTTGGCCTTTTCGCAGCCTGACTCTTCTGAGAAGTGTGTTGCTCTTTCTGTCCTCAAAAAATAAGACTAAAAAAAACCTGATGTGATACTTTGGCCTGGAAGAACTTGTCATGCAATCTTTGGGGCTACATCTCTAGACCCTTTTGGATTTGAACTTTCCTAGTTCAGTTTGGTGAATGTGAGACAGAAGAATAAAAATTTTGGTACGGGCCTTAGGACCTTCATGCTTTTATTTTATTAGTAACTTTTATCTCCTTAGCCCTGAACATGTATATCACATATGATAGAAATTGTATTTGGCTGTATATTACAGAGATCTATCTTTAGTAACTTAGCCAAATAGGGCTTTTATTTTTCAGATGGAGCAAAAAGCTCAGAGGAAGGCAGTCCAGGGCTGGTACAAAGGCTCTATTATGCTGTCAGGGACTCGAATTCCTTCTTGTCATTCACTAAGCCACTCTTTGTTTTCTTTCTTATGCTTGTCACCTTGTAGTAAAAAATAAAAATAAAAAATGGCTGCTCTACCTTCAATATTGCTTCTGTGTTATAGTTAAAAAGAAAGGCACTTGTCAAAACCAGTCTGGCTCAGTGGATAGAGTGTCGGCCTGCGGACTGAGAGGTCCCAGGTTCGATTCCGGTCAGGGGCATGTATCTTGGTTGTGGGCACATCCCCAGTAGGGAATGTGCAGGAGGCAGCTGATCAATGTTTCTCTCTCATTGATGTTTCTGGCTCTCTTGTTTTCTCCCTTCCTCTCTATGAAAAATCAATAAAAATATTAAAAGGAAAAAAAAAGGCACTGGCCGGGTAGCTCAGTTGGTTAGAGTGTCATCACAATACACTAAGGTTATGAATTTGATCCCATGTCAGAGCACATATAAGAATTGACCAATGAATGCATAAACAAATGGAACAACAATTGATGTTTCTTTTCGTTCTCTCTCCCCTCTTCATCGCTCTCTTTCTCCCCTCCTTTCGCACTCTAAAATCAATAAATGAAATTTAAAAAAAAAACACAACACAAGAAGAAAATGAACAAAAGATAAAAGTTGTACTCAGCTGAGGCTTGCCCATCTTTTAAAGAGCTTTCCTGGAAGACTTATCCATTGATTCTAACTTCAGTATCACATGACCTTTCTCTCTTAGCTACAAGGAACTCTGACAGTTGCCTTGGTTGGGCACATTGCCTCTCTGAATAGAACTGTGGGAGAATGGATGTTGGTTAGGCAACCAGTAGTGTCTGCACAGTCATTTTTTTTTAAAATTCTGTGTATATTTTAATCCCCAGGAGATGTTGTTGTTATTATATTGTTGGTATTGTTTTACTAACATTTTCCTTTTTGTTACTTTTAATTTCTTTCTCTGACTTTAAGCTTCCAGCCAATGGCATTTCTTTCTTCCTGAAGAATACCTTTTATTATCCTTTACAAATGAATTTGTTTTTATCTGAAAATGTCTTTGTTTTATCTTTAAGTTTAAAATATATTTTTGCTGTGTAAAGAATTCTAGATTGGAATTCAACACGTGGAAAGTATAGTCCTGTTGTCTCTAACTACCTTTCACTCTGTTGCAGAATTAGGAGTTTATCCCATTGCTGATCCTTTGATACAATTTATTTTTCTTCCTCTTTCCCTCCCCTCAGTTGTTTTTAAGCTTTTCTCATTATTATTGGATTTCAGAAGTTGGACTATGATATACCTACTGTATTTATTCTGATTTTTTTTTCTATTGCTTCTTGAATCCATGTCTTGAATGTTTTTCATCTGTTGTGGAAAATTCTCAGCCATTATCTGTTAAAATATTCTTCTGATTCTTCTGCCCCTTCTCTCATACTTCTTTCCTTTGAGTCTCCAATTGCATGTCAGTTAGAATCATCTGTACTCTTTTCTGTGTTTTCCATCATTTTGTCTTTTTTGCTTTGGTCTGGCTTATCTTCCAATTTACTAACTGAGTTTTTTATTCCTGTTTCTAATGTATGTTAAAACCATCCACTGGGTTTTTAATTTAATTATTAAATGCTTTATTTCAGAATTTCAATTTTATCTTATTTTACACATTTCCTGTTCTCTGTTAAAATTGTGATTTTGGTCTTTTTCATTCCTTGATAACATTTAAGTATGTTTTTCTTTTAAGTTCTTATCAGATATCTCTCTTATCTGGATCTCCTACGGGTCTTTTCCTATTGACTATTGTTTTTTTTGGCTTTTGGTTTTGTATTGTCTCATAAACCTGACATTTTAGTGTGTGTGTGTGTGTGTGAGTGTTTTAAGAAAATCTTTTTATTATGGAAAATTAAAACATATGAAAGAAGATATATACATAAAATAATAACCCCCTAGTATACAGCACCCAGCTTCAATAATTACCAACACATGGCCAGTCATTATTTACTTTTACTGCTCTCCATGTTTTTTCCTCCCCCAACTGGCTTATTTTAAATCAAATCCAAGACATAGCATTTTATTCAGAAAAATTGTATCTTTTCAGTATATATGTCAGTTTTTTATTTCATTTAAAAATATTTTTATTGATTTCAGAAAGGAAGGGAGAGAGAGATTGAGACATCAATGATGACAGAATCATGATCAGCTGCCTCCTACATGCCCCTACTGGGGATCAAGCCCAAAACCGAGGCATGTGCCCTTGACTGGAATCGAACCTGAGATCATTTAGTCCACAGGCCAACGCTCTATCCACTGAACTAAACCGACTAGGGCTATGTCACTGTTTTTACATATAAAACAATTAAAGGCAATTTCTTAATATCATCACATGTCCAACTAGTATTTAAATGTCTCACTTCCTTGAATCTGCTTGGTTATTTGTTGGTTATTTGTTTATTTTTATTTTTTTACAGAGAGAGGAAGAGAAAGGGAGAGAGATAAAAACATCAATCAGCTGCCTCCTGCCCACCCTTAACCAGGAATGGAGCCTGCAACCTGGGCTTGTGCCTTGATCAGGAATCCAACCAGTGACTACATGGGTCGATGCTCAACTACTGAGCCACACCAGCCAGGCTGCTTGGTTATTTTTGACTGAGTTCTGGACATTATATCATATATGAACATTATAGAGAATATGTGATTTATATTTCCTTCTGGCAGACTGCTAGGCCACGTGGATTATCAGTTCTAGAATTCCTAAATATAATTAGGATTTGTCTATTTCTAGTTCACCATTGCTCTGGGGATAGAGCCCCTGCTCAAAGCTCAGGATATTTTCCATGGTTCCTCCTTTTTTGACAGACCTCAAACTGTAGTTTTCCCTCTAGCCCCATGAGTCTGTCAGTATCTCTGTTCAGCTTCTGGTCCTATGCCTACCAACGGTTTTTTGAGGTTGGAAGTCACTTTATGGAAGAAAGCTTCTCTTGCAAATACTTGGTTTATTTCTATGGGCTTCTCTCCTCTTGCAGATCTTGGTGCTGCAATTCTTTCATACCTTGGTAGCTCTCTAGGTTACACATAAGAGGAAATAGATGAGCGGGTTGGTATTCTTTGTTTCAGTTTGACCTTGGGCCTTTTAGTCAATATGTTTAACACATTGTATATATTTTATGTTAAAGATACAAAGATTAGCACAATTATAATATAGACCTGTACCTTCTCCAAGCAAAGAAAAGATCTTTATGACTAACAATAGAATTAATTCATCTTGTAATAAAAGTGAGGCAAAATTGAATTAATTTTAAAGAGAAAGCAGTGGCCTCCTGACAGGAAGTATCTGGGAGAAAATCTTGGAGAGCTGGTTCTAGGATTTCCTGACACTGAGCCCTCTGTCTGCCATATTTTCACCTGGTTGTGGGCTGAAACTAGGTCCTGTGTCACATGTCTTCTGTGCTGTTAGTAAACACATCATTGTTCAGGAAGAAATGTACTAATTCTCCTGCCCAATTAGGTCCTCGCTCTTCTTTCTCCTTCCTCCATTTTGCTAGCCTTTACATCAGCTCAAGAAGTTGTGGTTGGAAAGTTTTCCATTTCAAAATCCAATGTGAAAATGTGCTGTTGGTGTTTTACAAGACTGTCTCAGAATAAGCAAGTTATTGTAACCAAACATTGTGCTTAGCAACTTATCTTATTTCTCACAACCATATTATTCCTGTTTTATAAGTGATAGACCTGAAACACAGAGAAGTTAAACAAACTTCTGGTCTTTCTGATTCCAAAACTCAAGCATTTTTTTTAGTACTGTTCTTCCTTCCCTGCGAGGGAAATCAGTTCTATGCTGCTTAGCAAGGGGCTTTTGGTTATCCTTATAAATCTTACATGGACTGCCTCCAGATCACCCTCACATGTGTTAAACATAAACTTTTATTAAATGAGCTGCTCTAATCATTTCCTTTTCTCAGGGGCTACGCCATTGCCAGCAGCAGTGATGACCGCATGAATGAGCCTCCAACCTCTCTTGGGCTTGTACCTCACCAGGTTAGTGATTTGGAAATGAAATCACAATTCTGGACCTGATCCCAGGGGGGGAAAGTATTTAGGGTCACTTTACATGTCATCAGCCCAATCCATCTCTTCTTCACCCTACTTACCCTCCAACCTCCCTGGAATTTCAGCGAGAGTGCTTTATGACCACTAGGAAAGTATCCCATTCTGCAGATGGTGACAAGATGAAATCTTGAACAAGTAGCATTACCCAGAGTCTTTGATGCATTTAGCATGGTGAATAGCAGTCTCATAATGGAGGAGACAAAGAATGAACGGACTTTGGAATCAGCGCCAGACAGAGGTTTAAATAATAGCCCTGCTGTTATTAAGATGGTCTCTATAAAATGGAGACAGTAGTATCCACCTCCTTGTAGAGATAAGGGATGATACATAGAAAGGGCTCAGCAACAGTGAGTGCCTGTCACAGCCCTTCAATAAATATGCCTGCTATGTTTGTTGCTGTTGTTTGTTATTATTATTAACTCCCTAGCCAAATACAAAGCCTTTATAGGCAGTTTTAGGAAATGTGCAGCATCAACAAAAAGTGAGGTGTATTTTCAGGAAAATAATCTGAAGCATCCTAAGAAAGGTCCACAGAGAGCAAAAAAGAAAAAAAGTAGTGGAATGAAAATTTTAAATTCATCTTGCCTTTTCAATAATTCTCTTATTCTATGTTTTGAGGAATGAAAAGGTTTTCTAGCCTTAAGTTTTGGAAATCATTTTTCCTAGGTTTCATGTGTGCGGTCAGTTTATAATAGGCAGGCTGTCTTTGTGCATGAAGCGGTGATAGTGTCTGAGAGTCTTTTGAGGACAGATTCATAGATCAGTACTGGGAGCAGGGTTCATCTTTCTCTGTATCCCTTCTGCTCACCTCCTCTCATCTGGGACAGCCTTATCATTGTCCAGTTAAAGATGGGAATCTGGAGAGGGAAAATTACTTGTCCATAGTTATGAGATAGTGGACAAGCTGCAATCCAGACCTAAAGCTGGCACTCTGGCCAGTGCTCTTTCAGAGATTTTGTGAGTGGAAAGAGCCCTGACCTGCACATTGGAAAAGTTATCTTCAAATCACTACTACAGCCCTCTTGCATGAAGTCACCCTCCATAGACCTGTGTTAGTTTTCTAACCATCCCTGGGCCTTACTTTTCATATCAGTAAAAGCAGGTGCTTTACCTTGTGTCCAGGATTGTCTATAACAAGGTTTTGTAAACCATAAGACACTGTGCAATGTGACATTTCCAGCCTGCCTCACAAAGGTGGCATTTATTTGATATGAATGTGTTCATCTTTTCTACAGAAACATTTCCGGTAGGACCCAACAGGCACAATAATAATCTTCCATCATAAGGAAGCTGTCTTCCAGAGCTGACCTCTGCTCTTCACACTATCCCATCTCATTCGAATCCCCACCCTCTTCTCCTTTTCATTTCTCCTTTACTTTCTTCTGACCTTGAGATGTGTCCTCATCTCCGTTACAGATTTCATACTGAAAGGGCCTTAATTAAATATTTAGTCATGCCCCTGCACTGGTTTCCTTCTTTAAGTCTTTTTGTTAAATTACCACAGTGCTGAGGCCAGAGGGCAAAACAGTCTCTTTATAGAAGGGGTCCAGTGTCAAAATGCATGTGCCCATGTTTTTAAAGTACTATGGCAACTAATCCCTCTCAGTGTTATTTACTCCCATTGAGCCTTGCAATTGTTTGTCATTCATCAAGTCTTCTAGCTCTTTCTCCTGGTTTTCAAATATCTGCAGGATTATTTTGGTTGTTGGCTATCTCTTCATTTGGCCTTTTCAAAGGCTAAAAAATAACGCAGCCATATATGGGGAAAGCCCAGTGTGTGTGTGTGTGTGTGTGTGTGTGTGTGTGTGTGTGTGTGTGTGATTACTTGCTTACATTATTTCAAATTTGAGCCTTTATTTTTAGCTACTTTCTAAAAAAGGAAGTGGAAAAAGAACTTAAAAATTATTAAGCAAGGTTGTGTGTTCCCTACTTACAGGCTTTACGTTTCTTCTTTTTGTGTGTTTTTTCAATGGAGTCAATTAATGCAACTATGTTTTGGTTAGGAGAACATCCTTTCCACAGAAACTCGGGGCTGTGTTGCAATGCCCTGTTGCAGACTCAGCATTTCCCTCATCCTCTTCCTGGCTCTCCGAAACTAATGGTTTCCTGTTGGAGAGGAATTCTGTCAACCGCTTTGTGTGCTTTATACAGAGAATGACCAGTGATGTTTCCTGGGCTCATTTTCCTCAATTCCCAAAAGAGAGTGCTTATTAGTTGATCCTGTGGAAGGAGCTGTAGTAGGAAAGTGATAGTCCTTGGACAGAGCATCACAGGGCCCCCCCCCCCACCAGAAACTCATTGTATAATCTGGGGGAAGATGCCTAAGTAGCCTGCACTCATTGGGTCTCTGCTCTCCTCTGCCCCTGCCCTTGGGAGGCTTAAAAATTCCTTTGTTGATCTCTCTGTGGGACCATAGCCAGAATTTAGCCCATCCAAAGATTGACTAAGTGCAAAAAGAGGCTTGATTAGGCCCAGAAATTCAGTGATATTCAACCTGGGGGGAGGAGGGAAGCTTCTCTTACTCAATTTGAAAACTGAAAAAAACATTTGAAGGTGAGAAAATAGGCTTATAGTCTTGTTCTTTTTTAAAGTCTCTGGCACAGTATACATGAATGGGATTCTGTAAACAGGCAGCAGCAAGTATAAGCCACTTTCTGTCTATAAAGAGTGATTTTTTAATTTGTCATCATTTTATTGATGTATAAAAGACATAGGGAATCACACAAATCCTTAAGTTTACAGCTTTATTACAAAGCAAACACTCATGGACCCAGCAGACCGATAAAAATAAAAGGTTATCAGGCATTCCCAAAACCCCTCTCCTGCTTCTTCTAATTATTATTTGCCTCCTTTCTACACAGAGGCAAGCATCTCTTGATTCAACACCATGGGAACCTTTGGTTTAATTTTGGACTTACTATAAGTGAAGTCATAAGGTATATACTCTTTGAAATCTGAATTCTTTTGTAGAGAGAACTTTTTCATTGTAGATTGTAGCATAGTTTTATTCCCTCTGTGTCTCATCAAGTGGGATATCTTTTTTTAAAGGTCTTTTCCTGGTTCCTGGGATGGTGGCTGAATACTGTGAGACCAGACTCTTTTTCTTAGTTCTTTGGTGAGAGGCACAGTTCAGGAGCTATAAAATGGATAAGCCACTCCCGATATCTCCAGGAAGTTGATTTGTATGCTGGCTGGCGAGAGATTATGAATGTGACAGGAATTAGCCCCCTATGAAGCTGCTAATCATTTGGCTGGACATCCATTAAAGAATGAAAAACTGCAATACAACAGTCATTCAAACACCCTAGTCATTAATATTGCAGTCCTGGTTTTATCCCATTTGTGGACTAGGCAGTGCACATCTTTTGTCTTTGGGTGAATGCACTCTTGGTTCTCAACTACTGATGAATAAAGACGCTGAATGTGTATGTTCTTCCTTGGGGATTGGACTTGCCAAACACACGATTCTTTCAGGCTCTTGAATTCTTGCTTTTAGTTGCTTTCAGAAAAGTAGAACAAAGCCTAAACTAGGACAGGACCCGGGGAGGGACCTGGCCGTGGAAATCTCTAAGGAGGCAAATGCTGAGATAGAGCTTGGTCTCTCTAGCCAGGCCTTGGGCTAGTTATTTGACCTCTCTGCAGAGGCTGTGCCCCATAAATCCTTTTATCTTTTGACTAGAGGCCTGGTGCACAAAATTCGTGCACAGGATTGGGGAGAGGGGGAGATGTGTGTGTCCCTCAGCCCAGCCTGCACCCTCTTCAATCTCGGACATCCCTCTCACAATCCAGGACTGCTGGCTTCCAACTGCCTGCCTGCCTACCTGTCTGATTGCCCCTAACCTCCTCTGCCTGCCATCCTGATCACCCCCTAACCACTTCCCTGCAGGCCTGGTCCTCCCCAACCTCTCTCCTGCAGGTCTTGTCCTCTCCAACTGCCCTGCCCTGCAACCTGGTCCCCCTTAAATATCCTCCTTTGCAGGCTTGGGTTTCCCGTCCCCCAACGGCCCTCTCCTGCAGGCCTAGTTGCCTCTAACTGCCCTCCTCTGCCAGCTTGGTCACCCACAACTGCCCTCCTCTGCTGGCCTGATCCCCTCCAACTACCCTCGACTGCAGACCTGGTCCCCTCCCCCCCAGCTGCTCTCTCCTGCAGGCCTGGGTACCCCCTCAAAGTGTCCCCTCCCTGTAGGCCTGGTTGCCCCCAACTGACCTCCTCTATAGGCCCTGTCACCCCTAACTGCCTTCCCCTGCAGTACTGATTGCCCCCAACTGCCCTTCCTTGCAGGCCTGGTCCCTCCCAGATACCCTCCCTGGCTGGCCATCTTGTGGTGGCCATCTTGTGACCACATGGGGGCAGCCATCTTGTGTGTTGGAGTGATGTTCAATTTGCATATTACTATTTTATTAGATAGGATGGGTCTCTTTGCTGTGCTTCAAAATGCTTATCTCAGTGTGTGTTTAGGGATAGGACAGACTGACTACTGAGAAGGTTAAAAAGATAAGCAATAAGACCATATTTCTGGAGTTATACCCCAGGAAAAGGAATCTCCTACCTCTTCTGGCTCTATACCCCTCAGATTGATGACTGGAAATGGCAAAAAGTGGACAGTCCAAATGTGCTGTCACCATATCAGCTGTTGTGGTTTATAACCTACTCATCCTCCCTCCCTCCATTCAATCCCTTCTACAAATGATCCCCAAATACTGAATCTGTGCCAAGCACCACTCAGTTCAGAGAGGTTAAGTAATTGGCACAAGATCACCCAGTGTTTAGTTCCACTTACTTTTGAAGTCATCTGAAGTGTTGGATGTACCCATTTGGATATGGTGGAATCTGTTCCGGTGGCGTGGCATCTGAATAAGGATGTGGTCATAAGATGAACAATGTCTGGGATTCCTCTGTGAGACCCTAGAAGAAAAGAGGGGGAATCCCCTTTCCTTGGTACACAAAAGAGAGGACAAAATACAGGTAGTGTCAGAGTTCAAAAGCATCTCAGGTAGCATCTTATCCCAAGAGAACTTGGGTATAACTATCAGTTGAAGGATGTTACTTGTGCCCCAGGATGTTACTACTCCCCTGATGAGGCTGTCATGTTTGAGAGGTCCCACATGCAAGCCAGTCAGAAGGCTATGTATGGTCCTCCAGATCTGATTAGAATCCCAGCTTTGCCTCTTAAATTTTATTTCCATCTAGTCATTCATTAGCTTATTTTACGAAAGGATTTGAAGCAGCTCTTGCCACTTATCTTTGTGTGACCTCTCTGAACTTCATATGTTACATCAGTAAAATGGGGAATATATAATAAAAGGATAATATGCAAATCGGCTGAATGACAGAACAACCAGTTGCTATGAGGTACGCTGACCACCAGAGGGAGTGCCACTCAGCCACAAGCTGGGCTGATGGCTGGTGAGCTTAGTGGCGGTGGTAGGAGCCTCTTCAGCCTCTGCAGCAGCACTAAAGATGTCCAACTGCATGGAGCCAGCCTAAGCCATCAGTCGGATATTCCCTGAGAGCTCCTGGACTGTGAAAGGGCACAGGCTGGGCTGAGGGATAACCTACCCCACCCCATCCCTGCCCCCTAGTGCACGAATGTCCTGCCCCAGGTCTCTAGTAATAGAATAAACTCCTAGGATTCACGTACAGAATAAATTATATGACATTTACTTAGCACCAGCACAGTTCTGAGCACATAAGAGACACTTACAGATGTTGGTTTTATCTTTCTCTTTCACTTTTAATTAAAATGGTAAAGTGGGAGCTTATCTACTCTCCTAAAAATTAAATTACAAATAATCTCATAAAACTCTGGAAGCAGTGAGTGAGTAGAGAACAGTTGGCAGGATTAGTTTCATTCTGCAGAACTTTTCTAATGATGACACTGGCTCATTTCCAGCTTACTACTTCTGCCCCATGGTGACTCCAGTTAGATAATGAAAGGTGGGCCAGTAGTAGTAGCTGAAGCTGTTGTCGGAAACAAAGAGCACTGTGGTGTGCATGGGGTTTTGCAGTTGCTAAACTTTCCATTTTGGCATTGAATTTGATTAAGACTCTTTTCAACATCCAACAGCGATCTGGGGTTTGGAGTCCGTTTTTATTTATGCAAACTCGAAGCTCAGGAAATATTGCCAAGCCTGCTAGAAACTGGTGTGAATTAAAGCAATAGGTTCCAATTGTGGTTGCAACTGTGCCTTCTCAGAATGGCTGTTTCTGGGCATTGGATCTTCACTTCTCATCAAGGAGAGGCAGGCTTGGAGCTCCAGTTGACTTTACTCAGCTGAGGTGCAAACAGCAGCATGGCAGGGACCCCTTCTATTCCTGATCTGTTCATTTTGTAGCCAGCTGGGCATAATACACTGAAGATAACTTAATCCTTCTCAGACTCTGATAGCAGCCAGCTAGATGCTGAGTTTTTTGTTTCTGGGTGTGTGTGTGTGTGTTTTGTTTTGTTTTTAAATTTCTCTGGCCTTCTCTCTCTCTTTTTTCCCCTTCCTTTCTTTTTTTAACCCCATCTTGCTTTCATCTCCCAGACTTTGGAGCCAGAAATAACAGAATTGACTATCCTGGCTTTGCTACAGTTACAGAACCTTGGGCAAGCCATGCCATCTCGCTGAGCCTTGATTTCTTATCTGGAATGTGGGGGATGGCACTGAATAGTAGTGAGGAGTGTAGGAAAACACCCAAGAGCACTAGACACAGGAATGGCACTTAATAAATGTCAGTGCTCCTCTCCCTCCCCCAGACCATCATTTTCCACATTAAATCTAGGGCATGCCTTCCTGCCAACGTTTGGAGGGAGCAGTTGTTTATGTGGAGTGAAAAAGGGAGAGGAATAAGCACTTTCTTGGAGGCATAGGAGAGGCAGAGAAGATGGGTGAGAAGGGTGTGCAGTGATTTGGAATCTCCAAAAGATGGCCAGTGTATTTGTAGAAGAGAGAATTGGGAGGTGGTGAGGAGCCACAGTGGAGGGGGAGAGGCAGGCAGGATCTCACAAGCCATTTTAAAGGTTTGAACCTTCAACCCAGGGGCAACAGAAAGCCATTGAGAAATTATAAACTAAGTCATGATAAGGTTTGGGTGCTGCATGGAGAAAAGACTGGAGGCAATATGAGTGGATCTGGGTATAGAATTAATTTAACGTCTTATGGCATTAACTGGAAGACAGCTCTCACATCTGACTGTGTATCAGAATCACCTTGGTAGCCATTTCACAATACACATTTTCCATCCCAGATTCATGAAGTGACCTTAGGTATTTGAGAACCAGAGCTTCAGTCTATAGAAATGGCATATTGGTAGCATTCTATGGGACAAAGTACATAATTAATCAAGGTAACACAGACCAAATCCTGCTCTTTGAACATGGCTTTGAATTGTGTGTTCCCACCAATACTAACCCCCCCCCCCCCACTCTTCCCAGTCATCCCAAGCAGGTGTTTCTGCTTGTGAGCCTTTGGATGCTAATTAGATGCACACAGGTGTGCATGTTGCATTCAGGCCGATCCACTCCCATCATGCTCGGAACAGTCAGAGAGTGAGGCCTAACCAGCATTTAAAGTCCGGATGCTTTTTCCTTTCTCTCTGTTTTTACTCCTCCTGGTAGAAGAGCATGTCCTGTTTTATAAGACCCTGTTAACCAAATGCAGATATCACCAAGTGCTTCATGGATACCTGACAATGAAGGTTTCAGTTCAAGCTGCTTTTGTCCTTTGTGGGTTCTGCGGTGCTGAGAGGTAAGGGAGTCAGGAATCCACAGCTAATTACATTTCTTCTAAGTCTGTCATTCCCAGGTGGGTTTTAAATATTCAAATGGTAGCACATATTGTAGAGTAGTTTTAGACACAAAATATTTTTTTGCCTAGAAGCCTACACAGGAAGCTGATGTAGCTGATTATTTTTGGGAAGAGGGATTGGGGCAATTGAGGCCTATACTTCCATTTTTACTTTTCTGCACTGTTTTGAAAATATTAATGAAGATTGTTATTTTTTTTACATCACCTTTTTGGAGGTATAATTTATATACAATAAAATGCACCCATGTTAAGTGTGCATTTTAATGAGTTTTGATAAGTATATGCACTCGTATATAATCACCACCACCACAAACAAGAGCTAGAACTTTCCCAATCACCCCCAAAATTTCCTTCGGGCCTCTTCCAAAGTAATATTCCCACGTTTAGCCCAGGCAACCATTGATTAGATTTTAATGTGGGCCATTGTAATGTTTTCCTTGTTTAGAAAAAATAATCTACATTTTAAAAAATGAATAAAATGTGTAGTTAGGCAGGCAAGGTTTAACCCTCCTAAGGAATCCCTCTTACTTTTCAAAAGCTAGGTAGAGAGGCTTGTATTTGTGAAATAGGCAGCTTTTCGCTCACTCTGGAGTGGGGAGATTGAGAAGCCAGTATTCCAAAGAGGCCATTTCAAAAGCAATTAAATATTTCATTTAATGAAAAGTGGGATTAATATGCTAAGGGTTATTTTTAAAAATATATATTTTATTTGATATTTTAGTGAGAGGAAGGGAGAAGGATAGAGAGTTAGAAACATCGATGAAAGAGAAACATTGATCAGCTGCCTCCTGCACACCTACTGAGGATGTGCCCACAACCAAGGTACATGCTTTTGACCGGAACCAAACCTCTGGGACCTTTCAGTCTGCAGGCTGACGCTCTGTCCACTGAGCCAAACCGGTTACGGCAAGAGTTATTTTTTTTGTTTGTTTGCTCTTTTGTTTTCTATCATGTGTTGATTGTTTTTATTATAGGCAGAATTAAACTTTTTAAATAGCTATTTAATACCTACTTCCTCTAAGGAAAGATTACAGCAAGTGTTAGTAATAGAATAAGTTTAGAGTAAACTGTGTGCAACCCCAAAAGTTACAGAATTTACTTTGAGCAATGTCAAGGGGCCTTAGTTCCCATGTGAAGGGAGAAATAATTTTAATATCATTTTGTAAAGCTTACTTTTAATTAAATGTTAATTTAGATGTGGCCTATGTTAGGTGGGTGTATTGGTGCTATTCCTACAAAATGGGGGAAGAGGGAAAGGTTTGCTAACTACTTCCATCTGTTTCCTGACGTCTGATAGGTAATGTTAAGTTGGCATAGAGCAAAAAACAGAGAGGTGAAAATAAGGTTGGTAACTAAAAGCATTTGTTTCAGATGCTTGCCTGATGAGAAACCCCTGAGGCTCCTGTGAAACATACAGATTCTCAGGCCTTACTGATAGACCCTCCCTTCCCTCACTGGTGGGCAGAGAATGACGCAACCTGCGGCCTGGAAATACCTGAGTAGTACCTGACCTGGCACCTTATATGGGCTATACATTGAACCACCAATCAGCACTTGCCAAATACCTTAAGCCCTTGTTCCTATATGACCATACATTAAGCCACCAATCAGCACATGCCAGGTACACAGGATTCCTTACCTCAAAAGGCGTGTTCACCTCTACACGTGTTGCTGTTCTCCTCTTTCGAGACAGCCCAGCAGGTCTCTTTCCCCTAATAAAGCCTGTAATCCTGGTTTTCAGCTCCCGATTGGTTTCTCACCCCAGACCTTTTGAATCAAGTGCCAAGTGATTCTTACCAGGCAAGTTTAGAAAAATACCGAAGAAGCATATTGCTTTCCATAACTTTGTACACTTCTAAGGAGGAAGGTGATGAGGACATTTTCTCCAAGTAAGGGAAAAATTTTTATAATTTTTGGGATTATGAATCAGAGCCTGGCCTCTCTAAATTGGTGTGAATATGTTTATTAGGATTGCCTATCGAACCTGGATTTCTGATTTCTCTAGAACAGTGGTTCTCAACCTTCCTAATGCCGCAACCCTTTAATATAGTTCTTTATGTTGTGGTGATTCCCCAACCATAAAATTATTTTTGTCGCTACTTCCTAACTGTAATTTGCTACTGTTATGAATCTTAATGTAAATATCTGTGTTTTCTTATGGTCTTAGGAGACCCTGCTAGCTGTTCTCGACCCACAGGTTGAGAACCGCTGCTCTAGAAAGTCTGGGGATGTCTAAGGAAGGTGCTAAAATTTTAAGTAGCAGCCTCTGCTCTTAGCTTTTACACATTTCTTGTGAGATTGAGGGAAGGTAGATTGTGTTTGGGAAGCTCAGTGCATTTGTAATAGTGGGGATTTAAACATTGTTGGGAAAGGCCTTCACATTGCCTGGATGGTGGTAAATTGGAGTTTTGTGTTTTCTCTGTAGATTTTAGATGTGAATAATTTGGCAAGCTTTGAGGTGTTGATGTTTATATCATTTCATAATGAATAATATTGAGTATCTTTTATGAGCAAATCACTGTGCTGTGGGCAAATGCAAAATAGTGCAACCTGAGTCTTGCCCTCTAAAAATAGAGAAGTCATTTTAAAAAAATAACTACAGCATACTGGTTGATCCTAAATTAATATGGAAAAGCAAAGGACCCAAAATAATCTTGGGGGGGAAAAAGAATAAAGTTTGAAGACTCACACTTCCCAGTTTCAAAACTTATTGTAAAGCCACAGTAATCAAGATAATATAGTGCTATCATAGGACAGTCAGATCAACAGAACAGAATTGAGAGTCCAGAAATGATGAACCCTTACATTTATGGTCATTTGCAGATAGTTCTGCAGAGGGGGTTGGGTGGGGGTGGAGAAGAAAGGGGCCACAAGCTAACCTGACAAGCTCAGGGGAGGCCTGCATAGCAGTCTTGCAAACACAGAGATCTAAAGTAACCACAAAGATGGCCTGAAATTAAACTTAAAAGCAGTTATGGTGGGCAGTTACATCCTAGGCTGGTTTACCAAAACTGAACCTATCTGTCTTTTTCCATCTGTGATAACATACCCTTGAAGTGTCTGGGTAACTTGTAACTTCCCTTTTTCTGGACCCCTTGGTGCACAACTAAATGTGTTCCTTTATTATCATGTTAATTCCTGCACCCTTAAGTAAGTGTCCATTATTTTACTTTTTCTCCAATCCCTCCCTTTCTCCACTTCCCCCCCCCTCCAGTTTTGCTTTCTCCCGCCTCTCTAGTATATCATCAGTGGATTTCAAGTAACCCACCTATGTCCCTTCTTTTGATTGCAATGTATAAGTACAGATATAACCCACCATTCTCTGGAGCATTATCTCAATTTGTTGCGGTTCTGCTTCCCTGCCTATGTGGACAGTTTGGCTCAAATTCACAAAAATGCTTTACAGGTTTCAATGTTTTTTTTTATGTTAACGGGGAGAAGTGTCTTTCCAACAAAGGGTTGGGACAATTGGGTTCCCACATGCAAAGTAAAGAATTTCAACCTTTACCTTGCACCATATAAAATATGAACTCGCCCAGCTGATGTAGCTCAATGGTTGAGCTCATCAATAAAAAATATATTTTAAAAAAATGAACTCAAAATGGAAGACAGACCTAAAACTATAAGACTTGAAGAAAGCATAATAAATCTTCATGACCTTCATTACACAATGGTTTCTTATATATGACACAAAAAGATCAAGCAACTGAAGAAAAAATAAACAAGACTTCATGAAAATAAAGAAGTTTTGTGCTTCAAAGAACATCATCAGGAAAGTGAAAAGAAAACCTACAGCCCTAGTCGGTTTGGCTCAATGCATAGAGCAACAGCCTGTGGACCAGAGGGTCCCAAGTTCGATTCCATTCAAGGGCAGATACCTCAGTTTCAGACTCCTCTCTGGCCCTGGTCAGTGCACATGCAGGAGGCAACCTATCAATATCTCTCTCACATCAACATTTCTATCTTTCTCTCTAAAAAAAAAAAAAAAAGGTCAATAGAAAAAATATCCTTGGGTAAGGATTAAAATGTAAATAAATAAATGAAAAACCTACAGAATGGGAGAAAATATTTACAAATCATATATCTGATAAAAAAAAAACTTGTATCCAAACTATAGAGAGAGCTCTTCAATCTAACAATAGAAAACTCAGATAAAATTTGGCAAGTAATTTGAATAGACATTTCTCCAAAGATGATGTACAGTCAAGAAGCACATAGGAAAATGCTCAAAATTAGTAATCATTAGAGAAATGCAAATAAAATCCACAGTGAGATATCACTTTACACACACTGGAATGACTATAATAATGATTTCTTAAAAGCAATAACAAGTATCAATAAGAAGGTAGAGATATTGGGAAACTCATACCTTGCTGGCAGGAATGTCACTTTGGAAAACAGAATAGCAGTTCCTTAATATATTAAGCATATAGTTACCATCTGACACATTGATTCCACTCTGTATAAAAATGTCCATCAATTGATGACTGGATAAACAAAGTGTATATTTAAACAATGTTTGACAATAAAAAGGAATGAAGTACAGATACATTATACAATATGTGTAAAAACATTATGCTGAGTGAAAGAAAACAATTTGTATGATTCCCTTTATAAGGAATAAGCAAAAGAGGCAAATCAATAGACATAGAAGGCAGATTAATAGTTGGCAAGTGCTGTAAAACGTGGAAATGGGGACTAATTGCTTATGAGTTCTAGGTTTCTTTTTGGGGTAATGAAAATGTTCAGAAATTAGATACTGGTGATAGTCATACACCACCATAAATATATAAAAGTCTCTGAATTGTATGCTTTACAAAGGCAAATTTTATGTTATATTAGTTGTATCTTAATAAATCTATAATTTTTTTAAAAAATAACTATTACACAAGGTATTTTGATAATAAATGCCAAAAAGAGGAATTTCACATGATAGAAACCTTATTTCTATGTTGGGTGGTAGGTTGCAGGCTTATGAAGGAAGTGTGGTTGAGTTGAACGGCTTTTAAGGAAGATGAAGATTTGGATATGTAGTTATTCCCAAAAGGAAGAATTCTGAGTCCTAGAATTTAGCAGGAGACAAGGTGTGAAACCAGGGAATGTTTATGGAATGGAAGTTGTAGTTCAGTTTAGCATTTGTATGGGGCCTGTGAAAAGATTTAATCCAAGACCTAGAGGGCTGGTTAGGCCCAGATTAGGCGGAATCTTAAATGCCAGAATAAGGAATTCTCTGCTGAATTTAGTTAGCTCTAGGAAGTTGATTAAAAATGACACATCTTCCTGGTCTGTGTGCCTCAATGGTTGAGCATTTACCCATGGACCAAAAGTTCCCCAGTTCTATTCCAGGTGAGGGCACATGCCTGGGTTATGTAATGGGCTCGATCCCCAGTAGGGACGTGCGGGAGGCAGCCAATATATGTCTCTCTCTCAACAGTGAATCTATTTCTCTACCCCTATCCCTTCCTCTCTAAAATCAGTAAAAACATATACAGTGGAACCTCGTTTCTCAAATATTTCCCCCTCTAACAATTCATTTCTTAACCTGACAACCCTTTCATGCTGATATCTATATGATCAGTCACACATCTCTCAGGTGACAAAGGAGAGAATGAGTGATTATGAGTCAGTTTACCACAGTTAAAATCTCAGGATATTGTTAGTGAATAATTTCAAGGCTTTTTGCTTTTGTTGCTGCTTATAATTATTAAATTTTCATTTTTTACTATATATTTGCTTTCCTTTTTGTTAAATTTCCCTTTACATTTCATGTCCTTTTGGTTTTTAAAAGTGTTTAAAGATTAAACAGTACAATAGACATGTACTTCGATACAAGAAAGGTTAAAACAATCATTTGGGGGGTCTGGAACTGATTAATTCAATTTACATTATTTCTAATAGGAAAAAAATGATTCGGTTTTTGAACAGCCCTCTGGAATGATTTAAAATGGAAAAATGAGGTTCCATTGTATTTTTAAAAATTTGACAAACCTCAGAACTTTATTATTAGAAAATTTAATCAACAGCAGAATGGTGCATTGACTGGAAGGGAGAGAGCTCACCTGTGAAGATACCTGATTGGAGTCTGTTGACATTGGTTTGAGAAGAAGGCTGTCCTTTTTAAAATTACCTAAAATTGGAATTACTTTGATTAACGTTCTGGACCTTCTGATACCAAGTTAGTGAATTTGAAAAGCCTCACATGCACATGTTACTCCATTTCCTGGGCAAATGAATCACAGTTTCCTAGTAAAGAACTGTCTGGCTTATTAAACAATTGCTAGGCCCACCTATTCAATTCAGCTCCTTTTTCTTATGTCTCGCCATCTGTGTTGTTATTTTTATTTTCTTCCTTCCCCTCTTTCCTTTTTCTCTCTTCCTTTTGTTCTAACTGGGCCTTCTGTCTCCCTTTCCTTCAGCTTTCCCTTCCCCACTTCCAATCATAAGACAATTCAGAGAAAATTACCAGTATATATTTTTTATATAACATAAAGAAAGCTTGATATTGGCCATAGAAAGAAAAGAGAATGAAGAAATCTTTCTATGACACCATATAGATGGTGTCAAGAAACATTTTCACGGAAAATATGCTACTAATGATAAATTTTTTTCCAGGTAAATTTTGTATTAAATAAAAATTTTTTTCAAGTCTTTAACTTCAGATCTCATGAGGATCTCAGCATTCCCATTTGTGTCTTGCCATTGAAGTCTTCTCTGCCAGTTTGATGTCTTCTGTTTTGATGTCCTAAATAGCAAACTTAAGGGCCTGACTGTGCCTCAAGTACTGCATTGTAAGTGGCCACCACATTCCTGAGACATAGAGAACTAAAAGATTGTCAACATTTCAGAGGTTCAAGATGAGGTTATCTAAATTTTCCCAACTATATGAATTATCATTTCTACCAAACACATTTTTTTCTTGGATTACACTGATAAGGACATTTAAAAGATGGCTATAAGCATTTATTCAAGGTTAGATTTTCCAGTATGCACATGTAGTTAGACTGTTAGCTGCAGTGGGTATACAGATAGAGTTATCCAAACTCAGAAGGAAGCCTGTCTCTTTAAGGCAGCGGTTCTCAACCTTTGGGTCTCAACCCCTTTGGGGGTCGAACAACATTTTCACAGGGGTCGCCTAAGACCATTGGAAAACACAGATACGATTCATAACAGTTGCAAAACTACAGTTATGGAGTAGCAACAAAAATAATTTTATGGTTGGGGGTCACCACAACATGAGGAACTGTGTTAAAGGGTCGCGGCATTAGAAAGGTTGAGAACCACTGCTTTAAAGAGTCAGTCAGGCTCTGTTTGTTTTTGTTTTGTGGGAAGTGTTGGTCGGGTGGCTAAAGACAACACTGGTGTATGGGTTGGTTCTTTTACGCTATACAAGTTAAATTTGTGTTGAGACCTAATATTGAAAACTAATGCTGTGATATCCTGAGAGAAGGGGAAAGGGGCAAGGAGGGGTAGAAACTAAGAGGATCGGGGCCCAGGCCCTGGCCAGATTTGGAGTCAGGGAAGACAGCTTTGTTTTCTTTAATTGAATTTATTGGGGTAACATTGGTTCACAAAAACCATATGGATTTCAAGTATACAATTCAAAACATCAGCTGCATTGTGTGCCCATCACCCCAAGCCAAGTCTCTTTTCTTCACCATCCCCTCAATTTGCTCACCTCTACCTACCTGCCCCCCACCTACTTTCCAGGAGGGCTACTTTTGAATCTTAGCTCTGCACTTTGTTTTCCTGACCTATCTTGCTTCTCCTTTCTGAGTTTGAGTTTTATCAAGATTAGATGAGGTAGTTGGGAAGGTCTCACTTTTAGAAATGTTGAGTCCTGTGGAGACTTTGGAGAGTTTGCCATGCATATTTTAGTGATAATATTTTAATGATATATACAACATTTTAAAACTCTCTATTTTGTGTAAGTATAGTTCTAGAGGTATAATGTTCTGAATAAATTACTTAAACTTTGGTTTGTGAAACCTGTTTGTGGCTGATACTCAGTAAATGGAAATCAGTTGTAGTCTGGAAGTTTATGCTCAAGGTGGCGTTGTTTCCCCATACATTTGGTGATGTTTTGCATTTTATCCCTATGTGTTCTAAGCCAAGCAAATAACAATACAGTATATATTTAGGACTGTGTTTGTCTTCTGTATTCCCCAGGCCTTCTTACCTTGTGGGACCCCACCCAATATCACATCCTAGAAAAACATACTTCATATTTGCTATGATTTATATATGAGAGTTGTCATAATAAGCTGGTTGATCTGTTATGTTTTTGAAGACATTTTTTAAAATGGAACTTTAGATTTTACAGCTTTCTTTTTGTATTTTGGAGTAAATTATGTTTTTAAGTCTCAAATATGTGAAAAGCTTGTAGGCCCTGGTTCCTAATGGGATAAAGGCCCTAAAGTTCTTCCTCACACTGATTATGTACAGTGCAAGGGAAGATAGTCACGCTGAACTTCATTTTTGCTAGGAATCTGTGTCAATACCATCATATGAATTGTTTCCAGCTTGTTTGAAACTACACATGTATTTTACAGGTGTGGTCATTCGAGCTTGATATGAATGTTTTTGTTTTGTTTGTTTTTAGATCCGGGGATTTCTGTCAAGATTTGATAATGTCCTTCCTGTCAGCCTGGCATTTGACAAATGTACAGCTTGTTCTTCCAAAGTAAGTCATTCTACATTTAAAGGACTTGTCTTTGAAAATAAGCCCATCAGCCTTACCAGTCAGAGGCATTCAAACCAACTGAGGGCTTTCTGGGGGAGAAGTGAGAGTCTAAAAAAAAACAGAAAGGAGTTTTCATTTATCTGTGTTTGTTCTCATAGTAACCAGCCTGAGACAATTTGACTTACAGAGTATGTGTACAGAGAGAGATGGAATTAGATATTTTAGTTCTATATCAGTACTTGCATCTGGTAATTTTGGTTTGAACTTGATCTCTATTAGTCTTTGTTCTCCCCCAGAGAGTTCCTCCCTCCCATTGACCATCATAGAGCAACTATTTTTTCTTTTGTCTCAACTTTTTTTTATTTTTAATTGAATTTGCTGGGGTGACATTGGTTCACAAAACCATATAGGTTTCAAGTGTACAACTCAATAAAACATCATCTGCATACTGCACCATGTGCCATTGCCCCAAGCAAAGTCTTTTCTGTCTCCATCCCACCTCCACCTACCTCCACCCCCACCCCACTTTGCCTCTGGCTGTCACCACACTGTTGTCTGTGCCTATGTGTTACATCATAGAGCAACTTTTAAGTGTTACTCAGAGGATGGGGGATACTGGGCAGTCTGGTGATGTGTGTTTTTGGAGAGCTATATAATGACAAGGAAGAGTAAATGGAGATTAGGGGCCTGGAGGGCGAGCCAGTAAAAGTTCAGCTTTGATCTTTCCAGAGGCTCTAAAAATAGAGCTGGTCTGTCCTCCATTGTAATAGGAAACGGCTGATGTATCTCAAAACTACAATGATGGCATCTCATTTTTAAATAGGCTTTGAGATAGTCTAAGTTATTTTTACATGTATGCTGTGTATTATAGCTAATTTCCTTTTGAATGTCTCTTTAAGCCTCTAATCTCCAGTGATTTAACCTGAGCTTTTAAAACTCATTATTTTTTAAAATAAAACTTTCATGTTCAGGTATTACAAAATAGTGTTGGGGTCATTAATCCCAAATTCTGGCCTCTCAGTTATAATTTGAGACTTCTTTGCTGAGTAGCCTACATCTGGCAGTATAGAAGGGATTACGTTCTAGAGAAATTATCTTTACTCTGAATTGACAAACCTTCTTTGAAAACTTCTCTTGGGTCATGTTTTATGAGAAGAACAATCCTGACCAGTTTTTCTAAAAAGTTAACTCAGATTTGACAATAGTGTTGATAAATTTGTTTCCTTTTAGGTGCTCAGAAATCTAGAGTAATTTTTTTCTTCAAATGTAAACTAAACTCCTGCTTTATCAAGTATCTGTTGAGATTTAAAGCATACCATTTGTTAGTAGTTACTCATGAGCACATTCTTTCTGTAGTTTCTTTAAGGTATCATATCTGCTCAGTTGAGACCACAGGGATGTCTGTGCACTTCTGTCTTCAGAAATGCAAGTTTTAGGATTATATACTTTTTAGTGGAGCACATTTCTTTTCTTTGAATGGCTGAGCTAATTGGTCTCAAAATAATTTGGCAGTAGTATTAATTTTCATATAGAAATCATTTGGCACTAGTACCAGTTCTGTGGCTTTATATAGATCTGGCTAATCAATGAAATAAAGATAATTGGGCTCTCTAAATGAAATGTAAACATTCATTCTTGTTCTATTTCTAATTAAGTTAGCCCCTGAGGTACTGTTTATAAAAGAATCACAAGCATACCAGTTAACTGAGGTCCCTTACATTTTTTGAAAGAGAATAGCTTTGCATTTTGTTTTCACACTATTGTAAGCATTGCATTAAATATGTGTATCACTTTTTTGTTAGCAAAATTATTTCCTCTTGGTGGTCATTCTTATAGGCCTGCTTTACATATACATGCTGGACGATTTAATACAAACTGACTTGGATTTTAACAGCTGTGCTATTCCCATAGCGATCACTTTTCATGTGGTCAGGTATTAAATTTCTTTTGTGCTTGGAAAGGTTGCTTCATTGGTACACGTATTTCCTTACAGTAGAAACACAGCATTTACTTACTTGGCTAACTTCTCTATTCGCATGGGAGAATGTCATTCTCTATTATCTGCAAACCCAATATTAATACTTTGAAATGACAAATCCAATTACATTTTCATCTCTGTGCATGTGAATTTTTCTTAATGCATACTTGGCATAATATTTTTTTTACTGAGTCATATAATAGTTGTTATTGTTTCAAAAAGATTTTGGGGGCTAGAAATGACTTTTGAAAAATTCTCCTTTGACATCTCTGAAGTAATTTTTTCCTTTGGTAATTTTCAGTATTTTTCCCCCTAGAAAAAAACAAACCCTTGATTTAACCATAAATACAGAAAGATTGGAGAGGTGAATAAGCTCAGCTAAGTAATAATGTTCTTGTTCGTGTGTGTGTGTGTGTGTGTGTGTGTGTGTTGTGTGTATGTGTGTATGTATGTATATAAGGCCTTTTATAAGGCCTGAGATGTGGAAGAATACAGTTCTCTGCTTCTATGGCGGGGAAGGCGGAATCACCTACATGTAAATCATTCTTATTCTGTTTGATTTTAGCTTGGCATATAACCAGGTGAATTGTTCTGTCTTACAGAAAAACTATTGAAGAATATGCAGGGAGGGAAATGGTGAGGAGTTGCTTTCATTCCAATTTTTTTTTTATTACCTTTCAAGACTTTCTAAAATGACAGTGTTGACCATTTGGGACTTCAAAAAACCCTTTTGGAAGGTACATGAGTTGTTTTTTAGTTCTAAAAAGAAATTTAGAGCCAAGTAGAGTTTTGTGGAATTACTACCAGAAGAAAAAGTATCATTTTGAAACAAATATGTGTATTCTTGTTCTTAGCCTTTCACCTAAATATTTTGGAGGAAAGTTATATTTATTTTGCTTTTTTGATAATTTTCTATTTTGATGTAATTTTAAGTTGCAAGAATAGTACAAGGAATTTCGGTATAACCTTTACCCAGATTCACCAATTGTTTACATTTCTCCCCATTTGTAACTGTGGGCTCCCTTTCCTCCCTGCTCTTCCACTCTCCTATCTTTTAAAACTTTGAGACTATATTGGAGACATTGTGGTCATTTATAATTAAATATTCCAATGTATTTCCTAAGAACAAGGATATTCTCTTACCTAAACACAATACTTTTATCAAATTCAGGCAATGTAATGTTTATATAATACTATTCTTTAACCCACAGTCTATGTTTCAAATGTTGCTATTTCAATCCAGTAGTGTCCTTCCATAGGTTTTCCCTCCTAACCAGGATCTGATTCAGCATCAAGCAATTGCATTTAATTGTCATGTGTCTTTGGCTTCCCTCAACCTGGAAAAGTTTCTTAGCCTTTCTTTGTCTTTGTTAACTACAGAATTCTGATATTTTGCAAGTTATTTTGTAGAATTTGCCTCAATTTGGATTTGCCTAATGTTTTCTTATGATTAGGTTCAGGTTCTAAGTTTTTGGCAAGAATACAAGAGAAGTGATGATGCATCCTTGTGTTAGGAGGCACATGATCTATTTTAACCCCTTGGGTGATGTTAATATCTCTCTTTCGATATTTGTAACTAACATCTCCAACAGTGAGAAACCTGACTCCCATTACTCACTTGCACAAGTCTAGATTACACAGAAATTAGTTTCAAAATTTCTATCTCATAAAGGAAACCTAACTATAGTTTAATTGTGCATGGTTCTTTTTTCTAGGTGAAATTTATATACAGTGAGAATTCCATAAGTTTTGACGAATGTATCCACATCCATGTAACCTACATTTTAGTGAAGACATTGAACAGCCCTAGCTGGTTTGGCTCAATGGATAGAGCCAAAGGTCCCAAGTTCAATTTCAGTCAAGGGTATGTACCTTGGAAATAGGTTCCTCACTGCCCTGGGCCCTGGTCAGGGATCATATAGGAGGCAACCAATCTGTTTTTCTCTCACATCAATGTTTCTCTTTCTCTCTCTCCCTCTCTCCCACTTTCCCTGGAAAAATATCCTCAGGTGAGGATTACTAACAATAACAAAGACATTGAATATTTTTATTACACCAGAAGGTTCCCTTGTACCCTTCCCAGTCAGTCTTGAGTGAGGAGGGCAGTAGGTTGAATATTATGACGACTCTCTTTCCCTATAAGGAGAAAGCCCAGCACTTTCTAGTATTTTATGCAATAATAGTCTTGTTTCTGGAACCCAGAAGTTGTCTAGAAACTTCTCTCAGATCTGCAGTCAGGAGCAATACTGGTAGGGAGAGGGCGAGTAGGAATCATGTTAGCTTTTATGATCATTTGGTAAAGTATACTTTCTTTTTGCCTTTGTCATAGCCAGCCTATCCATTTATCTTCTTAAATTATACTAAAGGCCCACTGCAGGAAGATTCCTGCAAGAATAGGGCTTCCTGCAGCCGTCCCTGCCACCCTGCCTGCCTCCCTCCCTTCTCCACCGCCCCACTTGCTTCTCTGCAGCTTCACTCCCTTCTGCAGCACTTGGCTTCCTTCTATGTTCTCTTCAGTCTTCACTCTGCATCTGGATATGCAAATTAACCGCCATCTTGCTTGGGTTAATTTGCATACTCACTCCTGATTGGCTGGTGTGTGTGGCTTGTGGGCGTAGCAGAGGTATGGTTAATTTGTATATTTCTCTTTTATTAGATAGGATAATCCTACCTTTTTTTTCTGTCATAATTCTTTGTAAATTAAAAAGCATGAAATACCAATACTGTTTAAACTTTAAGAAAAAACTCTGTCCCCAAGCAACCTATTGCCTAAGATTTCTGCCATTGCACTATTTTAGAGGCTAGAAAGGCAAATCATAGGAAAGGTTAAAGTCTTACTGTATGTTTGTTAGCAGACATTCATTTATTCAGTTGACATTTAAGGCACTGCTGGGTGCCAAAGAGACAAAGATTCAAATAGCCACTGCCCTTAAGGAACTTTGGTGAGACAGACATATAAGCCAGTGATGATTTCCCTTATATTGTGATATGCCCTGCAGTCAAGGTATATCCTCTTATTATGGTATCCTGATACCAATTTTATAAATAAGAAAAACCTGGGAAGGCCTTGTAGAGAGTGACTTAAGAGTTGATGTTAAAAGGATGAGTAGAGCCGAGACCGGTTTGGCTCAGTGGTTAGAGCATCAGCTTGCAGACTGAAAGGTCCCAGGTTCGATTCCGGTCAGGGGCATGTACCTTGCTTGCGGGAACATCTCCACTGTGGGGCATGCAGGAGGCGGCTGATCGATGTCTCTCTCTCAAAATGTTTCTGACTTTCTGTCTCTCTCCCTTCCTCTCTGTAAAAAATCAGTAAAATATATTTAAAAAAAAAATGATGAGTAGGGCCCAGGTAATGTGGTTCATTGGTTGACCATCAATCTATGAACCAGGAACCAGGAGGACACAGTTTGATTCCCAGTGGGCACATGTCTTGGTTGCAGGCTTGATCCCAGTGCAGGGTGTGCAGGAGGCAGCCAATCAGATTCTCTCTCATCAATGTTTCTATCTCTCCCCATCTCTCTTCCTCTTTGAAATCAATAAAATATATTTTTAAAATATGTTTGTGTGTGTGTGTGTGTATATATATATATATATATATATGTAAATAAATTAAATATATAAAAGGATGAGTGGAAATTTCTAGAATCCCATAGGAAGGAGGACAACAGGAAGACATTCTAGTGGGGGGATTGCATGTACCATAGCTAGAGGCAATAAGTGATAGCACATTTATGAAGTTATTTAGTATAGCAGTTGTGATAGTGCTTGAGACACCTAATTCTCTACAAATTGCCCTCTTGTCTTTGTGAATTCCATTTCCATTTCAGCTATTCTTGAGTTGGAATCTGGTGTACTTTGACACTTGAGACTGCTGTTTTGAATTTTATAATTCCATATAAAACACTTTCTTACCTTAGGGGGTTTCCTAGCTTAAGGAATACAGCAGCTGCAACAGGGTGGTGTGGAGGCCAGGAAGTCAGTCAGGGGATTTCCAAGGTCCTGGCTCTATTCCCTTGCTGGCCTGCTGAGTGACCACAAGCAAGGTGCTCCCCCCTCTTTCCACCTCCATTTCTTCTTTTGTAAAATGAGTCAATTGGATGAGATAAGCTCTGGCTCTCTATTAACTCTCAAAGTTACTGGGTTTTATACCTTTTTACTTATTTTATTCTTTGTTCCACTGCACTCCATCTTAATTATTTTTTTAAATCAGAAAAATATATTTAAGGACTTAAAAAAACAGATAATCAACCATATTCCAACCAATCAGATCACTGTTAACTGTTGATCTTTACCCTTCTTGACTTAGAAAAAATCTATATGTATGGAAGTACAGATAAATAATTTTTCTCTCAACATTCTTATAGTAAGTTTGAAATTGGCTTTACAGAAAAGGATTTATGGTGCTGCATCAAGGATACTCCCTGCTTCTCTGATATGATAGGGTTTTAAATCTCAGTCATTTATAAGGACTGGCCAGAGCCCAGTCGGAAGAGCTCTCCAAAGCTTGTGCCAGGAATTTTTGCATACAGCTTCTCAGTGGCAAATATTACTCAAAACTGGACTGCAGACAGGTTTTCCTTCTCCTTTCCAAAAGGGACATAAATCTCTGATTTGGAAAATGATGAGTAACCCCCAGGTTCCCTTTTCCTATCTCATTTACCCAGTCAGACCTTGAATCTTCTGTTTTAATGTGTGATGGATTCCATATGTATGGTTGTGTGGTGTAAACTGTATCCCACATCTTGTCCTTAGCAACTAGTGTTTCTCCAATCTCCAGAACTGCTTGGTTCCCAAAAGGAGATGGAATATCCAGCCAGAGCCAGTGTGGAGTATTTAGTTACAAGCTCTAACCTCAGAGCTCTTGGCTCTTCACCTCCTTGAAAACCTTGGACATTTCTCCCTTTGCTTCAATTTCTTCATCCATAGAGTGGGGAAAATATTTTCTGTTTCCCAGGGAAATTGCAATGGCTGACGTGTCTCCAGTTCCTTGTGACTAAGTACCAAGGCCTTTGCCCGCTCTTGGGACTGATGTTGACATCAGAATTAGAAGAAAACAAAGACCCCTGTGATTGCATTTTGTCTCCTGGGGTCTTTGGAACCCTTTCTGGGCTCACTGTTTATTCACAAACAGGTATAATGATTGAAGGTCAAGGCTGCCC
The DNA here is from genome assembly GCA_004026805.1 of Lasiurus borealis. Lineage (NCBI taxonomy): Eukaryota > Metazoa > Chordata > Mammalia > Chiroptera > Vespertilionidae > Lasiurus > Lasiurus borealis. The sequence continues at coordinate 49,568 of PVJN01000441.1, forward strand.
TGATTTTGAAAGGCTGCAGAAACCTTCCATCATAGTTCACGATGACCACTGCTAAAACCTTTTCCTTGATTCCAGAGAACTCAGCCTTGTTTATTAGTTCTGATCTGTGGTCTTCTGATACCACCTAATGAGTAGTTAAAGTTTGTGCTGATTGCTAGTACACCTTTCACTGTCACTTGTCGTCATAAAGACACACCAGCTTTCCTAAATACATTTTTTTTCCTTATTGAATCCTTTTTACCCTCCAGACCAGGAAGTTTAGGACTGTGTATTCTTTACATGGTTCCACTGGCTGCCTGTCCTGAACATATTCTTCAGGTTATTGAAAATATGGGTTTCCTTTTAGTTTGGAATTAATCTCATTCACTTTTAGCCTTCACCCCAAGCCCATCCTTTAACAAAGTGTTCTTAAATTTTTTGAGTCATGGACCTTGCTTAGACTGATGAAACCAGTAGACTCTGCTACCCTGAAATACGCAAAGGCAAACCCAGTTTTGCAGGCAATTTCATTGTCTGTATGAAATCCCTGAACATGCTTGTGGATTCTAGTGGATCACCCTTGCTCCGTGCATTTTTCTTTGGTACCATTTTCAAGCTCTCCTGGATGAGACACAACAGGTGAATGTTGTAGCCACCCCCAGCCCCACCATGACATCTCTGTGTGGCTTTGGAATGTCACCAGCTCTGCTGGGGGGACTCATTTTTCTCAACTATAGTAAAGGGAGATGCAGGAGCTGATACACCACTAAATTTTGTTTTATGGTTCTGAGATTGTAGAATTTCTTGATCAGCTATTTTATTTTTTAAGCTCAACTGCATTCCACTGGGGGATAGAGAAAAAGAATGACTTTCCTAAGAGTTCTAAGAGTTAGTTCTTCCTCTTCTGGTGGTGCACTGATTTGATTCCTGCTGGGCACAGTGTCTCGACTATCATCTGTTCATGTTCCTTCTTTCCTTTTTGTTTATATAATACATTCATCTTCTTCCCTTCTCCCTCCACCCTTAACACCTTTGGAAAGTATGGAGGAAGGAACATGGTAGTAACTGTTGGATTTTTAAAATAAGGGTGCCATCAGTTTGAATTGGGAAACCTTTTATGGATGTACATGCTTATACACACATGGGTCATAGGTAATATACTGTAATGACTATTTAAATTGAATGCTTAGAACACTCAAATACATATTTAAAAGAGTTTATTTTAATGACTATTGTTATAACAGTCCAATTCAACAAACATTAGAGCTCCTATTTCATGACATATTTTTGAATGATACAAAAATGAATAAGGCAGCCTCTGAAGTTTTTGATTATATTGTTCTGGATAAGATAGTAAAGTTATAATGCATGATAATATAGTTCAAGCATATCAAATTATTTAAACATCTTTACTAAAAAAAGTTACTAGCTTAGAAGAGGTAATTAATTCCTAGCAAGTGGTAGGAACTAATTATTTGTGTTTTGAATGGTGAGAAAAATGAATGAATGATTTGGTAGAGAAATAAGTGAATGGCACAATAGGAGTGGGGGGAAGAAGATAGCCTGTGCCCTTCAGGAATGCAGAGTCTGGAAGGTAGCTAAGACTCAGTAGCAGAACACCCTTTGCTTACTAGTATGGAGATATGATTTATCATGAAGCCATAAATGGTAGTTATTATTAAATGCTACATTTCAGTGTTCTAAATATTTATTCAGCTGAGTTTCTTTCCAACTTTTACTATCTCCGTTGCTTTAGTTGATGCTTTCGATGATTTGTTATTGTGTTGGAAGATCATTTCCAGAGTATATTAAAACAGGCATCCTTTGGGATTCATCAAAGATGATTTAGCATTTTATGAAAGGATACTTTTTGGCAATGAGTTCTTTGAAGGGTTTTGCTTGCTTTCCTTAGGATTTAGTGTCTCACCAGGTTATTTTTTTCTAAAGGGCCTTTCAATATCATGTCCAGATATTTCTAAAAGTACTTAAAAAAAAAGTCTTCTTTTGCTAGAGAAAATGTGAAAAACTTTGAGAACATATTATTCCTATAGTTATTGTCCTTGTTTATATAACATTTTATGTGCTGCTAGTGATAAATTCTAAAATGTCTGGCCTTCCATAGTTTTAAATGTCTTTCATCATAAAAAAATTATTAAAGGTCTTTTCTTAATGAGAAGAAGACTACGTTTCTTTTTTTAACATCTTGAGCCATCAGACTAAAATTGGAAAATATCTCTCCTGTGGTTCTAAAATGGCTGCAACTGTGCTAAATATGAAGTCAGAGGAGAACAAACCTAGCAAGTTTTGCAAAATAAAGGAACTTTGTTGACATTATGGAAGCATGTATACAACAAGAGTCTTGAGGAATGGCAGCGTCATTTGGATAGCTGACCATTCTCCTATGAGGATTGCTTTGAAGGGTATGTTGAATAGGCCCAAGGCCTGTAGTTAGAACTTACCTGTCATCATACTTCTAGATCACTGTGTAGTGGACTCTGGATTCACAGGGGCATTTAGATATTTTTAAGATCTTTATCAGCACCCTAACTTGGAATAGAGATCTATATGAAAATATATTTTTTGTATTATTTGTAAAAGCAGGAGAGAAAATTTGGGTTTCTCCCAGTTCTCAGTTGTACTTAACATTTCTCTTTCCTTTTATGTCAACTCTTTCATGAAGGACACTGAAGGGAAATGGTAACAAAAGTGGGGATTGAGGCAAGTAGCAATTATGAATCATTACATTAATACCTCTTATATGTCCCAAATGTGGAACATGAACTTAGCATTGCTCTTTCTTAGAGAAAGCCTGGTTAAAAAACATCTATAATATCTCACTAATATGTGGAACCTAATGAACAAAATAGAATCAGAGGTATGATACATGGGACAAACTGACAAATGTCAGAGGGAAGGAGAGTGGGAGAGCCTGGATAAAAAAAGGTGAAGAGATTAGCCAAAGAACATATATGCATAGCCCATGGACATATATAACAGTGTGGTAAAGGCTAGAGGAGCAGGGTCAGGGACTGGGTAGGGTTGGGGAAAGGGGGGTATGGGAGATATATGTAAGAGTTATTGTTAACAATAAAAATAATAAAAGTAAAAGCTATTCATAGGATTACTACTGTGCCCATATCCAGATCTTCTGTTAGTTCTATTTGACCTGACAGATTTGTTTTCAATCACAATGCAAGCGGATTTAAAAAAATAAATAAATAAATGCAAAATGGCTAATTGGTAAATAACGTACATAAGCAAGAAAACAAAAACACACTGTATTATTTGGCTAAAAGGGACAAGTAAGAGTTTTATTTCACATCTGTTCTTGGCCTAATCACTCACTGCTTCCTATTTTTGAAATTATTCCAGTAGGCAATTATACCTGAAAAATGAGACCTACATCACCCTATTACACTCGCTGCACAGGGACTATAAGTCCCAAGAAATGAGCCCTTTCACAGAGTTCCCTAGGGGAGAGGCACTGTGCGTGTTTCAGCTCTGCTGAGCTGGCTTAGAACAGTTGACAAGTTCTTGGGAAATTGCTTCAGTTCTCACAATATTTTTCTCTTAGCCTCAGTGGCAAAGTATTGACCTTTTAGGGTAGGTTTGATTTTTTTTTAAAAAAAAAGCCTAAAGTAATTTGAAGCTATGCATTGTAAATAAAGGGTAAGAATTTGCAAGAAAAAAATTAATAAAGAACTACAAGAGCTTCAAATAGCTTGTGTGTCTGAACAGGTGAGATGCCAGTTCAAGGGACTCAAAGCACACTAACTCATTTCCATGCCATAGAAATGAGCTTTAGAGAGAATGCCATCTATTAACTGTGTGACCCGTGACAAGTATCTCAGACTTCCTGAGATTCAGTTTCCTCCAGTGGAAAATAGTTAAAATACCATTTTAGTGGCAATGATGATTAAATGAGAGCTTCTATGCTGAGTGTCATGTAGCTGACTATCCGTAAATCTTTTTGAAAGCTCCTTTCTACAAGCAGAGATCAGGTGCCATTCCCATTTCCTCTCATAAATGCACTCACCTTGCAATTTAGTTATAAACTCTCCATTTTTAGAAGTTGACTAAAAGGGAGGGGAATGAAAAAAATTGTAATTATTTTTAAAGGGCATGGCTTTAAGAGCTGAGCAAATACTCATCTGCAGGTTATTAGATTCTTTGTCTTTTTCTTTATTCTTTTCTTTTCAAATAGGCTTTTGATATAGGGGTTTCATTATTAACCAAAATGAAGCTGAGTTTAATGTTCCCAGGAGTGTGCACTCAGAGAGTGGGTGAATTCTCTTATTTCCTGAAATATCTGTGACCAGTCTCAGGCTCACACTTGAGAGATGAACTGATATAAACTTAGGGAAAGACTTGGTGGTTGTGTTCCCTCTGTACTCTCACCAGCAAGGCCATAAGAGACCCAGGATAGCAGTTCTGTGACAGCACCAGGCCTGCTGCCTGTCACTGCAGTTGCACTTGTCTCTGTAAAACCACACTTCTCAGAAGCTTTTCTCCAGCCTTCCTTTTTCTTGCTGTTACTATAAATGGGTTGGAGTCCAATGTAACATGAGCAAGAAGCACCAGCTGCCTTGGCTTAATCTGTTCCAAGTGCTGCAACATTTCTCTCTCCCTTTAGCATTACTTTATGGATGTTTTCCGGGTCCCATTCGAGCTTCCTAAGACCTGACTGGCTTCCCAGTCTGTCAAGTGGAGAGATTGTTAGGCCCAGAAAAATACTGACATGAAAAGTCCAGGATTTCCAATGCTCAGTTCACTTCCATATTAAACATCTCTCAGGCACTGTTGTGGCAGGATTAATTCACAGTTCAGAATTCCAGTGTACTCTTTTTTGGCAGGTTGAGGCAGAGTCCACTTTAAATTTTTAGCAGTTTTGAGAACTGGCAGGTTAAGCTCTTTGGTGAACCAATTGGTTAATTTTCTTTGTGGGACCTATGGAATCCTGACACCCAGACGAATATATTGTCATGTATTCACATCATCAGAAAAATTGTGTGGGCTAGAGCAACTTCTTGGTCCCCTCCAGTACAAATGCAGGGTGGAGGTAACAGTGTCACACTTTTTCCTTGAGAAATTGTTTATGACAAACACAGCTCACTTTCCCATTTTGATTCATTTTCAGCTTATTTTGTAAAATATTTGGAGGGTAGAGACATGCAGCTGCTAAGAATCCAAGACAGTGCTGTTCTGAAAATGAAAATGTTTCTGTTTTGCATTTACTTGAGGAAGTAGGATAGTTGCTTCCCATCTACCTGTTTCTTTGAATACAGAAATTGTTTAAATGGCATTATTTTGAGTCCAGAGTCCAGGTCGTTTTGGGGAAGTCACTGGGTAAAAAAGTTCGGTATCATTGCATTCCAGGGGCCAAGAAACAGAAGGATGGCATTTGGGGCAGGCTCCCAGGCCCAGCAAAACCCACACCTCAAGGCTTTCTCCATCGCTTCCTGTGATGTTCTCACTAAAGAGATAAATAGCCTTTCTCTTGGAGGGTCAGGATGGCAAGTTTGAACATTACCAGCATAATACTGCTGCTCTGAGGTTATGCCTCAACCTGCTTTATTTGGGAAATTGGATGCACCACAATTGTTGCAAATTGACCTAAGCCAGTTTTATTGCTTCTAGTAGTGCATATCTTTTTGGTAGAAATTGGTAGCTTTCTGTGGTTACAGGCTATCATGCTGCCACATGGTCTGTAACAATAAAGTGAAGTCTCAGACCAAATTTTGCCACATAGGGTGAATATTTATTAGCAAGCAGGCAAGTTAATCATTCATCTTGTTCTTCTAGACTGAGGAAAGCTCCAGCCATCTCATTCTTTCCATGTGCATCTTACATCAAAGATTCAGTAGAGACAAATGCAGACATATTCGTGTTACATGATATATTATCTAACTTTTTAGTTGGATCAGGTGGTGGAATCATTTGTTAAGTCTCCAGACCCAGGACCAGAAACTTAGGTCTAGAGTGCCATTCAAAGAGTGTTCATCTGTCTGGTTTCCCAGATTCTATAACCTTCATGTATATATAACATTGGAGGTCCCTGTACTATATTTCTAGCCAGCCCATATATCTTGAAAACTCTTAACTTTCATCAGAGAAATTAGTTCTCCATTCCTTTGTATTCATTAGGGAATCCCATAGTATATATTTATTTTATTTTTTTCAAGTATGCAGAGGCCATTTTATTTGGTCCATTAAGTACAGTATAGTTGTATTTGAGTTTTACAAAACATCAAATATAAATAACCTGAAACTGTAACAATACACAAAAATTGGCTTCTTACAGACATACCAGGCAGTACAACCTCAAAACTTGAATAAATTAACATTGTTTTTACATTTATATACATAGTGCCAGTTCATATTTAAAAACAAGTTTCAATACAGCACTTCTTTAAAATCTGTTTCAGTTAAGAGTATGAAAATGGTTAGATCTAGACTAAAAATAATTCTTTTTCTAACTGAAAATAAAGACATAATATTTATAACCAGGTATCAACTTTACTAAACCACAATATTTTAAACTATTAAATGATACCCAAGAATATTTACATTAAAAAGGCAACATGCATTGTGTTGTTTCTTCTCATGACTAGTTATGCAAACACTTTGTTCAGAGGGTTTTAAAATTATACTCCTACTTCCATACAGCATTCTGCAATGTGTCTGATAGTTCTAGCAAAATGAGTGCTTTGAAAGGAAGCAGAATCATCTTCAAGTCACTGGGCTCAACTTTTTCCCTTTGGAACAAAGGACATTGGGTGATCCATGCAGTCAGAGGGTTCTTTTGGAGGCACTGCTATTCAATCTAATGCTATAATATCAAGCTCTTTTGTATATTCTGTGTGTGACCTCTTTATCATCCAATTTCTTCTTGCGACTTCTTTCTTCTGCATTGATGTCAGCATTATTTGAAGGACCTTCTTCATCTGAATCAACTATGAGCACATCATCTTGCTCTTGTGCTGTGGATGTCGAAGGCTGAGCTCTATCATCACTGCCATTGGTTATGCTTTTGGTAGCATTTCAGCTTGTTTGGGACCCACTTTTTCTGGGGCATCACCAACAACTTCAAATTGCACATCCTTTCCTAGGTCTTTACTATGAAGGATGTTGATCAATAAAGTGTATCCTGAAGAAAGTCATCTGCTTGAAGCCGGCTCCCATTTCTAATTCCAAATTCTGACAACTTCTTGTGATTATTAGCTTCTGTCTATCCCTCTTCCGAAGATGTTAGGTTCCTTTCCCGTCCTCGATTTGGACATCTAGTGCTACCATAGCAAATTTTTCTTTCACAATCTTATCTTGTAGTGTGAGAACAGTCACTTTATGGACATTCAGTCACAGAGTAACCTCTGGCTTGCTGGCACATACGTAACAATTAAGGTTGGGAAGATCCAGTGCAAAAGGCACAAGGACCTTCTTCTTTGGGTTTGGTTGTTTATTCAAAAAAATTGTTCTACACTGATAAAATCTTCAATCCTTGCAATACTATTAACTCAGCAATCTCAGCATTAGTAGTAGCGATAATAGGAATAATGTCCCCTGCCATTGATTTTATATCAATCTGTTTTTCATATTTATACTGAAAATATGCATCCTGAGGTTTGCAGCAGAGGTGACAATATCCATTGCAGATGGGTCATTTGTCCCAAATGAGCTCGGCTCCATCTCCCTTTTCTGCTAAATGAATTCTCAAAGTCTCAATGCTCTTTGAAAAAAGATGTGCATAGCTCTTTACATCTAGAACTTGCTGGTCTTTCAGACCTAACTGTGGTTCATTTTGTTGATCTGCTGCATTGATTTTCTTCTCCATGACTCTGTACTTCATCCCAGTCCCATGGAACCGGAGGTTTCCTTTTCTGCCATAGCTTGTCCATTGTCAACAGATACCTGATATCATCTTTAAAAAGCTTGGTAAAAGGTTTAACTGGATCTTTTCCAATTGGTTTAGCCTATTCCTTTGTGGAAATACATTTAATGTCACCATCTTTATTTGATGCTCTGACTCTGGCTTCAGCTTCCATTGTTTCCCAGGAAGCTTCAGGGTCAGTTCTGTCAGGAGATACTTCTTGATCAGCATCTTCTTCCCCAAATAACTGGTTGAACAAATACTTTGCCCAAACAATGCAAGGAATAGGTTCTGAAGGTTTGTTATGAATTGTACGGCCAGGAAAAGTTCTCTGATGGTTTGGGATGACATTTATAACATTCAGTCACACCCTTTTTGATGTAGTTACTTGCCCAAGACAACCAGCAGTTCCACTCTTGATAAGAGGGATGTTAGCTGCCAAACACATCCTATTAACTTGGTTGTGGGCAGCTCTGTTATCTAAAGCATTCATAACCAATATAAATTGTCGAAAAAATTCCACATTACAGTCGGGGTACATGATGCTATCATGGTAGGCTATGATATTAGCTTTTGGGTAAAACTGCAATATACTTTCTTTAGCAACCTGGGCCTTTGATCTTCCAACATGTTTCTTTTGAAACAAAAATTGCCTGTTGAGGTTGCTGACATCAATAGTATCCAGATCAATCAGGTCGATGTGGGAGAATCCGGTGAGCATGAGGTTCTTGAGGAGCTCATAGCCGATGCTGCTGTGCCCACCACCAGCACCTGGCCCCTGGTCACGGCCTCAGCCAGCTCTCAGGGGAGTGATAGAGCCATGGCGGGACAACCACCAGCTGCAACCCCATAGTATAGATTGGATAGCTGTAGTTTGTACACTCTGACTCTGAGATTGGACTTCTAATTAGTCTTTAAAATGTGAACCAATCACACCTGGAGAATGTATTCCTGAGTAGAGTACCTCAAATACCAACTTAGGAGATAAAGGGTGAGTGTGTGGTATACATTGTATGTAAGCACAGTATGTATGCTGAAGTATTTTAAAATAAATTATAGATACTATAACAGTAGGTATCCCCTTGTTTGACTTCAGAATATTGTGTCTTCCATAATATTGCCAGCCATTGATGAATGACCTGAAATGTCATTGACCACTGGTCGTCATGGTGAATTAGCCAGAGTCACAAAACATCATAGCACTTTGTTACCTAGGGGCAGGTGTTGGCAAAATAAGGCTACATAGAGAATGCTGGAAATTAGTACTTTAGTGGTAAGCCACATGATTCAAACCAGCTTTCATACTGATGTCAACTCAAGGAACTAGATAAATTATTCTTCAACAATCTTCTTAAACATAAAAGAACTAATAAATTGTGAGGAATGATTGAGTTGATATTTGGAAAGAATGTAAACAGAGGAGTGAGCCTAGCACTAGGGTCACTTCTGTCTTACGGGCATTTGCTGATCAAGACAAGACAGTTGAGAGCCTGAGCTCACCTTTAGTGTCCTTTCAAGGTTAAAAAATTATAATGTGGGTGTTATCAAGCCTGGGAAACCATTTCCCACTTTGAAGTGGGATCCCCTAAAGAGATACACCTAGGAGTAAGGATAACTAGAAATAAACCAATTCGCACATTGGCTGCAGCTCAGTTTCTCATCTGAGTGGCCCAGAAACAGTAAGGCTTACTTGGATTAAGATTATTCCCATTTAGCTACCATCCAGAGGTGTCAGGTAAAAGCAATGAAATATTCTTAGAGGGAGATGTCATGATTCTAGTCTTCACATCACTCTACAAATAACTTTTCAATTACAGAACCATAAAAAAAAATAAAAAGCAAAGAAAGTGAATATATGGGTAACTGAGTGACAATTCGACTATATAAGATAGTACAATGTTTGATTTTTTTAAATTAAAGATTTAAAATATTGGACAAAAATAATAGTTGGGAGGAGGTAAATGGAATTAGTCTGTCCTAAGGTTCTTACATTGTCTTGGAAGAGGGTAAAGGTGTCAAGGATCTATGTTGTAATAGACTAAACACTAAATAAATAGAAAACTTTATAACTTATAAAAATTTAATAATGGGGAAAATCTAATGAGAGAAAACTTAAAAGAAGAAGAAAAGGAGCATAGACTTAGTAAAACAGATATGGGACAAAAGGAGTGGTGGTAGACATAAACCAATATGCATCAGTAATTACATTAAACATAAATTGACTAAAGATTGTAGTTGAAAAGCAAAGATGCTCAGACTAGATTTTTAAAATTATATGTATTGCGCAAACAGTATACTTTAAGTATGTGAATACAGAATGATTGAAAATGAAAAGATGCGGAGTGTCCGAGTTATGAAACACAGATTCAGGGAAATGGCACCCCTTGAGAGACATGGAATTTCTGTGCCCTTCCCCATACTTTGCCTTATGCATCTCTTCCATCTGGCTGTTCCTGAGCTATGTCCTATTACAATAAACTGGTGATTTGGATTAGCATGTTGTATCTGCTAATGATTTTTAGGTGTTATTCTAAAGACTTGGAATTGTTTCACACAGAGCACAGTATACTAAAAATCGAGCAATAAACAAATCCAGCAGCTATCCACTGTATCCCAATGTCTGTGAAATATGTGAATTAGTGAAAAGTTTTATGATTCAGCTTTTAAGTATCATCTCACTATGGCCCAGAGTGGAGGAGGGATGGTATTCAAACTAGCCAATTTCAAAGTTCCTTTATGCTGTAGTTTTAAGAAAATACTCTAGCAAAATCTGGTAATATTTCAGTGAAATATCCACAAGAAATGAAAACTTACAGTGTATCATTTGATACACTTTTTTTCTACAGTGAATAATTTTACAGAAATTGCTTCAAAGTTCAGGGAGAGACTTCAAGACTGGGACAAAAACAACCCAATATTATTGAGAATTATGGATGATCAACTGATGTTTCTGGAATGAGCATTTATTGATCACTTAGGATTATCACACAGCCCTTTCTGTAGGCATGCCATGTATGATCCAAGCAACCATATGTGTATGTACATATATGTATTTTACAATGTTCACAGGAATCTATAATGCCCTGCTTGAAATCAAAAGCAAAGTGCAGCCCTGGCCAGTGTGGCTTGGATGGTTGGAGCATTATCCCATACACTGAAAGGTTACAGATTTGATTCCCAGTCAATGCACATAGGTAGGTTTTGCATTTGATCCCTAATTGGGGTGCATATGGAAAACAACTAATCTCTTCTCTCCTCTCCCTCTTTCTCTTCTTCCCTTTCCCTCTCCCTCTCCCTCCCTCTCCCTCTTCTTCCCTTTCCCTCTCTCTTCCTCTTCTTCCTTCTCCCTCTCCCTCTCCCTCCCTCTCTCTCCCTCTTCTTTCTTCTCCCTCTTCCTCTCCCTCTCTCTCTCTCCCACTTCTTCCCTCTCCCTCTCCCTCTTTCTCCCTCTCCCTCTCTTTCCCTCTTCCTCTCTGTCTCTCTTTCCCTCTCTCTGTCTTTCTCTCTCTCCCCATCTCTCTCTTTCTCTCCTCCCTCTGCCTGCCTCTCTCTCTCTCTCCCTTTCTCTCCCTCTTCCTCTCTATCTCTCTTTCCCCCTCTCTCTCTTTCTCTCTCTCCCCCTCTCTCTCTTTCTCTCTTCCCCCTGCCCCCCCTCTCTCTCCTTCCCTTCCTCCCTCCCGTTTTCCCCCTGTGAGATTATACTTAAAAAAACAAAGGAGGGTGGGGGAAAGTCACTTAAAAATACATATTGAGTGAGAACTATAAAAAGATGAGTATGGAAGTGATTATCACACAGTGAATATCTCAGAGGCAAGTAGGGCATTGTGACTGGGAAGTGGCTTTGGGTAGGAAGTGGCTCTGATGTGCTGATGTTCTTGACTAGGTGGGAGTTATACAGAGGTTGATTCATGCTACAATATTTTAAGCTATATGTTAAATTTACTTGTCTATGTTATTTCACAACAAAAAGGGTTAAAGTGACATAGGCATGATGCATGCAGGTTTTTCTAGGCACCCTCTTGTTTACACTGTTCTTTTTGCAGACAGGAGGGGTTTCAACCTGGCACACAATTTTTCAGAGCATGCTCATCCTAGCCTGAAGGTTTCCAATGCAAGAATTTCCAAAGAGTAGAGGTGGCTTACTGGTAGATCACACAACTCAACAATCTTAGGCCAAAAGAGACTGAATCCAAAGAAACTTACCTACACCACACCTAAATTAAGCCAGTGTGTATGTTTTTGTTTTTGTTTTTGAAATTGAGACTCAACTATCTGTTCCCTCTATGTGGAGCATCCAAATACATAAGATGCTAAGTTGATAAATAAATGATTAAAGAGGTCTAGGTTGAAGACAATAGAAAATGAATGGGAGCTGTGGCCAGCCAGACCTCATATTCTCTGTCAAGGGCACCTGCAGCAGCCCAACTCTGGCTGACGGTTGACTTGCAGAAATTTGGAAATAATGTTGCCAGATCTTCTGATTTTTTTTTTAAAGCATAGGTGGAAATCTGAATTTTAATGTGAAAGTATCTGATTTTTAAGTGTTGATTCAAGCATATTTCCCCCCAAAATACTACATGAATCAAATCAAACCTGTGTCTAGGATATTTCCATTCAAACATTGTTAATTTATGGCAGTGACCTCAAGAACTATGCAGATGTAAGTAGAGAATATGTATAAAATAATATAATCAAGTTCCTAATTTTTCTCAATGGAGCTTGCTTGCCAAATATGTACTTATATAATTCTCAGTTCCAAAATTAAAAGAAACTTGCTGAACCAAAATTCACACATTCCAAAAGTCACTCTGGGTAAAGCTTTTTTTGAGACCTGGCTCTCTTGCAGGGGAATTGAAAGATTTTTACCATCAAGAATTTATTAAAGGGATTGACAAAAACTGCTAAATAAACGGTAATATCGCCCAAAGTAATTTTTTTAGGCAGAAGAGCTAAAAATGAGTTTTTAAGTTAATTTAAAGGGAACACGTGGGCTTCTGAATGGGTTGAGTCTTAAGAGAAAGTGCTCCTATTTAGGTGTCACAAGCATTTGAAAGTGTAGTCCTAGGACCCTGAGCATCAGTGTCATCTGGGAACTTGCTGGAAATACAAATTCTTAGACTCTACACTACACCCAATAATCAGGAGTCCTGATTATTGGGATTATTAGTGCCAAGCTCTCTGATTTTTAACTAGTCCTCCATGAGTTTCGGATACATGCTTCAGTTTGAGAACCTCTGCTCTGTAGTTTTTGTGCATTGTCACTTATTTTGAGGAATTACTTTAGAAAGTTGTACTTTGTTATATTAAAGTTTCAAGTGTATAATTTTAAATTTTGAAACCCTCCAAATGATCTTTTAGAATATAGCTTCAGTTTGTTATAATCAGTAAAAAATATGATTTGATTTTTTTTAAATGACTGAGAAAGAAATGTTGCATTTCTTAAAATTACATTTTAAAGTGATATTGGTATACAATAGATGCAATTATATCTTCTTTTTGTTTTTCTCATCTACTCATATGATGAAATAGTTAAATTTTCAAGGATATTCAAAGGCATTAGTGGGAAGATAGTAAAAAAGAAGTGATCAAGAGATTGTATTTTTTTAGGTGGTAGGCATTTCAGATGAGAATGTGGGGAGGAAGGGATATAGTTCTTGCTTTATTCCTTCTATTTAGATAATGGATAAAATTAAAACAGGTCAACTTCTTTTTTTTCTCAACTTGATTTTAGAAATTAATGAGTATGCTAATGAAATGGCAAATAAAATAAAAAAAAACCAACAAACATTAGTGTATAAGCAATCTTGAGACCAAAGAATGAATATCACAAGTGCAAAAAATAGTTTTGTATGCATGTGCATTACAGTGGATGTTTGGTTATCTCCTTGACAAAAGATGGTACCCCTGTATATCCTGTTCAATACAGCATTATTCACAATAGCTAAAACATAGAAGCAACCCAAGTGTCTGTTAACAGATGACTGTATAAACAAAATGTGGTCTATCCATACAATGAAATATTATTCAGCATTCAAAAAGAAGGAAATTCTGACACATACTATAATATGGATGAACCTTGAGGACACTATGCTAAGTGAAGTAAACCAGTTACAATAAGACCAGTACTGAATGACTCCATTTAAATAAGGTATTAGAGTATTCAGATTCACAGAGACAGAAGAATGGTGGTTGCCAGGAGTTGGGAGGAGGGAGTAGTGGGAGTTATTATTTAATGAGTATAGAGTTTCAGATGGGGAAGATGAAAAGAGTTCTGGAAATGAATGATGGTGATGGTTGTATAGCAATGTGAATATACTTAATACATTGAATTATACTTAAAAATTATAAGATAGTCTTAGTCAGTTTGACTGAGTGGATAGAGCATCAGCCCTAATACGGAAAGGTCCTGAGTTTGATTCCTGTCAAGGGCATTTATCTTGGTTGTAGGCTAGATCTTCCGCCCTCGGATCCCCAGCCCCGGACGGGGCACATGCAGGAGGCAAGCAATGGATGTGTCTCTCTCATATACATGTTTCTCTATCTCTCCCTCTTTTACTCTATCTAAAAATCAATGGCAAAATATCCTCAAGTGAGGATTAACAAAAAATAAAATATCTTTAAACAAAAATAAGGTAGTACATTTTACATTATTTGTGTTTTACAACAATAAAAAATAGGGGTGGGCCCAGCTGGAGTGGTTCAGTGGCAGAGCATCCACCTATGAACTGGAAGGTCACAGTTCGATTACCTGTCGGGGCACATGCCGAGGTTGCAGGCTTGGTTTCCTGTGGGGAAACATTTTAAATAGTCAGTGTTTTGAGTATTTAATTCTATGACCCTTGGCCCATATGGCTTATGATGAAAAATTGGTTGTTAATTGTTAACAATCCCCTTTACATGGTAGGTCATTTTTCTCTTACATTTATTATCTCTTTGTCTTTTGATAGTTAGATTATGGATGTGTCTGGGGATGAATATTTTTTATTTTATTCTACTTGGAATTGAGTTTGTTGGATATATAGATTAATGTTTTTCATCAAATCTGGGAGGTGTCCTGCCATTATTTCCTTATATATGCTCTCTAGTCTTTTTTCTTTTCTCTCTCTCCTTTCTTATGGAACTTCCATCATGCATAAGTTGCTATGCCTGATGGTATTTCATGGGTATAAGAGGCACCTCTCATTATTCTTCTTTTTCTTTTTTCTTTTTTTCTTTCAGTTTCTCAGATAAGATAATCTCATTTAACCTCTTTTAAAGTTCACTCATACTTTCTTCAACCTTCCCAAATCTTCTATAGAGTCTTTTTAGTGAATTTTCCAGTTGTACTTTTTAGCTCCAGAATTGCTCTTTGGTTCTTTTTTTTAACATTTCTATTTCTTTATTGATATTCTCTGTTTTGCTATACTTATGCTTTCTTTTAGTTACTTATACATGCTTTCTTTTTTTTAATTTAATCTTTATTGTTCAGATTATTACAATTATTTCTCTTTTTTCCCCCATAGCTCCCCTCCACCCGGCTCCCAGCCCATCCTCTGCCCTTACCTCCCCCCCACTCCACCGTATTGTCCCCATTCATAGGCGTACAATTTTTTTCCCAATCTCTCCCCTCACTCCCCTCACCCTTTACCCATGAGAATTGTCAGTATATTCCCTTTCTATTATATTCCCTGATTCTATTATATTCACCAGTTTATTCTGTTCATCAGATTTTTTTATTCACTTGATTTTTAGATTCACTTGTTGATAGATATGTATTTGTTGTTCATAATTTCATCTTTACCTTTTTCTTCTTTCTCCTCTTCTTAAAGAGTACCTTTCATATAACACTGGTTTGGTGTTGATGAACTCCTTTAGCTTATTTTAATCTGTGAACCTTTTTATCTGCCCTTCAATTCTGAATGATAGCTTTACTGGGTAGAGTAATCTTGGTTGTAGGTTCTTGCTATTCATCACTTTTAATATTTCTTGCCACTCCCATCTGGCCTGCATAGTTTCTGTTGAGAAATCAACTGACAATCGTATGGGTGCTCCCTTGTAGGTAATGAACTGTTTTTCTCTTGCTGCTTTTAATATTCTCTCTTTGTCTTTTGCTCTTGGTATTTTAATTATGATGTGTCTTGGTATGGTCCTCTTTGGATTCCTTTTGTTTGGGTTCTTTGTGCTTCTTGGACTTGTAGTCTATTTCTTTTACTAGGTGTGGGAAGTTTTCAGTCATTATTTGTTCAAATAGATTTTCAGTATCTTGCTCTCTCTTTTCTTCTGGCACCCCCATAATTCTGACGTTGGTATGTTTGAAGTTGTCCCAGAGGCTCCTTCCACTATCTTCCAACTTTTGGGTTCTTTGTTCTTTTTGCTTTTCCAATGGAGTGTTTTCTGCTTCTTTGTGTTTCAGATCTTTGACTTGATTCTTGCATTCCTCTAGTCTGCTGTTAGTACTCTGTATAATATTTTTTATGTCAGTCAGTGTATGTTTAATTTCTAGTTGGTTCTTTTTCATCTCCTCTTGGGGCTCGCTAAATTTATCCAACTTTTCTAGGAAATTCTTGAAAAACTTGTAAGTGTGATTTTGAACTCTATATGCAGTCGTTTGTTTTCCTCCATTTCTTTTGTTTGGGATCTGTTTCTTTGTCTCTGCATTTTTGCTGCTTCCCTGAGTTGATAGAGTAGCTTTGTATGCTAGGGGTCTGCCTTCCCAATTATCTGAGGTGGACACTCTTGATGCACCCCTTTGTGGACTGTGTGTACAGCCTTGTTATAGTTAAGTCTTGATTGTTGTTGGTATCACTGGCGGGAATTGACCTCCAAGTCAATTGGCTGTGAGGATCAGCTGTGTTTATGCCGGGAAACTTCTGTACTGGAATCAGCCTTATGATACAAGACTAGCATAAATGCAAAAGCCTCTGTGCTCATCTTGGATGGGGCGGAGTCTCAGGGCTGAGCAGACAGCCTTGGCTTCCCGTCAGCCGTGCCCTACACAGCCCCTGGGTGTCAGTATTCCTTGGTACAGCCCTCTCTGTGCACACACGCACTTGCGCGCCTCCAGACCACTGCCCCTCATGGCTCCTCTGAGTTTCCGTGTGGTCTGGGGACCCCTATGAATCTGGGTCCCCAAGGTCTCACCTGAAACTGGGGTTCAGTACAGTCAGAAGTGGAGTTCAATGCAGTCAGGGAGGTTCCCTCTTCCTCCCACTAGAAAAAGCATGTGGCACACATTAGCAGTCAGTCCTCTCTGCGAGCACTCACACCTCTAGACCTCTGCCCCCTGTGGCTTTCCCGTGCCTCTGTGCATTTGTCGCTTTTTCCAACAGTCCAGATTCCCCTGTATGACTCTTGCCCAGAACTGGGGTTCAGTGTAGTCAGAACTGGGGCTCAGTGCAGTCGGGAGTTTCTGTCTCCCTCCCGTTAGAGGAAGCCAGCCAGGCACCTGCTGCCTGTCCTCTCCATGTGCGTGTCTCTGTACCTCAGCTTTTTGCACCTCCTCTGAGTCTCCGTGAGCCCCTCTCTTTCCTTCTAATTGTAGAGTTTCCACACAGCCAGCTTTCCTGTGGTTCTGGATAATGTCCCTTCTGTCTTTCAGTTGTAGTTTTGAAACTGTTGCGTGAGGCAGCAATTTAGGTGTTCACCTCTGCTGCCATCTTAGTTTTCTTAGAACTAAATATTTTAAATATTATAATGTGGTATCTCTGGAAATCATATCCTCCCATCTCCCCATTGTTTACTGTTACTCTTTGCTGTTGTTGTTTTTATTACTTAGAGACATATTTGAATTCATTCTATTTATTTTGTATTCTTTGACCTGTGCAGCCATGACATTTCTGTTTCATTAGCTTAGTGGTCATATAATAATTGGACAGAGATTTTCTTAAATTCTTGGAAGTAGTAAGTCTTCCCAGTATTTTCTGAGAGGCCTTATGTGCATGTTGGAGCTTGCTTTCAATGCTCAATGAGGCAGTTAAGAATTCTGTGTTACCTTTCATTTCCTCTTTTTACAAGGTCAGATAGAGGTGAGAGCTTAGAACCATCTCAGATCTATCCTGAGTATGTGCACAACTTAGCACATGCATCTAATTCTGTACATATGCATGGTCTTCTAAATTCCTAAAAATATGATATTCCCTATGTTTTTCTTTAAATTTTTTTTGTTAGCTTATTATTATTATTTCAACTGTTATCCACCACCTCAGGAGCTCATGATGTTAAACAATTGCCCCTGATACTTTTCAACACTGGCCCCAGGAAAAAGGCTTTCACTCTGAGTTCTAAGTTAGGTCAAATAAAGACAACATGCGAGTGGGGCTTCCTTCCAAACAGGTAACAATTTTCTGAAAATGGACTTGGAGCCTATTCAAACCTCCAATCTATTCCCTCCAGTGGGCTGCCAGACTGGCTTTCACTGCGATTGTATGTTAATTGATTTTTAAGGCCACAGTTGATCTGGGAGACACATGTGTCTTCTTGTGGTGTTTTTTCTATACTTATCAAGCCCTATATGGTGATTTAAAATTGCATGAAAAAACTAGTAAGTGCAAAGAAAAGGTAATAAACGCATTGTGTTTCTCTTGCCCTTTGTGAATTATTCTTGTCTATGATTGAAATCATGAAATCTTTTTTGTATCTCAATAAGTGGGGAAATAGGCATGGAGTTGCATCCCCATTTTAGAGGTTAGCAAGCAGGCTCAAAAAGAGTGTTTTGCTGTTTTTCAAACAGTGTTGCTAAATTACTGTGGTTGCATGTTGATCCTTACCTCTCTTCACCAATTTTCATTTTCTTTTTTTCTACTCAGTTGGCTTCAATAGAATTCTGATTTTGGTATGTGAAGATACCAAGATATAATATTAGTTGGTTCTTTTTATTACAGTTGTGTGTTGCATCCTAAGAAGTTCCATTAAAATACTAAAGTATTCCATTGTCAATTACCTCAATTTTAAAGCTATTTGATGTTTTACTTTGAAATCATTTGCATCTTCTAAGTTACTATTGTGCCCATTTTGCATTTGGATGGCTATGAATAGTGTGCACTATACAGTGACTTTAGAGAAAGAAGAAGAGAATTACCTGTTTTATATTTTGGCATGTCAGTAATTATCCTGATTAATGCTATAGTTTTTGACATACTATTACTTATCTTGAACTGATTACATATCTTGAACTCAGATTTGTCCTTTAAAAAAAAGTTTGGCCTTGTAAATTCCAATAGTGCAAGTTAACAGCAATAGATATAGTTAGGATGATAGTTTCATGTTTCCATATGAGGCTATTTTCTCATCCCATTATCTGCTTTATATCATTGACATATATAGAAAGAGAAACAAAGTTATTGAACATCTGGTTGATATTTAAAAATGCCATCAACTCCTGATTACCAGGGATAGTGAATCAGAGCATTTCCTTCAATTCCTTTGTCAACTCACTTGGAGATTGGGGGAAGAAAGCATCATAGAGAGTGGAATTAATCAGGGAAGACTTCTTGCAGTAATTGATAGCTTGAGCTGAGCTTTGATGGAAATGAAATTTAATGTAATAAGGTCATTTAAAGTAGGGCAACACCAAGAGGGAACAAGAAAGAAGTTGCAACTTTCCCAGCGTAGTGGTGCTAAAGAGGAGCTGGAAGCAGTGAAGGTAATACAATAATGTTGTAAGGGCCTTCAAAACTGGGGCTTTTTCTTCTTTGATTATCTTTTATTATGATAGATATCACAGGACAGCAAGACAGAACTGATCAAGGGTTTCCTGGTTTTATTGGCAGCATTTCCCATTCATTATCTGAAGTGGTGCTTCTCTGCCCTGAAATCGCTTATTTTGCAACAGTTCTGGAATACAGAAGGTTTTGCCTTCAACTTGGAGCAAAGCCTCTGCAAACCACTGGGTAACTATCCCTAAGTGGAGAGTGTTTTGACCTTCCTTTTGTGGATTGTTGTAGGATGGGAATTAAGGATCCTGGTGGCTTCCATACTCTTTTATTACCCTATCTGAGACATAGGGAAAGATTTACCTACATCTTTTTAGAAATCAGGACACACATTTTAAAAATATTTAGAACAAGTTAAGTATAATTTCTGAACAACAGAGACGTTAAGAGTTTTGCAAATATGCATGTTTCCTTTCCCCTTTGAAAATACACAAATTGCCGAAACCAGTTTAGCTCAGTAGATAGAGCGTCAGCCTGCAGACTGAAGGGTCCTGGGTTCGATTTTGGTCAGGGTCATGTACCTTGGTTGTGGGCACATTTCCAGTGGATGTTTTCTCTCTCATCGATGTTTCTGACTCTTTATCCCTCTCTCCTTTCCTCTCTGTAAAAAAATCAATAAAAATATATTTTAAAAAAAAGAAAATACACAAATTATTTTTTAATAGGATACTCAGTTCCTGGTGTCCTATTTATAAATAATAGACAAGAGTTGTGAGTTATGAATTTCTTCTACTTCTCATGAAATGAAAAACATTTCATAGTATTGTTAGAAGATTGTAGACACTATGAAAAATCATTTTTAGAGAGCCATCCAAAAGTATAGAATTATGGGGGAACTTAAATGCCTAACAGGGAGAGTATGGGTTTGATATAGTAAAGAATCACCACAGGGAAGGGCCCAAGATGGAGGTGTAGAAAGAACCTGAACTCAACACTGAATGTACATTTATGTATAGAGCATTTCTTCCTGAAGAACAGCTAAAGGGTGATTGAATAGCTTCTTCACCAAAAAGAGAGAGAAAGACATAGAGAAAGGTAGGAGAGACAGATATGTAGTCATCATGGGAGTTCTGCCCAAATGGTATGACCTACAGTATGGATATTAGTGAGAAACCACTCCCGCACACTTGCCTGCTCTGGGGCACAGCAATAAAATGGCAATTTAAATTGCACCTAGACTATACATGAAAAAAAAAATTATTTACTAACCCCAAGGTACCTGTCAAAAGGGTGAAAAGCTGTGGGAACCCTGAGATCTTTGGGAACACTCCAGAGTCATAGTGCTATTGAGGGTTAGAAAATATAATAAAGAACCAAAAGAAAACAAAACAAAAACAAAACCTCAAGTATAACTTAGATGAAAAATATACTGGATGGAATCAACAGCACAAAATATACAGAGCAGATCAGCAAGCTGGAGAACAGAACATGGAAATCACACAAAACAACAAAAAGGAAAAGTTTTTAAAAACGAGGATAGTTGAAGGGACCTCTGCAACAACAGTAAGCAAATTAACATTTATAGTATATGGATCAAAATGGAAGAGGAAGAGGAAGAAGGAAGAAGGAAGAGAGAGAGAAAAGGGCAGAAAGCTTATTTGAAGAAATAATATATGAAAACTTTCTTAACCTCGGGAAGTAAATAGACATGTCCAGGAAGCATGGAGATTGCCAAACAAGATGAACCCAAAGAGATCCACAACAAGCTATATTGTAATTAAAATGGCAAATGTTAAAGATAAAGAGATAATTCTGAAGGGAACAAGAGGAAAACAACTAATCACATATAAATGAACCTCCCCTCTTCCCATAAAGCTAACAGTTAATTTCTCAGCAACTATTCAGGCCAGAAGGGTGTGAGAATATACACTTAAAATGCTACAACCCAGAATATTCTACCCAGCAAGGGTATCATTCAGAATTGCAGGAGACATAAAGAGTTTTGTAGATAGGCAAAAACTAAGGGAGGTCATCACCACTAAACCAGCTTTATAAGAAAATTTAAACACTCTTCTCTAAGCAGGAAAAAAAAATGCAAAAAACAGAAATAATATGTAGTTTATGGATAAAGGCAAATATATAGTAAAAACCATGGATCAACCACTTAAAAAGCTAGTATGAAGGTCAAATGACAAAAGTAACAAACTCAAATATCCTATATAATACAAGGGTAACATACAAATTGACCCCAATGATGGAACAACCAGGAACAACCGGTCGCTATGATCTGCACTGACCACCAGGGGGCAGATGCTCAATGCAGGTGCTGCCTCCTAGTGGTCAGTGCGCTTTCACAAGGGGAACTCCGCTCAGCCAGAAGCCAGTGGTACCTCGAGATACGAGTTTAATTCGTTCCGTAACCTTGAGGCGTGGGAAACTATGAGATGCTTGAATCGAGGTAAACTGGTGGGTCGTGTGCAGCAGGCCGATCTGTGCGATTACTCAAATGTTGCTCATATTTCAAAGCAAAAATCGCTCGCTCGACAGCTCGTATCTCAAAAATCTTGTATGTTAGGGCACTCGTATCTTGAGGTGCCACTGTAATATAAACGAACAAACAAAACAGAAGCAGACTCCTAGAAACAGAGAATAGACTGATAGTTGCCAGCAGGAGGTGGATTGGGGAACTGGGTAAAAAGGTGAAGAGATTGAGAAGAACAGATTTTTAGTTACAAAATAGTCATGGGGATATAATGTACAGCATAGGAAATAGTCAATAAGATTTTAGTAGCTATGTATAGTGCCAAGTGGGAACTGGAAATATTGGGGGAACACTTTGTAAAGTATATTATTGTCAATAAAACCTCATCCCCCAAAAGAATTAAATTAGAGATAACTTGTCACCAAGATCTTAAAGACTTCTATGAGAGACAGCATATAAATAAGCAACTACAAAACAATATGAAAACCCTAGTCTGTTTGGCTTAGTGGTTAGAGCGTTGACCCAGTGACTGAAAATAAGAGGGCTCCATTCCAGCCAAGGGCATGTACCTTGGTTGTAGGCTTGATCCCCTGCGCTGTTCAGGGCACGTGTGGGAGGAAACCAATTGATGTATCTCTCTCACTTTGATGTTTCTCTTTCTGTCTCTCCCCCTCTAAAAAAATCAAATCCTTGATCTATTAGATTCTGTGGGAACATAGAGAGCCAGAATTTCAGGGAAAAAGCTAGGTAAAAGGTGACATTTAATGGAAGTGCTATTTAGCCGAGACTGGTTTGGCTCAGTGGATAGAGCGTCGGCCTGCAGACTGAAAGGTCCCAGGTTCGATTCCAGTTGAGGGCATGTGCCTTGTTTGCGGGCACATCTCCACTGTGGGGTGTGCAGGAGGCAGCTGATTGATGTCTCTCTCTCATCGGTGTTTCTGACTTTCTATCTCTCTCCCTTCCTCTCTGTAAAAAATCAATAAAAAAAATATATAATGGAAGTGCTATTTAGTAATATTGGAAATAAAAATAAAATATTCTATTGATAATTTCACTATAAAAAATTACATACTAACAAATTGGGCAGTCTAGAAGAAATGGATAAATTTCTAGAAACATACAGTCTTCCAAGACTGAATCAGAAACACAATATCTGAACAGACCAATTAACCACTAATAAAATTGAATCAGATATTGGAAAACTCATAACAAACAAAAGTCCATGACCAGACAGTTTCACAGGTGAATTCTACCAAACTTTTAAAGAACAACTAACACTTATTCTTCTCAAACTATTCCCTGAAAAAATTAAAGAGGAAGTAATACTTCCAAACTCACTCTATAAAACCAGCATTACCCTTAAGTCAAAACCAAACAAAGACATTATGTACCCCTTTCCCCCCTAAAGTATAGGGCAATATCCCTGATTAACCTAGGTGCAAAAATTCTCAACAAAATAAGAGCAAACTGAATCTAACAGTACATTAAAATGATCATATACCATGATCAAGTGGGATTTATTACAGGGATGCAAAGATGGTTCTATATCCACATATCAACGTGATACACCACATTAGCAAAACCAATGATAAAAATCATGTGATCCTATCAATTGATGCAGAGAAAGCACATGACAAAATTCAACATCCATTTATGATACATACTCTCAACAAAGGTCATGTACATCAACATAATAAAGGGCATATATAACAAGCCCACAGTAAACACTGAAAAGCTGAAAGCTTTCCCTCTAAGATCAGGAACAAAATGAGATGCTCACTTTTACCACATTTATTCAATTGGAATAAATTGAAATAATTAGTATTGGAAGTCTTAGCCATAGCAATCAGACAATAAAAAGAAAAGGCATTCAAGTTGGAAAGGAAGGAATTAAAACTATGTATTTGCAGAAGGCATGATACTGTATATAGAAAATCCTAAAGACTTCACATAACTAATTTGAACTAATAAATGAATTCAGTAAAGTTGCCTGATACAAGATTAATATTCAGAAATCTGTTGTACTTCTATACACTAATGATGAACTATCAATAAGAGGAATAAAGAAACCAATCCCATTCACAGTTGCATCAAAAAGTATAAAATACCTAGGAATAAATTTAATCAAGGAGGCAAAATACCTGTACTTTTGAAGCTAAAAGACATTAGTGGAAGAAATTCAGGATTATTTAAATAAATGGAAGGATATACAATGCTCATGGATTGGGAAGCATTAATATAGTAAAAATATCCATACTAGTCAAAGCAATCTACAAAGTTAATGCAATCTCTATCAAAATACCCTGACATTTTCAGAGTTAGAACAAGTAATCCTAAAATGATATGGAATCACAAAAGACCTTGTGGTTAAGAATTTTTTTTTTCCATCCACTCTCTATGGGTATCTTTTACTTATTTATTTCCCTTCCTTCCTTCCTTCCTTCCTTCCTTCCTTCCTTCCTTCCTTCCTTCCTTCCTTCCTTCCTTTACTTCAGTGCTTTTTATTCTCTTTTTTTAATGTGAGAACATATTTACTATCCAAAATTTAAAAAACAAACAAACAAACAAACAAAACGTATACAACTCAACACCAAAAAATCCAAACAATCCAATTTAAAAATGGGGAAAGGACCTGAATATACACTTCTCCTTAAAGGACATACAGATGGCCAATAGACATATAAAAAGATACTCAACATCAGTAATCATCAGAGAAATACAAATTAAACCACAATATCACCTCACACCTACCAGAATGGCTATCCTAATATATATAAAGAGCGAGGTGGCGTCACGACTGAACCAGCGACTAGTCGCCATGAAGTGCATGGACCACCCCTTGGTCCCCTCATTTCCCCAACCCCTGAGTGCTCACCATGAGGCGGGGCTGGCAGCGGGCGGGACTGGGACTGTTGAGTGGCAGTGGTAGGCGGCTTTCGCTGGGTGGCCTTGAGCTTAGTAGAGCAGTCAACAAGGAGGCAGCGAGTTTCCCAAAGCAGTAGCAGGGGCTGGGGGGGGGGGGGGGGGGGGGGGGGGGGAGTTTCATGGAGCGTCCAGAGGTGAGCTTCATGGGACTTGGCAAGCTTCGTGGAGCAGTCGAGGGGCGGGGGAAGGCGTGGCATTGTGGAACTGATGAAGCCTGGACCTTCGCCTAGAGAGTCACAGGATGGCAGAGGCCATGGGATGGAGGCCTCTAGTCACCATTAAATCAACAAATCCTGATGAGGATGTGGAGACAAGGGAACCCTGTTCTTAATATAGTAAAAGGCAGACCCTGCCTCCTCTCTGCTCCAAACTGTCAGTGGCTGCCCATATCACACTCGAGTAAAGAAAAAGTTATTACCATGGCTCACAAAGGCCTGCATAGCTAGCCTCTCTCCCACTCACCCACCCTTTGACCTCACCCCCTACTATCACATCCCTGGCTCTTTCTGTGGCAGCCTCCCTGGTTTCCTTGCTATTTTGGGAAGGCAGCAGGCATGTTTCCACCTTAGTGCTTCTGCTTACATCACTCTTTTCCCAGGTATCCCTACCAACTTGCTGTTTTTGCTCACTCTCCCCTTCTCATTTGAAGTCCACTATGACTATGCTATTTAACATTGTAATCCCTCAAAGCCCCTCAAATACTTTTGCCCAAATACCTCTATCTCTGCTTTTAATAGAGCACTTTTGATATGCTATCTAATTATGTTTTTTGTTTCCTTTCTGGCTCCTTCATTTGAATGTAAGCTCTGCAAAGGGCTGGAATCTGTTTCTTTTTTTTTTTAATTAAATCTTTATTATTCAGATTATTACATTTGTTTCTCTTTTTTCCCCTCCATAGCACCCCTCCACCCAGCTCCCACCCTTCCGTCTGCCCTTACCTCCCTCCCATTGATTTCATCCATAGGTGTATGATTTTTGTCCAGTCTCTCCCTGTACACCCCTCACCCCTTTCCCTCTGAGAATGATCAGTCCACTCCCTTTCTGTGCTCCTAATTCTATTATATTCACCAGTTTATTCTGTTGATCAAATTTTTAATTCACTTAATTTTTAGATTCACTTGTTGATAGATATGTATTTGTTGTTCACAATTTTTTGTATTTTACCTTTTTCTTCTTTCTCTTAAAGAGTACCTTTCAGCATTTCATATAATACTGGTTTGGAGTTGATGAACTCCTTTAGCTTTTTCTTATCTGTGAAGCTCTTTATCTGCCCTTCAATTCTGAATGATAGATTTGCTGGGTAGAGTAATCTTGGTTGTAGGTTCTTGCTATTCATCACGTTGAATATTTCTTGCCACTCCCATCTGCCTTGCATCGTTTCTGTTGAGAAATCAGCTGAGAGTCGTATGGGTGCTCCCTTGTAGGTAATGAACTGTTTTTCTCTTGCTGCTTTTAATATTCTCTCTTTGTCTTTTGCTCTTGGTATTTTAATTATGATGTGTCTTGGTGTGGTCCTCTTTGGATTCCTTTTATATGGGGTTTTGTGTGCTTCCTGGACTTGTAAGTCTATTTCTTTGACCAGATGTTGGAAGTTTTCAGTCATTATTTCTTTAAATAGGTTTTCAGTATCTTGCTCTCTCTCTTCTTCTGGCACCCCCACAATTCTGATGTTGGTACACTTGAAGCTGTCCCAGAGGATCCTTACATTATCTTCACATTTTTGGATTCTTTTCTTGTCTTGCTTTTCCAGCTGAATGTTTTCTCTTTCTTTATATTTCAAATTTTTTACTTGATTCTTGTTTTCCTTTAGTCTGCTATTAGGACTCTGTATAATATTTTTTATTTCAGTCAGTGTCTCTAGGTCATTTTTCATCTCCTCTTGGGACTCGCTAAATTTATCCATCTTTTCTAGCATATTCTTGAAAAACCTTATAAGTGTGGTTTTGAATGTTATATCCAGTCATTTTTTATCCTCCATTTCTTTTGTTTGTGATCCCTTCCCTTGTCTCGGCATTTTCACTATGTTTGGGGTACTTCTGTGTTGAATTCAGCCTTATGATACCCGACTTGCAAAACCGAAGAAGCCTCTGTTGAGCTTGGAATGGGTGGAGTCTCAGGGGTTAAAGGACTGCCTTGCCTCCAGTCGGCCCCGCCCTCCATGGCCCCCGAGTCTCACGTGACTGGGTAATCGCTGGAGCAGTCCCTTGTGCACACGCTCTCGCAGTGCCTCTAGACCGCTGCCTTTCCGGCTCCCCTGCGCTCCAGGACCACATGAATCTTGGTCCCCAGGGTTTCGCCCGAAACAGGGGCTTAGTGGAGTCAGAAGTGGCACAGTTGGGAGGGTCTATCTCCCGCCCACTCCCGAAAGCCAGCGGCACAATCAGCAATCTGTCCTCTGCGCAGTGCCGTGCGCACCACCAGCCCTCTGATCTTTTGCGACTACCCTAAATTTCTGTGCACCTCTCCCTTTTCACAGTCCAAACTCCCCCCGTATGAGTTTCGGCTGGATCTGGGGTTTAGTGTCGTAAGATAAGGGGTTCAATGCCATTGGGTGTCTCCGTTTCCCTCCCGCCAGAGAAAGCTAGCCAGGCACTCCGGCACCCGCTCTCTCAGCATGCTTGTCTCCGTACCTCAGCTTTTTGCAGCTCCTCTGGGTTTCTTTGAGCCCCTCTCTTTCCTTCTAGCTGTAGAACTTCCACTCAGCCAGCTTTCCTGTGGTTCTGGATGATGTCTGTTCTGTCCTTTAGTTGTAGTTTTGAAATTGTTGTGCGAGGCAGCAGTGTAGGTGTTTATCTATGCTGCCATCTTGGATTCTCTCCTCTTTTTATTCTTTTTTACTTAGTAAATATTTATTGTTCAGGTTATTATAATTTTTCCTCTTCCCCCCACTCCCATACCTCCCCTCCAACCTGCTCCCACTCCTCCCTCTGCCCTTACCCTCCCCCCTCATTGTCCTCATCCATAGGTGTATGATTTTTGTCCAGTCTCTCCCTGCACCCCATTCACCCTTTTGCCTCTGAGAATTGTCAGTTCACTCCCTTTCTATGCCCCTGATTCTATTATATTCACCAGTTTATTCTGTTCATCAGATTTTTTTTATTCACTTGATTTTTAGATTTACTTGTTGATAGATATGTATTTGTTGTTCATAATTTCATCTTTACCTTTGTCTTCTTCTTCCTCTTCTTAAAGAGTACCTTTCAGCATCTCATACTGGTTTGATGTTGATGAACTCCTTCAGTTTTTTCTTATCTGTGAAGCTCTTTATCTCACCTTCAATTCTGAATGATAGATTTGCTGGGTAGAGTAATCTTGGTTGTAGGTTCTTGCTATTCATCACTTTGAATATTTCTTGTCACTCCCATCTGGCCTGCATAGTTTCTGTTGAGAAATCAACTGACAATTGTATGGGTGCTCCCTTATAGGTAATTAACTGTTTTTCTCTTGCTGCTTTTAATATTCTCTCTTTGTCTTTTGCTCTTAGTATTTTAATTATGATGTGTCTGGATGTGGTTCTCTTTGGATTCCTTTTGTTTGGGTTGTGTGTGCTTCCTGGACTTGTAAGTCTATTTCTTTCACCAGGTGGGGCAAGATTTTAGTCATTATTTGTTCAAATAGGTTTTCAGTATCTTGCTTTCTCTCTTCTTCTGGCACCCCCAAAATTCTGGTGTTGGTACACTTGAAATTGTCCCAGAGACTCCCTACATTATCTTCCAATTTTTGGGTTCTTTTTTCTTCTTGCTTTTCCAGTGGAGTGTTTTCTGCTTCTTTGTATTTCAAATCTTTGACTTGATTCTTGCATTCCTCTAGTTTGCTGTTAAGTCTCTGTATAATTTTTTTATTTCAGTCAGTTGTATGTTTAATTTCTAGTTCGTCCCTTTTCATCTCTAGTTGGTCCTTTTTCATCTCCTCTTGGGGCTTGCCAAATTTATCCATCTTTTCTAAAAAATTCTTGAAAAACCTTATAACTGTGGTTTTGTTTTCCCCCATTTTTTTTTGTTTGTAATCTGTTTCTTCGTTTCTGAATTTTCATTGCTTCCCTGAGTTGGTAGAGTAGCTTTGTATGTTAGGTGTCCTATATGACCCAGTAGCTCCGCCTTCCCAGTTACCTGAATTGGACTCTCTTAGTGTACCCTTTGTGGACGATGTGTAACAGCCTTGTAGTTAAGTCTTGATTGTTGTTGGTACCACTGGGGGGAATTGACCTCCAAGTCAATTGGTTGTAAGGACCAGCTGTGTGTATGCTGGGAAAACTTCTGTGCAGGCCTCAGCCTTATGATACAAGACTTGCAAAATTGCAAAAGCCTTTGTGTTCAGCTTGGATGGGGCGGAGTCTCAGGGCTGAGCAGATGTTTTGACTTCCCATCAGCCCTGCCCTATGAGGGTCCTAGGTCTCAGTATTCCTCGGTAATTGCTGCAGCCCTCTCTGCGCACTCACGCTCGCACACCTCCAGACTTCTGCCTTTCTGGATCCCCTGAGTTTCTCTGTACTCCAGGGACCCATATGAGTCTGAGTCCCCAAGGTCTCTCCCGAAACTGGGGTTCAGTGCAGTCAGAAGTGGATTTCAGTGCAGTTGGGAGATTCTGTCTCACTCCTGCCAGAGAAAACCAGTGGCACAATCAGCAGTCAAGTCCTTTGTATGCGCACTTGGTTCGAGCATCTACAGACCTCTATCTTTCACAGCTCCCCTAAGTTTCCATGCACTCTTCCTTTTCACAGTTCAGACTCCCCCGTATGAGTCTTGCCCAGAATTGGGGTTCAGTGCATTTGGAAATGTGGTTCAGTGTAGTCGGGAGTTTCCATTTCCCTTCCACAAGAGGAAGCCAGCCAGGCACTCCGCCTCCTGCTCTCTCCAGGCGTGTGTTTTCATACCTCAGCCTTTTGCAGCTCCTCTCAGTCTCTGTGAGCTCCTCTCTTTCCTTCTAGTTGTAGAATTTGCACTCAGCCAGCTTTTCTGTGGTTCTCGATGATGTCTGTTCTGTCTTTCAGTTGTAGTTTTGAAATTGTTGTGTGAGGCAGCAGTTTAGGTGTTCACCTATGCCGCCATCTTGGTCGGTCAAAGGAATCTTGAGGAAGAGGAACCAAGTTGGAGGTATCATATTCCTGGTTTCAAACTATAATACAAAACTACTATAATCAAAATAGTATGGTTTTGGCACAAAAACAGACACATAGATCAATGGAACAGAAAAGAGAGCCCAATAATAAAACCCTTATTTATTCAATTTATTAATCTACATCAAGGAAGTCAAGAATATACTTTAGGGGTAAGTCTTTTTTGTAAATTGTGTTGATAAAATTAGATACATGTACAATATTAAAACTGGACCACTTCTTACACCATATATAGAAATAAACTCAAAATTAATTAAAGTCTTAAATGTAAGACCTGAAGCCATAAAACTCTAGAAGGAATAAAAAAAAGAAAGTAAACTTTTGGCCATTAGTTTTAGCAATATTTTTTTACTATATCTCACTGAGCAAGAGCAACAAAATAAAAAATAAACAAATGAGACTACATCAAACTGAAAAGCTTTCACACAACAAAGGAAACTATCCACAAACAAACAAAAACAAAAATAAAAAAACCCTCCTACGAAATAGGAAAAGATATTGGAAAATTATATAGTCAGTAAGGGGTTATTATACAAAATATACAAACTCATACAACTCAATCTCAAAAAAATAGATGACCTACATTAACATTTCTCCAAAGAAGGCATAGAGAGGGCCAACAAGCATATGAAAAGATGCTCAAAATCACTAATCAGTAGAGAAATGCACATCAAACAAGGAGTTATCACCTCACACACCTGTCAGAATAGCTGTTATTAAAAAGTCCACAAATAAACCCTGGCTGGTGGCTCAGTTGGTTGAAGCATGTCCTGTTGTCCCAAGTTTGTGGGTTTGATTCCTAGTCAGGGCACATACCGAGGTTACAGGTTCAATCCCAGGTTGGGGCTTCTGCAGGAGGAAGTTGATGTTTTTCTCTAACACTTCTCTCTCTCTCTCTCTCTCTCTCTCTCTTTTCCTTCTCCCTCCCTCTCCCTCCCTACCTCCTTTTTTTCTCTCATCCCTCCCTCTCTTCCTATCTCTAAGGTCAAATTTTTAAAAAGTCAACAAGTAAGTGTTGGCAAGTATGTGGAGAAATGGGAATCCTTGTGCTCTGCTGGTAGGAGTACAAAATGGTGTGACTACTTTGGAAAACAGTATGGAGGTTTCTCAAAAATATTACAAAGTAGAACTACCATAGGACACAGTCATTCCTTTTTTGGGCATTTATCCAGAGAATAAAAATATTAACTAAAAATAACTAAAAATTAACTAAAAATCAGTTCATAGGGGCATTATTTGCATTAACTAAGATACAGAAGCAAGTAGGTGTTCATAGATAGATGAATGCATAAAGAAGATATAGAGGCAACTACATGGTGAATTATATGGTAACAGAAGATTAGTAGACAGTATAGTGATCACATTGTAAGGTATAAATGTAAAATCACTATGTTGTACACCTAAAATTAATATAATATTATATGTCAACTATACTTTTATTTTTTAAAAGTCAACAAAAATCTTATCAAGAGAAGTAATATTCCTAAAATAGTGTTTTAAGAACAGATACTACCATCTTTGCTCATATATATTATGAATAAAGGTAACCTAGCTTTATAAAACTGTTAAGTAAGGAAAATTATGCCCATCAGGAAAGGATCTATATCTTTATACTAATGGGGTCATTATTATTTCTCTACTTAGCAAACTCTCCCAGAATCCTTAGAATATTTATACCCTACCAGAATATAATATGTGCATTTCTCAGGACCTTGTATTACTAGTATGTTACTCACTTAAGAGGTGTGATACATTTTATGTAGATTTACAGGTTGTTGCAGTGCTGGGATTCATTGTGAATAGTACCTTGGTTTTTGTTTTGGATAATGTAAAACACATGTTTTCCCCTTTAAGATGGTTAAGCTGTTTGGGGGTTGGGGGGGATGGGAGGGGAATCATGGTATCTTTTATAAGCTGCTTATACTCATAACAGATTAACTTCCCAGCACATAAAGGGAATACTGGAAAACCCTTACATTATTACATATGCCCCTAGAGGATTATGTTTTTCCACATATTTTTCAAGCGGAGCTATTAATAATGTTTCAGCATTAAACTTTCTGTACATCCCAATTATGGGGAGGCCTATGCTCATTCTGTCCTTGCTGTTAGTTTTTCCACAGTCCAGATTTGTAGCACCACAAAATTACCTGTGGAAACATAGGCTTAAAAAACGGAAAGTTTAATGAAGTTTAACACATTCTCATTTCTGGAATTATTTTAAAAATTTTTTCAAATTTTTGGTCCATTTTTCAAACTAATTTCTTCTTTTGCCTAACTGGAAGCCTGGCACCAAGTAACTATTTCATGAGCTTAGTGGTTCACTTAGAATTAATGACCACTAAACACAGAATTTATCATTTCAAATAAGATCATTTAATTTCCAAGCACATTTTTTTCTGAGATGACAATCTAGTTTGCAAGAAATCTTATTACTGAGAGATTCAGTTATTAAGTGCCTTTTAATCTAAGCAATAGGTTGTTAAATTAGTTTACTGTGGTTAATCAGCCAGAGACTATTTTGTATATACCCTGAGACATGATGGCCAACCCCTATTCCTCCATCCCTTCAGGATCCAAGTCTGTCTGTTCCCTCCTTCCTGCAGGTCTTTTCTTGGGTTCCTTCTTGGTATTCATCAGCCCCTCAATTTCTTTGACCTCTATCTTTTTCACAAGTTTAGATGGGTCTTGACCCACCTTTCTTTTGAAAGCTTATATTTTCTGTTCTGGGTAGGGGCCTCAGATTGCTCAGAACTCTTTCAATGGTGCTGATCAGCTTCCTTTCTCACATCCCCCACTCAGCTGTCCCAAGTCATTACCACTCTCCTCAAGCTCCATGGCCCACTCCATCCCTCTCTGTGGTAGCAGATGACTTTGTTTTGTTGCCTGCTGCTCAGATCCTAGAGCTCCTAAGTTATCACCACAGCTTCTGTGCTACCTATGGCTGAGAGAGGACTGCCCCTCCTTTCTAGCTCCAACTTCATTAGGACTTTAGAGTTCTTCCTTTTCTTCTGAGACTTTTCTCCACCACTTCATAGGTTGGGAGGCAAGGGGGATACTAAACTATAATTTTAATTTAATTTTAACAAATAATACATACACTTGGTTTTAAAAACTCAAGTAGTATAAAAGAATATACAGAGGCAGCTACTTGATGCTAGTTGTGTGTGTATGTTCTTCCAGAGATGATATGTGCATAAACAAGCATATGCAAATGTAAATTTCCCTCTCTTCCTCTCTCCTCCGCTTTTATTTTTTAAAACATTAATACTTGACCCATGGTGTAGGCATTTGTAGTATATTCTATATCTTGGAAATCAGTTTATATCAATACTATTGGAACTGCCTAATTCTTTCTTGAGGGAAAGGGGACAATCTTTTTTTTTTTCAATTACAGCTTACATTCAATATATATATAACTGCCTCATTCTTTTGATGGATTCAGATTATGTCCTTGATTATAAATGCACCATGATTTAGTTAAAGCAGTCCCTTATAGAATGGTAATTGTTTCTAATCTTTTGTTGCTTCAAACTGTGTTGTGGTGAACATCCTTACACATCAATCTTTGTGCATCAAGCAGGGCACAACAAAAATAGTGTGGGCATGCTGCTTAAGAGTCAATATTCCTATCATCAAGTTTTCTTTAAATATTCACTTTGTGAAGTGAAACATAATTGAATACTAAAGAATACTGTAAAAAAGGAAAACCACAATTCTCAAACCCTCAAAAAACATTTGAAAAAAGATTTGAACATTCTGAACTGGAATTGCTAGTTGAAGGGTTTACCATTTTCATTTCTGAATGGAGAAGCTATCATTTTTTGTAGGTGTGTTATTGCTTCTGTAACCTTTCTATTTATGTGTAATTGATTGATTGCATTTATCTTCAATGTCTGCTATCTCTTTAATTCATCTCTTTATTTCTTCTGAATTCTGAGAGAATTTCTGAGGCATATTCTAGTCACTGTGTGCTTTCTCCAATTCACAGTTTCTATGATTATTGAATTTTTAAGCATATTATAATTTTTTTATTGCTTTGAAATATTCATATGTTCTTATGTTGTTCTGTCAAGACTACTGGCTTTTCATCTTTTGACCTTTTTAATTGAAGGACAATATACATACAAAAAAGTACACCTTTGTTACCACACCCAAATAAAAAAAGAAAAGCAGATACTAACCATACGCTAGACCCTCCTTTGTGCTCCCTTTCAATTGAAATCTTCCATGGTGAACCATTCCTGATTTCTAACACCAAAGATTTCATCTTGCTTTTTTTTAAGTGTTGTATAAATATAATCATACAGTATATACTGCTTTTCCCTTTTGTTTAACATAATGTTTGTAAGAATTATCCATATTATTGCATGCAATTGTATTTGTTTTCATTGCTATATAGTATTAAACTACATGAATAAACCACAGTTTGCTCACTCATTCTACCATCGGTGGACACTTGTGTGTAGTTTCTAGTTGGGAACTCTCCTATATAATAAAAGCCTAATATGCTACGTGTGCAACTGTTGACCAGTAGCTATGATGTGCATTGACCACCAGGGTGTAAGTGCGCAGACTGGTAGATTAGCTTGCTGCTGGGATCCAGTCTATTGGGATTAGTCGAGACAGGCTGGACACGCCCTGGAGCCCTCCTATGGTCCCTCCCCAGCCCCAGTCATCCACCAGTGGGGTCCCTTGGCCGAGACTGAGCCCTCTGGTGATCTGGAGCCCCTTGGGAGATGTCAGAGAGCCAGTTTTGGCCCAATCCCTACAGGTCAGGCAGAGGGACCCCACCAGTGCACGAATCCATGCACCGGGCCTCTTGTCATCAATAGTGCCACTATGGAACTTTTGATTGGGCCTTCTGGTACACATATGTACATATTTTTTGTTGGGTGTATATATCCAGGAGTAGAATTTTTTTTTATCATGGTGCATACAAGTATTAAACCTCTAAAGTGGTTGCCTTATTTTGTACTCCACAGAGAATGCTTTTTGTTCCAAATCCTTGCCAGTACTTGATATTTTCTCTTTTCCATTTTAGCCCTGCTGGTAGGTATAAAACAATATTACATTGATGAAAACAATTAAAAAAACAATATTACATTGTAGTTTTAGTTTTTATTTCCCTGATCACTTATAATGTTGAGCAACTTTTCATAAGTTTATTGGCCATTTGGAGCTCCTCTTTTGTGATATGCCTGGTGAAATTTAGTTTTACATTTTAAAATTATTTTTTAAATATATTTTTGGCTAGCCAATAGGTCCTATTTCCCATCCTTCTGTCCCTTCCCTACTTTTTATCCTTGTAAAAAAATTTTTTCTTGGCTCTTCTCTTGCCTGCTATTTTTTCCCTAAAAAGTAGACTTTAAAATTAGTAACCCAACTTTTCTAGAATTTTTAGTGAATTTGCATGTAGCCTATTCTGAGAAAAATTGTCATCTAAATTGAAAAATGTGATAAATATTAAACCCTCCCATTTTTTGCCCAACAGATTGGTTATCTCCATTTTTAAGGGTAGTTTTTGTCTCATTTTTGACAAGTGCTTATTAGAAGTGAAAAATCTTTTAATATGCATTTAAGACTAGCCCCTTTTTAAAAAATGTAAATGTTTTACAGGTTCTTGATCAATATGAACGAGAAGGATTTCAATTCCTAGAAAAGGTGTTTAATTCTTCACATTCCTTCTTAGAAGACTTGACTGGTCTTACATTACTGCATCAAGAGACCCAAGCTGCTGAGGTAAGAATAAAACAAGCTTTATGTGTCTCATGATGTATTTGAACCTTATTTGATATTTAGATTTACAGAAAAGAAAGGAAGCAGTTAATTATGATTTTCCTCCCTTAGAACAAACCCTTTGCAGTCGCTGGATGCTGATGTGGGCAGATTGTTGTATAGTAGGTGTCAAATTAAAAAAATTGCTGATAGGGGAAGTATAGGTTATTGATTCCTAAGCACCTATTTCTTGCTGCAAATCAGCTCTCATGTCCATACATCAAACTGCAAGTCAGGGAAAACATTGGACTCTGGCACTGCTCTGCAAAGAACATGCTTGGCTTTTATTTCACAATTGATCAGTCTTCATAGGCCATTGAACCCTACCATGAAATGGCTTCCTTGGTTATAAGAGAGTTATGTGAAGCTTGGCAGTTTGAATATTTCGCAGATCTTAATTTCCTGTGTCATTATAATCACGGGTTGTTTTTTTATTTAAGACTGGGGTTCAACATATAGTTACTTTGTTTTTTTCCAAATGCTCACTGTTCTTAGAAAAGGTCATGTGGTATATAGTGTGGAGCTATTTGTGTCACTTGGCAAAATGGGCACCTTCTCAAAACAGTTGAATGATTTTAAATCAACATCTTTCTACTCTGTTACCTGGATGAAAAAGCTCTAAGGAAAAAATGTGACCTGCCATAGCATTTCCACAAGCTACATAAGGAAAACCTGAGTGCCTGTATCCTGCAAAGTTGCCATTAGACCTATAGTTTGATTCAGTGATTACCACCCCACTGTCACCCCTTCCTGGGGTTGTGTACTCTCATCAATGGGGGAGGCCCCAATGGTCAGTGAGTAAGTGGTCAAGCCCAATATTGGACCAGCTGGTGGTAAAAAGGCTACTGTTTGGAAGATTGTTGCTAGCACTGAGTATGGGGAAATCATGTGAAAATACCAGTCAAATCCCTTGAAGCTTCTAACAGATTGGGATGAGAATTTTAAGTATACCAGAGACAAAAGAGTACATCTGTAGTACTAGACTTAGAATTGAAACTGGTTCTTCTTTAACTTGCTTTGGCTTTGTTGCCCTTGACATTCAACAGCTACAGTCTTCCACTGATGACCAGTAGTTAGACCCACATATGGTCTCTTAGTTTCAGAAGAAAAATGGCATCTTGGGAGGACTTTAAGAGGCTTTCAGATTTCCCCCAGAATTTTGACTGGGTTCTCAGAGAGGGTTCAGAACTTTTTGTTGATCATAGCCACCATATTGTCTTTTGAGTAGCAGTGTACTGCTTGATGATAAGAGGAAAATAACTTACAGATCTTTTCAACATTACAGTTATTTGACTAGTTGGTTGGGGGAATTTTTCCAGCCAGCTAGAAATAATTCACATACTTTTCTTTAGTTGGCTAGAAGAATTGAAACTTGAAATTGACCCCATATTTCACTCTTTAAAACAGAGCAGATGTTAAAATAATGGGCACATTTTTTGATTAACCCTGACTGTCCTGCATTTTAGTTGGTCAAATATTAACAGCCTTTTAAAAGATCCTGGAATGTTAAGACCGCAATAGAGACTAAAGAGATGGTGGTGTAGGATAGGGCATAGATTCATCTACAAGTCTGATTTTTCTTTTTGAACTTTTCCTCCATTAAATATATTTATAGTTTTGGAACCATAAGCCACACATCAGATTTTTTATTAAAGATGGTAAACTGGTTGGCCTATGAGCCAGATATGGCTTGCAGGTGTGTTTTGTTTGGCCTGCTATATGTGTTAAATTCTGAATAAAGCCAACATTTTAAAATTATGGGTTTTACATAAAAATCAAAATTTTTCCATTTATGACTTCTTTGAAAAATCAGATCTGGCAACGCCAGGCCTGCATTCCTAAATAGTGATGGTTATCTGGAGCCAAGAAGCAAATTGTATAGATAAATAATGTACTTGATATGAAATTTAAAGATATAGAAAATACTCTATGTGGAAAGGAAATCTTCTACACGTTTCCCTTTCCACCCAGTTTTCTTAGTGGAGACACAGTCTTGTTAGTTTCTTGCCCAAAGTTATTAACATATTATTTATATATTTTTATTTTTAATTTCAGTTGACATTCAGTATATTTTACAACAGTTTCAGGTGTATGGCATAGTGGCTAGATAATTATACAGTTTATGAGCCAATCTCCAATAATTTAGTATCTACTTGGTACCATTCATAGTTATTACAGTATTACAAATTGTATTTCTTAATTCTTCTGCCTTTTTTTTTCACCCAGTCCCTGAACTCCCCTCCCATCTGGCAACCCTCATTTTGTTCTCTGCATCTATAAGTCTTGCAGTTTATTTGTTTATTTTGTTCTGTAGATTCCATATATAAGTGTAATCATATCATATTTGTCTTGGTCTGACTTGTTTCACTTAGCATAATACCCTCTAGGTTCATTCATATCATCACAAATAGTAATATGACTGTGTAATATTTTATTGTATGTTTGTACCACATCTTCTTTATCCCCTCATCTATAGGTTGTTTCCACATCAGGGCTATTGTAAACAATATTGCATTGAACATATGGTGCATACGTTCTTTTAAATTAGTGTTTTTAATTTATTTGGATATATACTCAGAAGTGAAATTGCTGGATCAAAATGTAATTCTCTTTTTTATTTTTTGAGATAATGCCATACTGTTTTACACAGCAGCTGACACCAATATGCAGTCCCACCAACAGTGGATGAGGGCTTACTTTTCTCCACATCCTCACCAACACTTGTTTGCTGATTTATTGATGTTAGCCATTCTGTAAAATGTGAGGTGATAAGTCATTCTGGTTTTAATGTGTATTTTTCTGATGATTATTGATGTTGAGTATCTTTTCATATGTCTATTGGCCATCTGTGTATCCGCTTTGGAGAAGTATCTATTCAGGTCCTCTGCTCATTTTTTTAATTGGATTGTTTGGTAGTTTTGTGTGTGTGTGTTGACTTATATGAGTTCTTTACAAATTTTGGATATTAACCTCTTATTGGATGTCTTCTCCCATTCATTAGCTTGTCTTTTCTATTTTAATGTAGTCCTATTTTTAAATTTTGTTTCCCATACTTAAGATATATCAGAAGAAATATTGCTAAGAAAAATGTTAGCAACTTTACTGCCTGTGTTTTTCTCCTAGGAGTTTTATGCTTTCTGGTCTTACAATTAAATATTTAATCTACTTTGAGTTTATGGTATAAGAAAGTGATCTAGTTTAGTTTTTTTTGCATATATCTGTTCAATTTTCACAGCACCATTTATTGAATAGACTGTCTATATCCTGTTGTGTGATTAATTGATCACATAGGTGTGGTTTTATTTCTGGGCTATCTATTCTGTTCTCAAAGGTATTTAGGTGATGCTCTCTATTTAGATGATGCTTTTTAGTTGATGATCCTTGTAAGTATTGGTATTTGCAGTCCCTATTTTAGAAAAAGATCATTACTTTTGTTAGAAAACTCTAAATATTAGGACTGGTTTTTTAAAATATATTTTCATTGATTTTTTTTATTGATTTCAGAGAGGAAAGGAGGAGAGAGAATAGAAACATCAATGATGAAAGAGAATCATTGATTGGCTGCCTCCTGCACACCCCCCACCAGGGATCGAGCCCGCAACCTGGGCATATGCACTTGACTGGAATTGAACCTGGGACCTCTGAGCCAAACCAGCTAGGGATAAATAGGACTGTTTTAAGATAATGCTTACTTGACGACCTTATAAAAACAAAAGACATTTTTCTGCCTGCGTAAATTACATTACTGTGAAAAATGTGTGTAAATAAGTATATCAAAAAATATACACCACCTGTATAAAAGGTTGTGTTTTTACTTGTGTATCTGATTCCCAGTACATATATAAATGTTCAGTAATAACAGTATAAAATTCTGCATTCCATATAGAAAGATCCCAACTTATTTATTTTAGCAATGCAGTGAAGAGTGCTCAATTAATTCTTATCTTAGGGCAGTTGTCAGCAAACCGCAGCTAGCAAGCCACATGCAGCTCGCGAGCCGCAGTTTGCCGCACTGTTGACTAATGAGTTTGCAAACCATTGGACTAGACTAAATGTTACCGTGTAGTTGGAAGCTGTGAGGATTAGGAAATTATGGCATATTGTGTACAAAGAGGTAAAGGGTAGTATATGACAGTGGTTGGCAAACTCATTAGTCAACAGAGCGGCAAACCGCAGCGAGCGAGCTGCTGTTTACTGACCACTATTAGGGTAACTGTTTTCAAGCATCAACATTGGAATTGCAAAAGATTCAACCAGATAAATATATATGACATTATCATTTTATACATTACTTATAAAATGAATATTTGTATAAATACTGTTTTTGAAAAAGAGAAGTACTGAACATGTTTTGAAAATTGGATAGCAAAGGCACTATGCTAGTGACTGAATACAGAAGTTAGTGAGATGACCTCATGGAGAAACAAGAGACATAAATAGGGCACTCGAATATCTTTAAAAATGTTTTAGTCGTTTATATATTAAGTGCTGAGAAACCAGTTACTCCTGACTGAAGGAGTAAGGATGTCAAGGAAAGCTTGACTCAGAAGGGAACAAATATTCCAGTTAGGTTTTCTAAAACTAATAATTAATTATTTTATTTGAGGTATAATTCACATATAACATTATATTAGTTTGGGGTGTTCAGTATAATTAATGATTTTGCTCTTTGTACATATTGCAAAATGATCACCACGATAAGTGTAGTTAATATCCATGACAGTTAGTTTTAAAGGTTAAGTAGGCTATCTTTAAAAATAAAAGTTGAATTTGGCCAGGAAAAGGGTAGGAGGTGGGGGAGGACATTCTAGGCTGAATAAATATCTCAAGAGGCTGACTATTTAGTGTGTTACTCAGAATCATGAGCATGTAGCTGGAGCCAGAGTTTCCTGAAATCAGATAAGGTTGTTTTTTATTAATAACAGCTTTATTGAGTTATAATTCATATGCTATGAAATTCACTCTTTTAAAGTATATAGTTCAGTGGGTTTTTTAGTATATTCACAGAGTTGTGCTACTATTACTGCTATGTTTAGAACATTTTCATCACACCCAAAAGAAACTACCATTAAGCAGTCATTCCTCATTCTTCCCTCTATCTAGGCCTGGCAACCACTACTCTACTTTCTGTTTCTATAGATTTGACTATTCTGGACATATCATGTAAATGGAATCTCACAATATGTGGCCTTTTGTATTTGGCGTCTTTAACTTAGCATGATGTTTTCAAGGTTCATTCATGTTGTGACAAGATAATTATTTTTTATTTAAAGGAAAAAACTTTTGAAGCGATTAAACTTTTCCATATCCTTTAATACCTGAGGTCTGTCTTCCAAACTATAGCCCATTTATGGAGGAATGCATAACTGATCCTACTAGAGACCACAAATCCATTTATTTTTATAGAAAGGTGCAGAGAGATAATGGATTGGAATGTGTATTTATGATAGAATCATCCAGATCTGTCTTAAAATTTTTTTGCACCCATCCCCCTTCCATCATCCAAAAACAGTTGCCATTATTTTAGTCTAGGTTAATAGTGCTGTTGAGATTAACAGATGAATCACCAGGTTGATTTGTGTTACAAGAGGGCTGGAAGTATAAGGTACAGAGTAGGGACTGGATGTGTGGTGTAGGGAGTTGCCAGATTTACAAAGATTAGTTTGTTTGGGATAATGATGAATTTAAGGTAATTGAATAAATGAATGAAAATGACTGGATGGTATTAGGATGGAGATACAACTTAAAGAACAGAATTGATAGATTGATTTTGCAGATAAAGGAAAATGATCCTGTTTCATTTAATGTAATGAGGAGGAGCTGCTGAGCTAAAATACAATGAAAATATCTCAAGTTATAGATTAAAAAATGAAAAAATTAAAAATAGCCTTGGTTGGTACAGCTCAGTTGAGTGTCCTCCCATGCACTAAGGAGTCTGTGGTTCGATTTCTAGTTACCAGACCTGTCCAGGTTGCAAGCTCAATCCCCATTGGGTGGAGTGCAGGAGGCAACTTATTAATGTTTTCATAATCATGTTTCTTTCTCTCCCTCTCCCTTCCTCTCTTTTTAAAAATCAATAAAAACATATAGTAAATAATTATTTTTAAAAATTAAAAATACTCACCTCATAAATGTTTTTTTCTAATGTAAAATTTCATAAAGTAAGGGTCTTGGACAGAGACCTCTTTATCATCCATCTAGCTGCCAAATTATAGTTCCATTCTACCCATGAGGTATTGGGAAGCCTCACAGAGGGGAAAAGGCCCAATCAGCTTTTTACTCTCTTAAACTGTTGCCATCTGAATGGGAAATTTTGCATGAAGTTTTGATTGTTACTTTTAAGACCTGTAGAGAGAATGGGTTTGAATATTTGGAGACTGAGCCCAATTTCCTATTGCTAGACATCTGTTTATCCCAGTTGGAACCAAAGAAATTGGCTTTAAAGTTGATGAAGCACAAGATATCCAAGTTGTGGAGCTGGTGAAGAACTCACCAAATACTCTTTAAATTGCTGAATTTGTTAAGAGACTAAATCAGACATGTGAATCACTTAGCCATGTTTTCATAAAATTTGCTGCAACTTGCCTTTTTAGGGTTATTTAACATCAACTGTCAGTTCACATGTACTGATTTCATTCCAACTATGGGTTCAGTATTGTGCTGTGGGAAAGGCCAAATTATTTTCAAACTTCATCCAATTAGAGAGAAAAGACTGATTCATAGGAGAATTAATAAAGCAAGCTATATTGGCATATCCTTGAGAAATTCAAATTCCAAAATCCCATAACCCAACATCCCTGAAATACTTCATTCTCATTCTTGACAGTTTGCAAGTTGCATGATTTCAGGATTAATTTTAGGCTCTGTTTCCTTCTCTCGCCTTGATTATAGTATCATACTGTATTTGATGTTGTATCATACAGTTATATTTTCAGGATTATAGTTACATCACTCTTTGTATATAATTGTAAAATTGGAGATTAATGATAATTTAAAAAGAAAGTTTAGCGCCAACTTTAACATAGGATGTAAAATCACCAACAGGCTGTCAGAGATGAACAGGCTGACTTGATGGGTTGATTGTGAATTAAAACTCAGATTCTGACTCATCTACTCTAGAATTCAGGAATTCTAGAAAATAAAGTGACCATTTCTTTCATGGCAGGAAAGTCATAAGAAAAACATTATAGTCATGTGATATGACTTCATTGGCATGACAATTTACTATTCAGCAAAGTAAATAGCACCATTAACAAATGTTTCTGCTGGGCCTTTTGCACTTACACTGAGATTTGGCCTCTTCCACTCACAGCTGGTTTTGATTTGGTTCCTGTGGATTATTTGTTTTGTTTTGTTTTGTATTTAACAACAGTCAGATATTTATGTACAGCTTCATCAAGAGCCTCCGATGACAAATAGCCTTTGGAGGCCAGTAGAAGCTGTGGGAAACCCCGTGTCAGCACTTAGACCTGTTTCCAAAGGAGAGGAATTGCTCTGGGGCCCAACCTAGACTGCCCATGAATCCTGTTCTCTCAGCTAGTCCATGTCCAGCATGCACTGGCCCATCCTCAGACTGTCTCCTCCCTTGATTGTCCCTTATGAAGCAATCCAGCAAGACACAGCCTTGGCCTTCTCCCCTAAGTGAAGGGGGAAAGGCAGAAACAGCAAACAGAAACCATTTAATTCTTAGATTGGAAACTAGAGACTAGTTTTTGAAATAAGGGTTGGCCGTACTCCTTTGTAAAATGAGTCCCTTTTATTTGCTGTCAAAATTATCTACAGAGGTTTGAGATGTTTAGGTAAGTTGGTATTAGGGAAGGATCCAATTAGGGGATAGACGAAGCCTGGACCAAGTTCCCCACCTTTAAGGAGTCTTGGATAGTATACTCCATTTGGAGGTCTATGGGAGAGAAAAGGGGAGAATCATAAATGCTAAAAGCAATGCTAAAACAACTAATATTTAAGAAATAGAACATGGGAACTGCATCTCCCTTAAATTTTAGTTCTTTTTCTGTTAGTGTTCTCATGAGTAGTTGGGTGAATAACTTAAACATTTTTTGTATCAGCTTCCTCACTTACAATGAAAGGATTGAACCATATGTGAAATCCATTTTAGCTCCTATAATTCAACGATTTTGATTCATTTATACCTAGTATGACCACGAAATAAAAAGATGGCTAATTCTTGTATCAAAAATGTTTTAAAAGTATCAGAGCAATTACTTTTGTACATTTTATACATATTCTCTGGTGTCTATCTGGCTGCCATTGCTAAAAATATTTTGGTCACATTCTTTTGAAATTTAGAACTGCTTTGAGCCTTAAGATAACATTTATCATACTGTGTATTGGTTGGTTGTATAGCAGTGTGTGTAAATCCAAAATGGTATAAACTAGCCAACTGACCTCATTCTCGTGACTTGGCACCTAGGACTTTGCCTTCTTTGTAATATCAAGTCTCCCATCACCATAATTGAGTATGTTCAAAAAACATACCATTCATAACTTCTTGGTATAGGTTCCAAAGATGAACTCCAAAGCCCCGCTTGGTTTAATTAATGGCAGTTTCCTTATATATTGAATCTATAATATATGAAGAGTTCTTTAAAAATCATCCATATTACACTAAAACACACAGAGTGAATGAGTAGCCTGAACTCTGACTTGATCAGAAGGCCTGAGTTCATATCCACACTCCAACAAATGGCCAAGACTGCTGTGTTCAAATGTATGGATTGTGCAGGACAAGACCATGTGCAGTGGCCCTATATGAGACCTTGGCTCATTTCCTTAATTTCATTGAGCTTCATTTCTTCATTTGTAAATGGGATCAATAATTCCTTCTCATGATTACCGTGAGCATTAAATAATAAATCATCTTGGAAAAAATAAATTGAATTACATCTAAAACTTTGTGCTTCAAATAGTTTTTGGAAATCATATCTTTTATAAGGAACTTGTATCAACAATATATTGGGAACTCTTGCATCTCAACAGTAAAAGAAACATATAACCCAATTTAAAAATGGGCAATGGATTTAAATA
Source organism: Lasiurus borealis (assembly GCA_004026805.1). Taxonomy (NCBI): domain Eukaryota; kingdom Metazoa; phylum Chordata; class Mammalia; order Chiroptera; family Vespertilionidae; genus Lasiurus; species Lasiurus borealis. Next base: position 94,390 of record PVJN01000441.1, read on the forward strand.
AACATCTCTCTAAAAGTTATGCAAATGTCCAATAAGTACATGAAAAGATGATCATTAGCCATCAGGGAAATGCAATTCAGAACCACTGTGTGGTACTACCTCATGCCCACTAAGATTACTACAATCAAGAAGACAGGCCCTGCAGTAGCTGGTTTGGCTCAGTGGATAAAGTGTCGGCCTATGAACTGAAGGGTCCTGGATTCAATTTTGGTCAAGGGCACATGCCTCGGTTTTGGGCTTCATCCCCAGAAGGGAGGTGCAGGAAGCAGCTAAACAGTGATTCTCTCTCATCACTGATGTTTCTATTTTTCTCTCCTTCTCCCTTCCTCTCTAAAACCAATAAAAATATACTTTAAAAAAAGAAGAAGAAGAAGAAGACAGGCCCTGGCCGGGTAGCTCAGTTGGTAAAAATGTCATGCCAATACACCAAGGTTGCAGTTTCAATCCCCAGTCAGAGTACATACAAGAATCAATCTATGAATACATAAATAAGTGCAACAATAAAGCAATGGTTCCTTTTCCCTTCCTTTTTCTGTCTCTCCCCTCCTTCTCTCTCCCTCTCTCTAGAAATCAGTAAAGAAAAAGGAAAAAAAGAAGACAGTCAATAAGTTTTGATGAGGATATAGAGAAATTGGAATCCTCATATACTGTTGATAGGAAGATAAAATGGCGCAGCCACTTTGGAAAACAGTCTGGCAGTTACTTAAAAAGTTTAACACAGCCGAAACTGGTTTGACTCAGTGGAGAGCGCATCGGCCTGTGGACTGAAAGGTCCCAGGTTCGATTCCGGTCAAGGGCATGTATCCTGGTTGTGGGCACATCCCCTGTTGGGGGCGTGCAAGAGGTGTCTGATCGATGTCTCTCTCTCATCGATGTTTCTAACTCTCTATTCCTCTCCCTTCCTCTCTGTAAAAAATCAATAAAATAGATTTTTTAAAAAGTTTAACACAGAGTTACCATATGACTCAGAAGTTCTACTCCTAAGTATATAACAGAGAGAAATGAAAACACATGTTCATACACAAACTGTTATACCAATGTCCATAACAACATTGTCCATTCATAATAGCCAAAAAATAGAATTAACCCAGAGGTCCATCAACTGATGAATGGATCAGCTATTAGGAAATTGATATATGCTGCAACATGAGTAAACCCTGATAAGTGAAAGAAGCCTGTTACCAAAGGCCACATATGGGATTTCATATATTAAAAATGTCCAAAAATTAAAAATCCAGACATTCAGAAAGCAATTTTAATGGTTACCAGGGAGTGTGGGGAGGTTTGGGAGGAAATGAGGAATGACTGCTTATAGATAAGGTTTCTTTTTGAGGTGAAGAAATGTTCTTTGAGGGCAGTGTGACAGGTTGTTGGAGTATGTTAACCTATTGTTTGTGTAGATGTGACGATTTCTTCTACTTTTATTGTGCCTCAGTGTTTAAAGCCTTAGTCTCTGTTCACCATGTAACCCTTTCTTGTAATATGGATAGCCAGTGAGTACTGGGAGCACTAAGGGAAGGGGCTCACTGGCCAAATGCCTCCCTGTACCTCTAGGTTGCAGGTTCATTGCCTGTTTGGGGTGCATATGGGAGGCAACCCCTTGATGTTTCTCTCTCACAAGATGTGTGTGTCTCTCTCTTTCTCTGCCTTCCTCCCTCTTTCTTCCCCTCTCCTCTTCTTCCCCGCCCTCCTCCTCTCTCTCTCTTTCTTGCTCCCTCTCCTTCTTCCTTTCCCTTTCTCCTTAAAAAAAAAAAAAAATCAGTAAAAACATCCTTGCCAAAACCGGTTTGGCTCAGTGGATAGAGTGTCGGCCTGTGGACTGAAAGGTCCCAGGTTCGATTCCGATCAAGGGCATGTATCCTGGTTGCAGGTACATCCCCAGTAGGGGGTGTGCAGGAGGCAGCTGATTGATGTCTCTCTCTCATCGATGTTTCTAACTCTCTATCCTTCTCCCTTTCTCTCTGTAAAAAATCAATAAAATATATTTTTAAAAAAACAAAAAACATATCCTCAGGTGAGGATTAAAAGGAAAAACAAATTTCCTTTTGCCCTGGCCAGGTGTCTCACTTGATTGGAACATGATCTGGTACACCAAAAGATTGTGGGTTCAATCCCTGGTCAGGGCAGGTTCAAGAGGCAACCCATCTATGTTTCTCACATCAGTGTTTCTCTCTTCCTCTCCCCTCCCCCTTCCTCTCTCTCTAAAAACCAATAAAACATATCCTCTGGTGAGGATTTTTTGAAAACTTCCCTCTATGACAGGATTTTATTTTTTCCCAAGACAGTCTCTTTTGAAAATTCTTTAACATACAGAATGTTTAAAGAAAAATACAATAAATTCCCATGTAACTTCCACCACCTGGATTCAACAGTTAACATTTTTGTCACACCTAGTCTCACTCTCTCTCCTTTCCTTTCTCTCTCTCTCATACACACACACACACAGTATGCACACACACCACATCACATACACATTCACGCATTTTCTGTTTTCCTGAACCATATGAAAGCAAGTTTCATATGCAAAGACACCTCAAGCATAATTTTTTAGTATAAATCTGCCAAGAATACAGATATTCTTTTAAGTAAACAGAATACCATTATTGTCACAGAATGGCAAGCAATGATTCCATAATACTACCTAAAATTCAGTATATACCCTAATTTTCCCAATAGTCCACAGTTTTTTTTTTTGTGTGTGTGTGTTTTAATATATTTTATTGATTTTTTACAGAGAGGAAGGGAGAGAGACAGGAAGTCAGAAACATCGATGAGAGAGAGACATCGATCAGCTGCCTCCTGCACGCCCACAGTGGAGATGTGCCCGCAAGCAAGGTACATGCTCCCAACCGGAATCGAACCCGGGACCCTTCAGTCCTCAAGCCGATGCTCTATCCATTGAGCCAAACCAGTCTCGGCATAGTCCACAGTTTTTAAAAGCAACTTTTAAACCAATGTTTGTTTTTCCTCAAGTTTGCAATTTTATACCTATATAATAAAAGCCCAATATGCTAAGTGACCAGTCGGCCATTCAACCAATCAAAGCGTAATATGCTAATGATATGCTAAGGCCACTCGACCACTCGCTATGATGTGTTTTGACCCACCAGGGGGCAGACAGTCAACCTGTTGATCATTTGCTATAACATGTACTGACCACCAAGGGGCAGATGCTTCGAGTAGTAGGTTAGTTTGCTGCTGGGGTCCAGTCAGTGGGACTGAGCGAGATGAGCCTGACACACCCTGGAACCCTCCTGCAGTCCCTCCTCAGCTGGCCAACCACCCACATACCTCCCTGGCCTCAATCATGGACTAGTGGAGTCCCTTGGCCTGGCCTGCACCCTCTTGCAATCTGGGACCACTCGGGGGATGTCGGAGAGCCAGTTTTCAGCCCAACGGTGGAACAACCAGTCGCTATGATGCACACTGACCACCAGCGTGCAGATGCTCAATGTAGGAGGTGCCCCCTGGTGCTCAGTGCACTCCCCCAGCGAAGCCGGGCTCACAGCTAGTGAGCGCAGTGGTGGTGGCGGCAGTGCTAAGGATGTCTGAGGGTTCTTAGACTGTGAGAAGGTATAGACTGGGCTGAGGGACACCCCCCCCCACCACCACCACCACCAGTGCATGACATTTGTGCACCTGGCCTCTGGTTTTAAAATAATAACTAAGCATCAGTCACTTGATATATAAATTTGAGCATATCTGTTAACACCCTCATTTCTAAATAGGGAAATTTGGTCATCCTATTAGGCAGTGTACCCCAGAGGTCCTGCTGTTACAGGTAGGTCTTTTCCAGGCGAGGTTATCTCCAGGTATCATATGGGCATCCTGGCTATTTTCCATAGTTGAAAAGTCTAACTGTAATAAATTTATGACATGATAGTACACTGACCAATTAAATCATCAAGTTGGGTTATTTGTTTACTTCATATAAAAAGGAATACTGGTTAGCTTGACCCAGTCAGCTCTGATTGACAGTTACCTATATCTTTGAATTAGAAAAACAATAAGATAAAGTAGTGCCTTTTGATGGGTGGGAGGGGTTTTTCAAGATATAATCCTGTGAGAGAAAAAGTGGGGATCAGGAAGTGGAGAGCCATGGCCTTGATTTCCTGACTACATCAGAAGTGTTCTTACAGTTTGCCCTGTGACCATTATTCTAGGGGCTGTATTTTTACAGCTGACCCTTCTCACTTGCAAACATAACAGCTGCCATGTGTTGAATTTGGGGGTTGTCCATGTTTTGATACTGTAAAAGTAAATTGATTTCTTGGTTTTGAAATCTCAGTGTTGCTTCATCTTCTCAAATAGCTGTGAGAGAGCAGGGAGGGAAGAGAATATGAAATATTCTGAGGTGTGTATTTTAAAAAATTAAATATTGTTCAGATTTAATCGTGGCTTCTATCAGTCAACAAATACTTTTTGACCCCTTGCCAAGTTCATGCTGCTGTGGGGATTCAAAGAGGTACAAGGCAGGCCTTCAGGCAACGGGGGTAAGATGGAAAAGTAACTGAGGCTGCAGGGCAATGGGTGTGCACAGAGAGCTGAACACATGGTGTAATGAGTCCTGCAGGGTTTGGGGAGAATCAGATGTAGAAAGAAGGCTCCAGGAAAGTTGGATTTTGAGCTGGGCTTCCAAGGTTGGAACTCTTAATTGTAGGAGAGAAAGCTTTCCAGAGTAGCCCATGGCATGGAAGCATCCAAGATCTCAGATGAAAAGTACTGTGAGGTGTATAGCAACCAATACTGATTATATTATCTGTAATTTTTGTACCTAGCCTTTGGATGCCCACAGCAAGCTTTTGAGAGGCTAATACCCCATTTTATGGATGAGGCTGTCAAGGCTCGGGGAAGTGAATTGATTTGCTAAGTTGCGTGAACATTGTTAAATTTAGCTATATGCTCAGTGTTCATCTACATCTCAAGGTTTACTTTGTAAGCCTGGGTTGTGTTCTGCTCTATAGAGAATATCTCTACTTTTAGATTAAACAGTTTAACAGAGCCCTTTTACTTTTTGTCTGTTTCCTTAACCTGTGTTCTTGGATAGCATGGTTTAATTCATTGTATTATCCCATGGCCTGGTCAGCCAACATCATCGTGCTTACTTCCCACTTTAAGAATAGACTGGCTTCTAATAAAATCTGTAGGAATGAGGTTTTTATTGTCATGATTCCATCTCAGGACTTACCAATGGGAAAAAGAACAAGAGATTACTTCTTTCTTTTTGGCCTTTACTTTCCCCTAAATTATAAAGGGAAATTGAGAGCCTGCCTTCATTTGCCTTTATCCAGCTGTCTGGTGGGGGGAAAAAAAAAAACAGTGCTAAAGTACAAGTATGTATATCTTATTGTTGCAGAACAAAATCATTGAGTTCCTAGTAATAAATATAGCAAATTGCTGTGGATTTGTTTGATTTTAATTTTGCTACTAAATTTAGGTCTTTGTGTTTATCTTACCTTAATCTTCCTTAGAATAGGCCATGCTTAATTCTCCTTAGCATTTTATTAAAAGAAAAGAAACCTGGCTTTTGAAGGATTTTTTTAAAACTTTTATTTTTGTAAAAAATACACATATAATATTTATGTTATCCTTTGTCTAACTTAAGCTCATAATTGAATTGATGTTTTAAAGCACCAATTCAGTATCAACTCTTTAGAAATAACTATTTCAAGTTTGCATATCCAAATACTTCTTTTTCTTTCTCTTTCTTTCAACAATAACCTGTAAAAATAAAACTTTATTTTTCTTTAAACTTTTTTGTTGTTAACCCTTGTCCGAGGGTATTTTTCCATTGATTTTTAGGGAAAGTGGGAGAGAGAGGGGAAAAGAAAGGGGAAAACATCAATGTGAGAGAAATACATTGATTGGTTACCTCCTGTGCAAGCCCTGACCAGGGTCCAGGTTGAGGAGGAGCCTGCAACCAAGGTATGTGCCCTTGACTGGAATCAAACCCAGGACCCTTTAGCACACAGGCCGAGGCACTTCCACTGAGCCAAACTGGCTAGGTTAAAAACTTTATTTTTCAAAACCTTGAAAGTTAGGCTAAAATAATATTAATTCTAGCTCCCATCAGTCCTTAGCATCATAGGCCTAGAAACAGAGTATTCTCATGGAAGGAGCATAGGATTTGGGTTCTAAAGAATAGGGATTTGGTCCTGGTCCTGCCACTTTGTTACATCATTTCCTCTTACAATATTGGTGTTATAATGTGCTTTGAAATCTTCAGAGGTATAATACAAACATTCATTTTTTATAAGCTAAATGTAAATGAACCAAGTGGAAAACTGCCATAGATTTTTTAAATATTTTTTTCTTGATATACAATAGGCCTTTGAACGTGAATGTCTTGAATTAAACTTTCAACAATGATAAACCGTTAAAATGGTAATTCACATTAAATGGATATTATTTGAATGTAAAACAGATTAGCAACAGGTGGTTTTGCTGTAGACAAACCTATAAAAACCTGTTTGATCCCAGTCAAGGTATAAGAATGCACATTAACTTTCAAATTAGGGTAAAACTTCCTAACATGAGACAATTGCAACTTCTCAATTAAATTATGATTTTTCTAAAGGACAACTGAACATAGCTTTTTCTCTAGTGTGGTCCCAGGTCCTCTTCAGTTAGGCTGTTCTGTTGCTGCGTCCTCTTCGCCTCCAGACTTTGTTCAGCTGAGCCTTCTGCTGGTCAAATGCTGTTTCCTACCCCATGGGATCTGCCTGGTATTCCTGCTGGTCCTTCGGACTCAAGCAGTTACCTCTTTTGAGGAATGGTTTCTGATTCATTGCTTTCTACTGACGCCAAGGTTCAGATGAAATTCCGTAAATTAAAGTCTGAAAGCACCACTCACATTTGGAATAGTTGTATTATTATTTATGAGCACAGAAATATCTTGATCCAAACAATGCTTTAGGAATATAAAAATGGTAAAGATCAAGAAAATTTGCTCCTTGCTTTTTCCTTTTATATCTTAATGTTTCTAAATGATCTATAACACATGCATAAGAAAAATTAAAACATTTTATGCTATCTAAATAATAATTATCATATAAACACCAAGTAAAAAATAAAACATTGCCTTTCACCTCTCTTATATTTGGCTCTCTGATCACAGCCCTGGAGGGAACTTCCCTATCTCTTGTGATAGTTATTTCCCTGCTTTTCTTAGAGCTTTAATCTGCTATATGTATTCCTAAACAATATAATTTAGTTTGCCTGACTTTGAACTTTTATAAATAGAATTATGTCCTATGCAACCTTTGTATCTTGCTTTTTTTCCTCAACATTGTGAAAGTTACTCAGGTTATTTTTTGTATCTGAATTTTTTTCCTTCTCATTGCTGGTAATATTCCACACTGTATACATTCTACTATAGATGGATATCTGTAGCCCTTCCAGTTTTGGACCATAATGAAGAGTGCAGGTTGGAGCATTTTTGTGTATATATATTCCAGGATACCTCTGCAACATTTTTATAGGTCAGTGTTTTTCAACCTCTTTTCCATTATCACGTCTCTAAGGGAGAAAAATTAGTTTTAAACGTCAACTTTAACATTCAAATTAATGATTTTGGGTAGGATTAAACTTTGGAGAGCCAAAAGCCATTGTAATATCCAACATATTTCCACCTACCAGAAATCAATATTTGCTCTTTTGTGGGAGTAATATTGCCTCCATTGAGAATACATGTTCTAGGTTATATATGTAAAACTAGTTGGGTCATAGAAAATGTGAATTTTCAACATTATTAGATCATGACAAAATGCCTTCCAAAACAATTGGACCAATTTAAGTGATTAATAGCAGTATGTGGGAGTTTCTGTGGCTTGCCAACATCTTGCTACTATCACATTTTTAAAAATTTGCCAATCTGTTGAATGTATAATAATATATCATTATGCTTTTAATTTGCATTTTCTGGTTGTCAATGAAGTTAAATAGCTTATGTTTGTCATTTATTTGGATTCCTCTTCCCTGATGTCTTATTTCTCTACTATAACTCTAAAAATCCCTTTATGTTCTGCTTATGTAACCCTTGTTAAAAGAAAATACAATAGGATGACCTAATTATTCACTTGAAAAATATGACCAAACCCAGAGACCTGTGTTCTTCTTTTTTTCTTTTTTTTTTTTCAATATGTTTTTATTGATTTCAGAGAGGAAGGGAGAGGAGGAGAGAGATAGAAACATCAATGGTGATCAAGAGAATTCTTAATTGGCTTCCTTCTGCATGCCCCCTGCTGGGGATTAAGCCTGCAACCATGGCATGTGCTGTTGACTGGAATCAAACCCAAGACCCTTCCTTCAGTCCACAGGCTGATACTCTATCCACTGAGCCAAACCAGCTAAGGTCAGAGACCTATGTTCTAATCCTAGATGAGCTATTTGAGTTGGTCAGAGTCCTATCTATACCTCTGGTTCTCATTTGCTAAATAAAAATATTGGCTAGGCCCTGCAGATGGGGCTTAGTGGTTGAACACCAACTATGAACCAAGAGGTCATTATTTGATTCAGGGCACATGCCCAAGTTGTGGGCTCGATTCCCAGAAGGGAGTTTGCAGGAGGTAGCCGACTGATGATTCTCTTTCATCACTGATGTTTCAATCTCTCTCTCCCTCTCCCTTTCTCTCTCTCAAATCAATAAAATCATATATTTTTTTTTAATTCTAAAAAATATATATTGGCTGGGTTAGAACAGTGGTTCTCAATCTGGCTGCCCATTAGAATTTTATCTGGGGTGCTTTTCAAAAGTACTGATATTTAGCCCACACTTCTACCACAAAGTTTGATTCAATTGGATTAGAGATTTTTATATCTTTTCTAACTTAATATTCCATAATGATAGAATGAGTCTTTAACACCTGGGTTCCATGGTTTTGATCATCTTCCTTGTATGCACACTAAATTAAATATGCCAGAAGGCTATTTTCTATTTTTGTAAATGACTTATAAAAAAGAGGAAATTACTTAATTTAATCCACAGAAGAAAAATGGTGTCAACATTAAAAATACTTTTCTGTAGCCGATTTAGCTCTAATAGGGTTTTCTTTCTTCAATAGTTGTGATGACAAAATGCACTCCAAAGACAATATTAAGAAATCATTATGAGCCTTAGAAAGAATGAGGCACTTGTCAGGTCAGGGCCCAGCACAAGTCCGAGAAGGCTGAATTCATGAATTCCTGACATTGGACTTCCTATTGTAAGGTTCTATCCCATTGCCAAAAGCCCCACTTACAATTCCAGTTGGGGAAAGGCTTCTCAGGCCTGGGACCATGGCATAGTATATGCTCCAGGAAAAGCTGGCCAATATTACTCTCCTTGATTGAGCCAACTCTACTCTCCTGGATTGGATGGGTAGTTATTAGGGCTAGGGAAAGGTACCATAACAGGGCATTATACCATTCTGTCTGCCTCTGTGTATTTTCAGAAGTCTCCATAGTGAAAAATTGTTTTTATTCACTTTCCTGACATTGCTTCAGCAATATTTTCTGATATCCACCTGCCTGCCACTTGGTATGAGATCAACATCTAACACTCGTGTGGCACTTCCTATTTTTCACAGTGGGTTTACTTGCATTTTACTTAGTTGATCATCATAGCAAACATTTTCGATAAGAAATCTTTTGTAGCCATCTAGACCCTGGTTATGATAGCAAAAAACAAAAGTTCAAACTGGCTTTAACATAATGGAGTAATTTGTAACCAGGCCATGTAATCCTGGCCCCTTTTAGTTGAGGTTGAGGGTGTTTAATGTCATGACCGTCTTTATCTTCATTGCTCATCCTGTTTTCTCTTTGTTGATGTCATTTTCTCTCACAGAATACAGAATTTTTTTTTCCATGTAGCAAAAAACATGGCCTCAGGTAGTTCTACAGTTTCATTCTTCCTTTAAGAACATCTTCCCCAGTGGATCCCAAAGGAAATCCCCAGACACATATTGTAATTGCCCAGGTCTGAGTCACATGTCTTCTCTGGACCACTTGCAGTAGACCTGCTGTGATTGGCCAACTTGGACCACAGATAGGTGCAGTGATTGGCAGCCTCCCTCAGAGCTACGGGTTTGGGTTTAAAGAGGGAGTTAATTCTAACAATCCACCTCAAAGAAGGAGGAGGGCTTGATATGGGTGGATAGGTGCTGGGCATATGTATAGAAGTCCATTCTAAGTTCAGTCTACCCTAATTCTACTTCTGCGTCTGTTCTTATTCCTCCTAGATCTTTTCTATGAGCAATTTCCAATTAAGGGCTTTAATGAAAATCTTGAAATTCTAGTACGTACCCAGATTTGTCCCCAAGCTTGACTTATTTTGCTTCCTGAATTTATCCCATCTTCTCACCTACCCACAGATACCAAAAAAGAACTCTTTATTCATTGAGTTTGTTAGGGAAACCTTTGGAGCAACGGTCACTAACTGGTGGTCTGAGTACCACTGGTGGTTCGTGAGGTCCGAAAGGTTGGCAACTGCTGCTTTAGTGAAGTAGCTGTCAGTGTACCTTCCCTCCTCCTCACCAAAGGAAGAGTTTTTCTCCAAGATTAAAACATAGGGCTTTTCTCCTTCTCCACAGGACACAAATGTCTCATTCGTTAAGGCTCAGCTATTCCTTCTTCTAAGCTCCCAAACTTCATCAGGAGTCCATACCTCTTAGGGTGGGGAAGGGGAGTGGCTTGACTGCCTCTGCTGCACAAGTATGTACTGGGGAGCTAGAGACAGGAAGCCAGGATGAGGCTTCATCTTTCAGCCCGGAGGGTGATGGGCAATAACAGTATCACTGCCTTAGGACTTGTGCCTTCAGTCTCCTCTGCAGTCTAAAAATTACTTGCTATGCTGAAACTTGTTGATAAACTAAGATCTGTAATTACGAACATAAGCTATACAAAACAGGCCTCAAACAAATGAGCAGTTGTAGCGTATTATGGGCCCCTGTGGATTGTTTGACTGAAGAAAAGGAGAGGGGGAAAGCTGGTTGCTGTTGAACAAATTGCTACCAGATGTAGATTCCAATAAACACCACACTGTTGTTCCCTTGCCCGAAGGTGCTATGAATTTCTTGAGGCAACAGAACAATCAGTAAACTGGCAACTGGTCCAACATGAACGGAGCCTCCTGGTGTTCCTAGTCTGGATGTTTTGTCCACAAAATGTGGTTAGAATATTGCAAAAAGAAAACATCACTGAGAGGCTGCTTTAAGAGAAAGGGGGTCAGTGGTTTTTCTTACAGAAGTGAATTCTAGTAGTCGTAGGATGAACCTTCCACAGTGAATAAATATTTGAGAGCCCGCCTGTACCGTATGATGGAGAAAGGCCCCCCCTTCCATGAAACTTAAAATTAGAGAAAGACGGGCGCTAAACAGTAGTTACAAATAAATAATGGATGACCCTCAGTGTCCTGGGAAGGAGGCCTGTGTGAACTTGCAGCATGGGAGTTGCTTGTCTACCATCAAAATGCTGCCATGGGCCAGCCAGCATATGAGCTGATAATTTATTTGAGACTGAAAGGTCCCAGAGCCATCACACTACTTTGCTATACCTTGAAGGGAATGGAAAGAAGAGATTGACATTGAGAGGAGGGAGAGAACATACAATGGATTTTTAGCTCAATAGAGTATAATAAACTTCTCATGTTCCTTAGAACAGGGTAATTCTAGATATAGTGATTTCCCTGGCCCTTTTCTTGGTATGACTCTGCAGTAAAATGTCAGGTACCAAATTGATGGCTGACTAAATCCAACACATAGAAATGCATCACTATGGTTTTCTAACCCCCTCTTCTCAATTAGATGTTCACCTTCTTGAAGGCAAGGACACTTTTCCCCTTTGTATTTTCATTGACTAACAGGCACTTTTTACATAAGTACTCAGGAAAGTGTACATTGGTTGAATGGAAAAACAGAGCAATTTTACAAGAAAGACATGTCAGCTATGGAGACAACATTTTTGTTTTTAATTATATGTAAAGGTTTAAGGGGCTTGGGAGCTAATTGGAAGTCCTGAAATTGAAGTAAATTCAAGTAAATTCAATAGCATCAGGGTTATATTTAGCCCTCAATTGATACTTCTCTGCCCTGACTTGAGTTCCAGAGGGCTCTCCATCTCACAGGGTGATCTGTCCTTTGGACAGTGATGGCATGATGGCTAACCTCTGAGAACTTGCTATGTTACAGATGTCAACTTAAGCACTTATTTGGGTAATCTTCACAGCAGTTTTATTTAACAGATGAGAAAATTGAGGCACATAGAGGCTAAGCCAATGTCACATGGCTGAAAAGTGTAGGAGCCAAATAGTTTAGTTCTAGAACCTGTGTTTTTAACTACCCTTGTAACACCTCTCTTACACATTAGTTGTGCCTGCTTACATCTACTAGAATTCCTCTTCTGGATGACATTGCAAAGGTCACAATTTTTATGTTCTTCAAACCAGGTTCTCCAGATTTTTGCTTTGGTAGATTGTCATGGTCCATGGGTCCTACCTCTTTAGGTCAGAAAGACAGTTAGCATAAAGACTCTCGGCATCTAACTCAGAATAGCCAAAATCATAAGCGATTGATGTATAGATTAGGCTATTTAATTTGTCGTGTCTGTCATATCCCCCATATGTACATGGGGAAACAATTGGTAATCAGAAGATTTCATGTTCACCTCATAGAACCATGATACCTCAGTTACTGAGGAGATAAGTTCTCCAGTGAGATCCTCTTACACATTTCTAGACAGTGGCAAAGACAAATTCTTGCACAAATTCTTGCTCTTTCCAAACTCCACATGGGCCCTGCTACCATCCATGAATAATCTTCTTGAGTTATGTAGGCTTCAGCTTTCTTAATTAAAATATGTCTCCTGAGTTTTCTTAAAAAACTAAAAATGGATCTCCCATTTGACCCAGCAATCCCACTCTTAGGAATTTATCCTAAGAAATTACAAACACCAATCAGAAAGGATTTATGTACCCCTATGTTCATAGCAGCACAATTCACAATAGCTACAATTTGCAAACAGCCTAGGTGCCCGTCAGCAGATGAGTGGATCAGAAAACTGTGATACATCTACACAATGGAATTCTATGCTGCCATTAAAAAGAAGGAACTCTTACCATTTGCAGCAACCTGGATGGAACTGGAGAGCCTTATGCTTAGTGAAATAAGCCAGTTAACAAAGGAGAAGCACCACATGCTCTCACTCATTTGTGGATAATAAAGAACATTGTAAACTGATGAACAAAAGGATAGATACAGAGGCAGTAAAGCATCAAACAGACTGTGATATTATAGCAGGAAGATTAAGGAGAAGTAGGGTAGATAAGAGATCAATCAAAGGACTTGTATGCATGCATATAAGCATAACCAATGAACATAGTCAGTGGGAAGTTGGGGTATGCCTGGGAGGGAGGGAGGGTAACGGGGAGATATGTATACATGTAACACAATAAAAAAAATAAAAAATAAAAAAAAATATATATATCTCCTGAGATTTCTCCTTTGTTACTTTAATTAAAGGTAGAAATTCCCAACCTCCTTAATTGCTCTTCCACCATCTCTTCACATGACTAACTTTCACACATGGCTGATGTTCTCCAAGGGCATGTCAGTTCTTAATGATTGCATTCTCCAAGGCTAACCTTATTTCCAAGATCTACAGAGCCCCCAGTACTCTACCTCTCCCTGCATGTGCTCAGTACAGTCATTATCACACAGGAAAATCTCAAGTACATTATTAGAAACCCAAGGAAAATATTCCTTTGATCTTAATAGAAAAAGACAAATCAGGTGCATTTAAAAATAAACCAAAACTTCTGAGTCTTTATCAAGGAGGATGTCTTTTGAAAAGGACAGATCAGGTATAATAAGAGCTTGATCAAATAGTTGTAAAGTAGATATTTGTAGGCCTGATGAACACATGACATGGAGACTTGACATGGAATACTGGATAGTATCTACAAAATAGTGTTGAGCCACTAGGGAAATGATGGGCCTCTTGGCCTGAATATCCCACTGGCACAAAGGGCCTCTGCCAGAAAATATAAATGTGGCTGTTGAGCCCTGGGTGTTCTATACTCAGCAGATGTTTATTGTTCTATTGTAAGTAACAGGAAGACAGGTACTAGATTTTACTTAAATCTGTGATTCAGCACCTGGCAAGAGAACTGGCATACACAGAAAATGCAATGAAGTATTTGAGGCTTTTGTTGTTGTTGTTTTTTTTAATGAATGAGATGCCATTTATATGAAATATCCAGAATAGGCAAATCTGTAGAGACATAAAGTAAATTAGTGGTTGCCAAGGACTGGAGGGAGCTAGGTGGAGAGGTAAAGGTATGGATCAAGAGAGTTGAGGGAAAACAGGGAGTGACTGCTAATGGTATGGGGATCTTTGGAGCATGATGAAATGTTCTGGAATTAGTGGTGATGATTGTACAATTTTGAATATATTTTAGAAACACGCACTGAAATGTATCCTTTTAGATGGGTGAATTTTATGGTATGTGACTTATATTTCAATACATTTTAAAGTATGATAAGGTGAAATTCATGAAAGGGCCCACTAGCAAATAATATGGTAGAGGAAAGACTAGAGATATTCTAAAGAATAGTTCATTTATGCTAATCTGACCTGCTAGATTCCTTTGGAGATAGCTTTTGAGGAATGGAGAACCAGTTAACTAGTTTATTTACATAGGCTTGAGATCTGTTATAAAGACCATAAAGAATGAGTCACCTTAGGTTGTGAGTTTGTTACGATTGAGACACTGAAGTTTACAGAATAAAGAGAAAGAAGTGAACACTTTTCTGGAACACAAATATTGCAGGTGTCAGTGTTCAGACCCATTCTCTTTAGTATTTTTTAATGCATAATAATATCTCCAAGTTACCAATAGTATTCGACAATTCATCAACATTCACTAAGCACCTACTGTGTATGCCAGTTGCTCATCCCAAGAGAACCAGTTGTTTTGGTAGATTGTGCACAGTGTCCTGGGCTCCAACAAACACAGGGCCAGTCCAACAGGGAGCAGGGCCTCTTGCTGCTAAACTGAGTGATCTGTTAAAACCCAGAAATGATAGTGGAAGCAAATAACCCTTCCTTTCCTACTAAGTATGGAGTATCTTCAGCTCTGTCCACTATGCTGAAAGAGAGCCACACTGAAATTGGAAGAGCCCTTGTACAGTAAAAGAAGAAATTATCGTTTTCATGTTGACAGAGCTGAGCCCCTGGATTCCCAGGGGAGGACAACAGAGAGTCATGGGCCTTCTTACCATGTGGCCTGAGCACTGAATGTCCTTGAAGTGTAGAAAGTCCTGTCCACAAGCTTTATTAACTATTTTTCCACCTAGAAACAAGCCAAGAAGTTTCAGAGTAACCCAGAATCACCTTCACAAAAGATAATACCAGAAAACTCAGAGGGATAAAAAGATACGCTTGTTAAAAAGAATATTTCCCAGCCTTGGCTGCCCCTTTGAGCCAACAAAAGCAAAACCTCAGTCAGTATTTAATGAGTGAGAGAGAACAGCAAGAAAAGGGTGGAGAAAGAGGCAGGAGGAGGCTATTTAAAAGACCCTGAAGTGCTGCAGCTGTGTTGGCTAATTTTTCTCATTTCAGTGATGTTCCAAACTCTTTGTCTTCCATGTGAGTCATCCTGCCCACAAATAATCTCTCTTGGAGTAGCCCTCATGAAAATAGACAATCCACATTGCATTGTGTGAATTGGCAATTGTGTGTCCCTTCCCTGGGTGGGCCGTGCTGTGTCTGCTCTGCCTGCTTCCACATATGTCAGGACTTCTGAGGTCTAAGCACACTCTCAGTTTGCTGGGGGATGGGGAGGAAGGTTGCACAGAAAGAGACATCTGGAATGTAACACTGAGGCAGGCAAGGAAGACTGCTCCATCCTAAATGTTTCTAGATTTCATAGATGTAAACTTCCTCACAAAGGTTTTATGAGAATTATCTATGAAAAAGAAGACAACATCAGAGGAAATTCTGTGTAAATGAAAGTTACTATTATTTCCACCTGGATCTTGCCAAATGAGCTTTTCCTTTTAGATAGTACATTCTTTACTATATGGTCAGCAGATCTGATCAGCATTTTTATTTAAGACTAGAGACTCAACGCATAAAATTCATGTACTCAGGGGGGTCCTTTAGCCCAGCCTGTGCCCTCTAGTAGTCCAGGAGTCCTCGGGGGATGTCCAACTGATGGCGTAGGCCTGCTCCCACTGCTGCGGAGGTGGGAAAGGCTTCTGCCACTGTTGCTGGGCTCACCAGCCCTGAGCTGGCTTCTAGCTGAGAGGTGCTCCCCCTGTGGACCACACTGACCACCAGGGGGCAGCTCCTGCATTGAGTGTCTGCCCCTTGGTGATCATTGTGTGCCATAGTGACTGGTCATCCTGCCTTTCGGTCAATTTGCATATTACCCTTTTATTATATAAGATTTCCTTAGAGATACTGAACTCTTTCAGAGAAGATTAGAATGGATATCTTTGTTTTTGCTGCCTAGCAAGACTTTCTCTCCCCTAACAAGTACCATGATTTTACTCTGAGAAACCATCCAGGACCTCATTCTAATCCCATTTGCTTTTCTACCCTTTTGGCTCGGGCCCAAAATAGTCAGTATATCATATTTTCCTGGCCATAATGATTGGTTCAGAAATAGGCATATGACCCAGTCATACCCAATGAGATTTTGGTTAGGAGGCCTGGACCAAGGCCTGGAGCTTTGCCAGCATGAGCTCTGGGCTGGGGCAGCCTTCTTAGTGATGCGAGTGGAGAGTCAGTTTGAGCACGGAGGCTACATATGGAAGAGAGCTGAGTCTAGCTGAGCTGAGGGAAGATAAGGATAGTTATGTGTTAGCCCTGGCGGCAACATTGTCCTGGTCTTTCTAGGTGTATGAGTCAACAGGTTCCCTTTTGGCTTGAGTAAATCAGGGTTGAGTTTTCTGTCTCTTGTATCAGAAGTTCTAACTCAATCAGGGCAGGTGTTTTAATGCATCTAGCAGAGTACAGTGGTACCTCGAGATACGAGTTTAATTCGTTCTGTAACCTTGAGGCATGGGAAACTATGAGACGCTCGAGCCTTGGTAAACTGGTGGGTCATGTGCAGCTGGCCGATCCACGCGATTACTCCTATCTCAAATGTTGCTCATATTTCAAAGCAAAAATCGCTCGCTCGATGGCTCGTATCTCAAAAATCTTGTATGTTAGGGCACTCGTATCTTGAGGTACCACTGTACCTGGTGTGTAGAGGAAGCTCAGTATGTATTACATAAATTCTCAATCAGTTAAACAGGTGTTTATTGAACACTTAAGAGGAGCAAGGTATAGGCATATCTCACTTTATTTTGTTTTGCAGGTGTTGCTTTCTTTTTCTTTTTTTTTTTTACAAATTAAAGACAAGAGCCTCCACCAGCAAAAAAGATTACAACTTGCGTAATTGTGATGCCTGCTTTATTGCGGTGGTCTGGAACCAAATCCACAGTGTCTCCTGAGTATGCCTATATTGTCTGGATCCTGTGGGACTGCACTTGTCACATATGGCTCTTTAAATTTAAGTTAGTGAAAATTCAATAAAATAAAAACTTTAGTTCCTAAGTCACACCACCCACATTTCAAGTGCTCAACAGGCACAAATAAAATGTGGCTACCATATTGGACAGTGGGATAAAGAACTTTTCCATCATTGCAGAAAGCTCTGTAGGATAGTACTACAATAGCAAATACAAACAAGACTCAGACCATGCCTCCAAGAAGCTGTATCTCCTCAGTTGTTTGTTTTGAATTATCAAAACAATAGAGAGAAGTAACATGCAGAATTATAGTCTGACTTACTGACAAGACTGATCTATAAAAGTCCAACTTTATTTCTCTCATGTATAAATATTTACATATAAATTCCAATTAAGTAGCTTAATGAAAAGAGTTACTATATAGAGCCATACATTATACAGATTGGGATGTGCCTAAATGTTCTTTAATGCAAAAAGAGCTAGAATTTACTGTGCCTAGAAACTCAGAATACCTTGTTGATTTTTGGAGCCTTTTCAGGAAAGAGAAAGGAACTTGTTTCTTCTCTTTATTCAATAAGGCTTACATTGCTAAAACATAATGATGACAGTTCTGAAACAGCGTGGTCCAAAGTAATCAGTTCTGGCAGAGATTCCTATTCGTGTGAGTGCTCCTCTTCTGCTCTTTTGTGTCCCACATCCAAATCTTCGCCTTCCCCTTCTTCAGAGTAGAGTGTCGGACCTCCAACATACTCATTTTGAGTAGGTAGAAAGATTTCCCCACAGTTCCTTCCTCCATTTCTTCTCACAGTTGTGAGAGGGGCTGGCCAAGAGTCTGTCAATTTGTTCCTTATTGGCCTGGAAGTCATCAGCACTTGGCAGGCTGAATGGATTCTGCCCTCGCCAGGGGCCATCTTCAGCCCCTCAGATTTACCCCAAGCTGGTGACAATTCTATTTCCAGCCTCATCTGCTTAGGGCCTCACTGAAGGCTCCCACCTTTTTGTATGGTTTCCTCACTCTGCCAGAGCATTCTGCCCTTTGGCTCACACCGTCTCTCTATCCTTCTCCCTGACCTCCAGTTAAGGATTTTTCCTCAAAACTTATCTCAAATACCTAACCTGTCTTTATGATGTTCTTTCAAACCAGAAATTCTGTATCCCTCCACTAAGCCTCTCACACAGCATTGTGTTTTTGTAACAGTGATTTATTGAGATTAATTTATATATCCTACAATTCACCCTTTTTAAAATGTACAATTCAGTGTTTTTAATTATGTTCACAGAGTAGCAACCATCACCATTATCTGTTTAGAATATTTTATCACTCCAAAATGAAACCCTGTAGTCTTTAGCAATCAGCCCTCATTTTTCCAATCTCCACTACCCCACCGCCACCCCCCCTATACCTCCAGAACTAGGCAATGACCAATCTAGTCTGTCTCTCTAGATGTGCCTGTTCTGGATTCACATAAATGGATCCTACAATATGTGGTCTTTTGTGATTGCCTTCTTCCACTTAGCATAATGTTTTCTACTGTTGAGCATGTATCAGAACTTTATTCCTTTTTAAGGCCAAGTAATACTCCATTTTGTGGCTATACCACATTTTTTGAACCATTCATCAGTTGATGGGCATTTCGGTAGCTTCCACTTTTTGGCTATAATGAGCAATGCTGCTATCAACATCCATGTACAAGTTGTGTGTACATAGGTTTCAATTTTGGGGAGTATATGCCTAGGAGTGGAATTTCTGGGTCATATGGTAACTGTATTTTCTACCATTCTTTTGGCAACATTATATATTCCTGTATTTAAATCCCATGGTTATTTAGCTTATCACTACTATATCTCACCTTCCTTAGGAAATCTATACCCTTTAAGGCAGAGAAAAAGAGCCTTATTTCTTTTTCTGTTTCATCCAGTAATTACCACTATGTTTGCCTAGCAAAAAAATCACAGTCATTGTTTAGACATGAAAATGTAATGGAAAGAAGTAGATACTTGAAAACTTCTTTTCCTAAGTTATATCCCCTTTTTCTGTTTGTGCTGCATCTGTATTCTTTTGTAGATGTATTTGGCCTCTCTGAGGCCCAGGCATTGGAGGTGACTTGATCTACAAATGCAGGTTAGTGGTGTTTAACATCCCACAGATCTGAACCTTCTGAGCACAAAGAAAGGGTAGCTTCCAACACAGTTCCTTCCAGATAGCAACACGCACTATTCCACATTGCTGAGAAAGGTCAGCTGTCGTGTATAAGGCACCTTTACAAAGAGGGGCTTCCTAGGGTCTTTACTCATTTACTGCCAATAATAAAATGTTTAAAGATATAGTAAAGTCATTAAAAGGAAAAGGCATCTTCCTGCCTTTTTTCCCTTGATCAAACCCTAAGAAAGCAGCTTAAACAAATGAGAGGAAAGATGCCAGGCTTATAAAATGGAGGCCCTGCAGCTGTCTTTGGGTCCACCTTCAGGTGAGATCAAAAGTATTTTTTTCCAAACTTACCAGCAGGAAGAGCTATAGCAGGCAGCATTGTCAGTAACTGTTTCTTTTCTCAGTTGGTAAATCACTGGGTATGATAAGCAGCTGCTTTGAGGTGAGAGCACGGCAACTCTGATTGAGTCTCTAGCAGCGGATGTGATGACAGACATAAGAGACAGTGGTGTGCTGCCCAATCTGAAATAGAAATTTCAAGTGAAAGAGAACTGGGATCCCTTGTTGGGCATAATGGGTCTTTCATGAGCCATTATCAGGGGTTCTCTCAGTACTTAGAAGAATTGTTCCTCATCTAGGAGTTTAGCCAATGCTCAATGAATGCAAAAATTTACATTCTTCTCTTCTGAGCAGGGGGAATCAGGGTTCTAGTACATATAATAAGAACCTGAAATTTTATAACATTTAATAGGCATGTGATAACTATAATAGTCCAGGGATGACAGTTCATGTGTCCCTCTTATCAATTGCTCATGGCTGCTCAGAGGATTGTGTTGGGAAGGATTTTTGAGGCCAGTTTCAGGCTTAGCAGAAAAGATGGTCATATAGTGAATTAGTGGTGTCTCTCATGAACACTTAAGAGAATAAGGATAGCACATGTGTTGAATATTTGCCTTAGACCTTGAACTTCTTAATGACAAGGATAGTGTCTTAGATAGCATATCCTCAAGAGCTACACACTGCCTGGCATGTAGTAGTTAACCAGTAAGTATATACATTGGTTGAATGAGTGAGTTCCTAGCTTGGGCACTAGCTTGGGGATTGGCCCCTGATTCTAAGTGAATGACAAACATTAAATGCCTTAACAATAAATAAGTTTTTGCAACAAAAATATTTCCCAGAGGACTTTGATTTTTATGGAGCTATTGCCTTAATGTTTTTAAAACACCCCTCCATTTTGCTACAGTAATAATAATAATAATGCACTTCAAGAGTTTCTATTTAAATTGGCTACTCAAAGCAAATTTCCTCATTTTTTTAAAATATATTTTTATTGATTTCAGAGAGAAAAGGAGAAAGGAGAGAGAAATAGAAACATAATGAAGAGAGAGAATCATTGATTGCTGCCTCCTGCACATCCCCTACTGTGGATCAAGTCCACAATCCCGCATATGCCCTTGACTGGAATCGATCTCAGGACCCTTCAATCTGCAAGCCAACGCTCTATCCACTGAGCCAAACCAGCTAGGGCAAACTTCCTCATCTTTTATTTCAGTAGTCTAGAATAGCATCTTGGCATTTTAGAAAGAATACAGACTTGGAAGTCAGATTTGGGTCTTATTTACAGCTCGGCTATGAATAAACTATGTGACCTTAAGCTAGTCACTTCTCTACTCTGTGTCTCAGTGCCCTCAATAAAATTAGGGAATTGAAGTCAATGAGCTCTTTGATTCTATGTCTCAGGATAGAGGATGAAAAAGACAATGGGTTTCAATAAGATCTCTCTGTCTTCAGCCTTCTCTAATTTCAGCTTCACTTTCTGTCCTAGGAGCAGTGATACTAGGGTAGGGAGGTGGGAATGACATTTTTAACAATGATCACTACAGTGAAATGTCAACATAAATGAAAGTCTTTTTTGTTATCTCTGGAGAATGTTACATGAAATTTATCCTATATTCCAAGATGATTATGGTACATGTTAATTCACAAAAATATAATGATTCACCTCAGATACAAGTCGTGGCTGACATTCAGGACCAAGAATCTGACAAATACATGTTTTTATATTTATGTACATTCTTCCTGATCCTGATCCTCCCCCCCCCAAAAAAAAAGATTTAAGATAGTTATACTATACTCAAAACCATAGAAATAATTAAGTCTAAAAACCTTTGGAATGAGAATAAAAGGACAAGAGCCAAGTATTTTTTTAAGTCAATATTTTAGGAAACTTCAACTACAGAACATGAAATATAGCTCCAAAGCAAAGAGAAAAGTAATGGGCTACCTAGTTCTCCTTGTCCGATAACAGCTAGCATAATCAGCTTTGGGGAAAAGTAAAATGCAAGCACAATTTGTCACCCTGCCAGACCTATTCTAATGGCCTCGTATGGAGGCAATAGCTATCAGTTAATAATGAAACCATTGAATTTCAAAAGGAGAGTGCCAGCACAGACCAAGCCTTTATTTAATGGATAATGGCTATTTTACTAGTTATTTAGTAAATTTTAGTCAGGTCACATACAATAATATTAGCTGATGCTTACTTTTTATAGTGCTTATGTGCCAGACAGTGTTCTTATTACCTTATATAAATTAATTACTTAAAACAGCCCTTTGAGTTAGGAATAATGCTCTGAGGTCTGTGACCTTAACCACTGCACCACATTGCCTTCCCACAAGTCTGAAATGTAGAGATATAACTTGACCACCACTTAACACAGATTATCGCTGAGCCATTTAAGGACAAAATGTGTAATTTAAAGCAATAATAACTTGTTTATTAATGCTGCATGGATCAATTGTTTATCTGAGTTAACTGGTTCTTGTCATGTTTTAATAGGCATCTTGAATTTTAAAGGAATCTTAAAGGCTATTTGAGTGTTTTCTACATTTCAGTGTTGGCATGAAGAGTATCATACATCATCCATAAGTGCATGTCTTTGCTAGCCATGGTCTAGTTCAAGATCAAGATTTCCCTCTAAACTACATGGCTTCTGCAATTATTTTCTTTTCCAGAGGGGAATAGAATATAGTGATTCACAAAATTCACTAATCAGTCTACAAATTTATTGAATTACTGTTTTGTACAAGACACACAATAGAAAGATGAACAAGTCCCTGTCTCCAAAAATTTTATTCCAGCTAGGGACATATAAATTTAACAGATGATTTCTATACGGTGAGGTAATTATTCTTGTGAATACTGTGAGGGAACACAAAGGAAAGAGCTGCTGTCTGTGCCTGGGAAGGGCAGACAGGCTTCGCAGAGAAGGTGGCAGTTAATCCAAACCCTAATTCAAGCCATGTGTGGAGCCTGTTGGGAGTGTGTTTTTATAGCCACCTGGCATGACCAACATTCCCCGTCTTTTTAACTGTAATATTCAAAATATACATGCATACAGTGCCATCATTTCTAAATCATCTCTTTTGAGTCTCAATGCAGTGACACACCCAGGAAGAGAGGATGAAACTAAGCTATCATGATGGGTCAATACTTTACAAGTTTAGCTGTGGGGAAGAACAATGGGGAAGAGGAAGCCAGGGAGTTCACATTATGCAGGTGGAATAGGATGCTAAATGAGAAAATCAGGGCTGCCAGAAGCCAGCACTGGCATTTTCCCCAAGGCCAGTTCTGTGTCCACTTGGAAACGTATTCTCTACAGACATGTAAAAATTGCAGGGAGCAGTGATTGGGGTCAGAAATTGCATCACTGGGGTTGAAAATAGTCATTTTGGAGTTAACCTTTGTGTTCAAAGAGGTTTGCCTTAATCCTGTTTAGAATTTCCATGCATCTTTCCTTTTTTTAAGAGAGGTTAGAAGACTTTCACTTTTCACTTCTCATTGTCTTATGAAAACAGACCTCCATTTGCAGGTGAGGAAACTGAGTTTGTAGTCTGAGATCACTAAGACTCACAAGCTAGTGCTCAATCTCTCTTGCCCCCACATTTGATCTTAAACTTGATGCTTAGTATGAGGAGTTTTCCTCGGTGGTTTTAAGAAAATGATAAGGCTTCATACTGTATTTAGTCACCTAGAAACAAAACATTAAAGCCAAGAGGACACTTTGGAGGTCACCTTATCTGTCCTCTTATTCTAAAGATGTGGACTCCAAATCTGACAGACAGCTACAAATAATTCTAAGCGTCTAATCATTAAAACCTACTCAGATTCAGATTCTACATCTTTAGAATAAGAGAATAGGTAAGACTTTGTACTATAATTAATCACCTCCATCTGCATTTGCATTCTGGCCTTCCCTTTGCCTG
This sequence comes from Lasiurus borealis, assembly GCA_004026805.1. NCBI lineage: Eukaryota > Metazoa > Chordata > Mammalia > Chiroptera > Vespertilionidae > Lasiurus > Lasiurus borealis. The sequence continues at coordinate 118,303 of PVJN01000441.1, forward strand.
TGTTCATAGCTTTGGCTCCTCTCATATGTTTCTGTCCATTTATCAGACTCCTGCCATTTCCCTAACAACTTCTGATTTCAGCTTGAGCAGAAAATTCAGCCTTTATGACTGAAAAGGACTCAGACTGCTGACCAGCAGGAGAAGAGGCCTCCCTTAAGGTGTTGTTTATCAGTTCTGCTGTTCCTTTTCTGCTTCCAGATGGGCCAACTTGCACTGAAACATTTCTTTCTTGTCCCTTATGGGATGTGGCAGAAGTAGACAGTGCTCTCCAAAAAGCTGATATTTTCCTAGGTCTCCTAAACCTTCAGATGTGTTAAACTAGCTGTTTTACTACCTTGTAATAGCAGTTGGGAATTTTTCCATTCTGGATGGGATATTTCTTATGGCCTCATCTTTTTTTTTTTTTTTGCGTTTACTAGTAGTCTAGGTCATTTTCAACTGTCCATTTCTGGTACCATTTCTAAATTATGTAGGACTGTTGGTTTCAAGTGACATAAACCAAAATTGAATTATTATAGTCAAGTGGAAATGGAGAACATTTGAAAGAAAGGTCAATCAAGGGAACCTTAGGAAAAACTGCAGTTCAGGAAGAGCAGGAACAGGTCTTCTCCCTGCAGACTCACAGCAGAAAGTGGCTGCCAGGAGCTTCCAGAGCCTAGTAATTCAGAGTTTCCATCACTTGGCATGGACTAGCCCACACCCTCAGGTCCCAGATTCAAAACTCAGTGTCCATCTTGGGCCTGTTGCTCATTTGGGTCCAATCAAGTTGGGCCAGAGAGGCAGAGTTTGTAAAAGAACATGGTTGGCAGGGGAGGAAGAAGTGGTTCCCATTAAAAGCTGTTTGCCATAACCAGGAGACAGGAAGGTGTTGGGCAGACAAAATCAAAGGTGTGTGTTACAAAGCTGAGCATCCATCAGGAAAGGAATAATTAAATAATTTAAGCAACAAGAGCAAGTTGAAAAACAACAGGCATATGATGTTTGTGTGTTTTTTAATTTATCTTTATTGTTGAAAGTATTGCAGATGTCCTTTTCCCCATAATCCCTTCTACCCTACGTCTGCCCTTCCCAGGTCTTCATCACATTATTGTCTGTGTAATACACTTTTTAAAAATGTCTGTATCTAATAAAGTTTTCCTAACCTACTTTCATGGCAGGCTATATGCTCCCAGCTAATAGGCTGGTTTCTAGGACACCTGTATATTTCTGCTCTCACCAATTGAAGCATACACTCTCTAAGAGTCTTTTGTATTTCTTGTCAGACCTGAGGATGCCAAATGGACTTGTTTTTGTAATTATACCATTTAATTAAATAGGCTTCAAATGAAAAACCAGTGCAAAAAGAAAGTTATTGCTATGAAATCAAGTTTAATTCAGAAAGATTGATGACAACAAATTATTAGAAGCAATAGCTCTCTATAAGGGGAAAATGGTTTTCACCAATTATTCCAGAATGGGTTCTGGAGTCTAATCCCCATATTCAAAATGCAGCTGCTTACTAGTTGTAAAGCCTTAGGCAAGTTGCAGAATCATAAGACTTAGTCTTATTACTAAAAAATGGAAATAATAACAACCTTGTTGAGGAACTGTTAAGATTAAATAAGATAATGCATTTAAAGCACTTAACACAGTTACTGGTACATAGTAAGCATCCAGTAAATGGGACATCTGCCATCAACATCATCATTATAATTATTATTAACAATCACAACTTGAAGTAAGACATATATTTATATTGTTTCATACTAGTCTTATGTTACATGGTATAAAGTGAGGATGTTTTCATTAAAGAATTTAATTTATTTTTAAAAACAGAGAGAAGTAATTATCTAACCATAGAGAAAGATAATTTATTTATCAAATCAATCCTTGAAAACCTAAATAATTTTTTTATGTAATAAGATACATGTTGAAAGTTCTAGGACTATGTGGAAACCTGTTTTATTAGGATGAACCTATAGTATGTCTTCCTTCCCTGGTAGTGTGTTTGGCTTTTTTAAGAATAAAAAAGCCAGGGATATGAAGCAGGGGAGATAACTAGAATGTCTCCAGGTAGCTTTAAGTGCATTAGAACTTGTGTCAGCTCTATTCATATTTTTGTTTTCTGGACCATATTCTAGAAGTTGGTACATTCTTTTCATTTGTGTCTTTCAGAGGGCAGTAAAATTGAGTTCTAATTATATTTAGGGCATCTGGATTCTAGTCAGTGTTTCTGGCTCCATTTTAGAACCTACAGTCTGTGGCTTATTCCTAATGTGGAAAATGGAATAATCCCCCAGGCACGAGAAGAAGAACTCCAGCTCTTAGGCTGCCGTTACTATAGCGAGACGCCGCAGCAGACATCACAAGACTTGTTATACAAAGAAACATGATTACAGTGGATGAGAGAAACTTGCCAGGGCCTTGAAGGATTTATTACTTTTTGAATTCTGAATGAGACATAAATATGTTTTTCCTCTCTTGATTTTGGACCCCATACGGAGAAGGTGAGAAAATTCTTCAGCAAATTCTAGAATGTTTAAGCTGCTAAAGATGGTTTGGATATTGTGTCCAAATCACATTGCAAAGGGCATGAATACTTGTTTTGGCAGAGATGCAAAACGGTCACTCCTTTCTGTCTCTACTGCCAAGTTAGTTACTGCCTTGTCTCCCAGTGGGAGAAAAATGGAGCTCCTTGGGAGTCTTCTGGAAGGCAGCATTGTGTAATGGAAAAGGCAATGCACTTGGAAGCAGAAGGCCTGGATTTCACCTTTCACATTTATAAGCCCTGTGATTTTCAACAGTTTACTTAAACTCTGAGCTTTAATGTCCTTTTATGAAATATACTAGTATAGACAGTAATTTCCATCTCAGAAGGTGGCATTCAGGATTAAAGGGTGTTAAATATCATGTGCAGAATTTCAAATGTTAGTTACATTAGCATCAGAATGGGAGCCTATAACACACTCATTTGATTTCATAGATCTCAGAATTTCACTGATGTCCTAAAGGGAGGAGCTTTTAAAAATAATGATGGTCTCTCATTTTACCTATTTTCCAGATTCTCTCTGGAAACTGAATAGATTGTATGGAATAGTGGTTACAAACAACTTTAGACTCATACAAACCTGAGTTTAAACTCACTGCTTACTGGCTATGTAGCCTTGAATAACTCACCTGACCTGTTTCCTCGTGTGTAAGATGGATATAAAAATAGTACCTCACCAAAACCAGTTTGGCTCTGTGGATAAAACATCAGCCTGTGGATTGAAAGGTCCTAGGTTCGATTCCGGTCAAGGGCATGTACCTTGGTTGCGGGCACATCCCCAGTGTGGGGTGTGCAGAAGGCAGCTGATCGATGTTTTTCAATCATCAGCTGACTGAATGTTTCTAGCTCTGTATCTCTCTCCCTTCCTCTCTGTAAAAAAAAAATAAATAAATAAAATAAAATATATATTTTTAAAAATAGTACCCCAACCATTCTTTATTTCTTTATTTGCCTTCTTTATAGCACTTATCACTGTCTGAAATTATTTATTTGTGTATATTTTTGTCTCCTAATCCAGCCTCCACTCAAAATAATCCCCATAAGGGTAAAGACTTTGTCTTGTTTACCACTTTATATGTCTTGCCTAAGATAGTGACTCATACATTGTTGTTATTTATTCTTTTAACCTTTGACTTCTATTTTTAAAAATTCCCCTCCCAGTGCCATGGCTAAATTTATATACAGTAGCTGACTTAGAAACTGGGCAGAGATGTTTTGCCTTTGGAAATATCTGTCGTTCTTACAGTTGAGTTTCTATTTCCTAAAGATGCTTATTCAGTCTTTCATGGCACAGTTTGACTTGTGACATCAGAAGATTGACAAGCAAAAGTCTGATTCAGGGATTCAGCTAGGAAAGTGTATGACTTTGAGCCTGGCTCACCCTGTGAGGATGGTTGGACAAGGCTCAAAAAGATCTTGGGTTTCAATTTATCTAGGAAGGTATTTAGCAAATTATTTTTAACCGTTTGGATTTGTTACAGATCGTGCAAGGAATCTGCAGTCTCTGCATAAGTACTAAATGAGAATGGAAGAGCTAAGTGTAGCTGAGCTGCAGAGAACAGGCTTCTGTTCCCCTTCCTGGGGAGGGTGGGTCACCTGGTGGTTTTCCCCAAGGCCTAAATTATGCCTACCCCCCTCTTCACCTTCTTCTCCCAAAAGGTCCTCTTGGACTTTTTCTTACTTTGCATCTTGGAAATCACTAAGATTCCAGGGTTTTCCACAGCCACTCAGAGTTAGACAGACAGATAAATGTTTGGGTTCGCAGTTTCACATTCGTCATTAACCCTTCCCCTGCAAAGAGCTGGCACTCAAAACAATGAACTGTGTTAGAGAAATTGAGTCCTAAGAGGAAGAACTCTTGACTCTCCTACTTCTTCTCTCAAGCCCTGAAACTCTTCCTTTGAATTCCTGTAGGACCAAGATGGGCTTGGGAATTGAGGTACAAATGATTGGTGAACACTCAGGGGTTATGTGTAAAATTTTGCATTTATGTGTATTGTGGGGGTGGGGTGGGGAACTCGCTGTCATAAAATTCTCAAAAGATATTATCTTTGGTCTAAAATAGGGTTGAAACTACTGCCCTAAGTGGACCTAACATGTTTTTATAGTGTTTGCAAACTCTGCAGATTTATCCCCTGGCACCCAAAGATCTATGTGGATGGGTTAAGGATAGAAATGCTGAAACAATGTGCAGCTGTCCAATCTTGTTGGGTTTTTGCATTATGGTTCTGTCATCTTTTATTGAGTTTGCTCATTTAAACAAACAATTAAGCCAGGTCCATTGGTAACCAGATCCTGACTTGTCAACAGAGGGCTTGGTTGAAGAGGATAGTATGAAATTCTATAAGTAAGATACTTTTATAGATTTGGGCTTAAAAATAAAATAAAACCACATCATCAACAAGTCAATCTATTAGTCCACTGACTTTTCTTCCTTCAGTTACAGAACATTCCCCAGCCATTCCCAACTCAGAGAAAGAATAATACATTTGACCTTGTCACCTGACAGGTGAAGGACAAGAGTTGTTTTTCTGCATCCAGGAGCATTTTAACGTGCCTCTCCTTGTCCAGCACCATCACTGAAGCCCGACTGAATTTCATATAGGCCTTCAGAAATAGTGAACTTGTCTTAGTCCATGTGCTTTGAAGACTCAGTAAAGAGCTTCTGCTTTGCACTTACAACAAAATTCAATTAACAGAAAGGTCTGGAAAACCCTGGCAAGTGAAAAAGAGCTCTTGTTGAGAGTGTGTCTTTGTCTCTTAACAAACTGAGAAGTGTTCATCATGTGCCAGGGTCTGTGCAGACTGCTCGTGAAATTTGTCTTAATTTTTATCCTGGGGTAAATGTCAGTATTCCCATCTTATAGGTGAGCAAGTTCAGGTTCAGAGAAATGTAGTCAGTGATCATATCTAAAAACAAATACAGGATTCCAAACAAGTGTCGGGGGGACCAAGAGGGGTCACCAGTTGATATGGAGCACAGGCCTTCCCTAAAGCCAAGCTATGAGGGTAAATGAGATTTAGATTTGGGGTAGAATTTAGGATGGAGGAGCTGAAATCCAGAGTTTGAAGAAACACAGGCATTTATTTCCCTCTACCCATATTAACTCTTATTCAGCCTTTGTCCTTTAGGATGCTAATAATCTTCTTGACTGGAATTGTCAAGCCATCTGCATGGGGTTAATCTTCAGTGCTTTTCAAGTTAAAATTGTAGACACATACCTGGTCTGCCTTTTGTCTATCAAAGTTTCTACAGCCATTTACCATTGATTATCACTGGCCCCAGTGAGTCCTGCCTTCAGTCTCTGTCCCCTCCAGTCCACCCCCATAATGGCCATCAGGCTTCTCTTTCTGACACTCAAATCTGACAGTGTTACTCCTTTAGGATTAAACTCTAGAAGCTTACTTACTATATCAGTCAAACTCTTTTAAGTTGGAAGTTAGATACTAACAAGAGATTTAAGCAAACATGGGGATTTATTTGTTCAAGTAACTGAAAACTTTATGAACAGCTCTAGCCTTAGGCAGCACTAGATCTAAGTGTTCAGAAACTGTCAGTGGTGAACTTTCTGTCATCTTCTCTTGCCTGGCTTTTCTCTGCATTGCTTTATTCTTAGGTCATCTCCGGCCTTCTGATAGCAACATGGCACTGGTAACTCTAGGCTTACATTCCCAGGCTTAGCAACTCCCATGGAAAGAGAGTCTTGTTCCCAGTGGTGTTAACTAACATCCTGCTTTACTGGTCACTAGTGACCCAGTGATGATCGGGTTTCAAGGGCAATTTCAATGGTCAGATCTGAGATATGTACCCATCTCTAGTGACAATGCGGTGAAAAGACCACCTAACTCACAAGGCCTGAAAGTCAGGGATAAATTGGTAAAAAAATTAGAAAACTGGTGTGATTGTCATAGGATAATGAGCAAACAGAATGACAAATACCCACTATGCTTACCTTTCCTTTTTTTTTTTTTTTTTTTTTTTTTTTTTTTTTTTTTTTTTTTTTTTTTTTACTCTATTTCCCTCATTTCCTAGGGCTTGGTATTTGACCCCAAGCAAGTAGTTTGTCTTGTCCTTTTTCTGTAAATATATCTTTCCACCCCTTCTGCCCCCCTCCTGGGATTGTTGAAAATAGTCAGTTCACTGCTTTCTTTGATTTACTTTTCACCCTAGCCTTTGTGATTGGTTCCGCAGTGTAGCTCCAGTGTTTATGTTGGCGCTGTGAAATGCCAAAAGGAATGATTTGAATGCAACAATTTTTCCTGATGACTTGCATTTCTTGATAAGATCAAGAAATCAGTAAATTCTATTGTTGTTTTGTTGTTTGTTTGCTTTTTAATCTTGCCTTGAGGTCTCTAATACTGTTTAAATTTAAAGCAAATACTGTTCTTAGGAACATACTTTCTCTTTCCTTTTGTAGTTAAGCAATGATTTCTGATACTCAGTGACTGTCTGATATGTAGCTCTGACAACCACTTCTCACTGTAGTCATTAAATGTCATTGTTATCATCTTTTTTTATGTGTGGAATAATAAGAAAACATTATAGCAATTATAGCACTTTGGGCTTTATTTTATTTTTTCCAGTTGATAGTTTGGGTTTTTCCCGCCACTCTTCATTATGCTTGTTTCCTGGCCTGCTTTCCAACCTAATTCAACCGTCACCTAGTATTTTTTGAGCTTCTACCACCTATCCAGGAAGGAAATTGTAATTTGTTGAGTACCTATTTTTTATTAAATACATCAAACGGTCTTTTATGTAAATCATCCATTTATTTCCCGTGTTATTATCTTAAAAGATGTGGAAATTAAGGCTGAGAGAGAATAAATTATTCACCATATGTCCTGATGGAAGACCTGGGATTCAATTCTGAGTTTGCTAAACTTCAAAGCCCTTTCTCTAAGAATTAGGGTCAGAATTGTAAGATCCTGGAAAACCATGAGTCCCATTTCTGTCCTGAGGTCAAAGGGCTAGGACTAACTAACACAGTTGAAACAATGAGTGTGACTTTAAGAAAAGGCCATTTCTTTTTCTTTTTTTTCCTCGTTAAACTTTGTTTTAATGGGTTTCAAAATTCTGTAACAGATATTTGGTCAAGTTGTTTCTATTAAAAAGTACTAATTTTAAAAACTAATAACTTAAAAACTGCCACACACAATAGTCCACAAAACATTCTCCTTTCCTTCTGAAGGTTTTACAGTGCATTATCATTAACTGGTCTTTTACTATTAAATAGCCAATTGAGACAAACAGTTCTGAGACCATTCTTCCACCACTGATTAAGACTGGGATGGCAGGTATTAGGGATAATATGCAGTTAGCCTGCTGAGCTTTCTAGGCAGACTTGGTGACTTTTCCAGCTCCCGCTGCCTTCTTGTCCACTGTTTTGATGATATCCACAGCAACTGTCTGTCTCATGTCACCAACAGTAAGATAGCCCAGAGGAGGAGAGTCAGAGAAGCTCTCAACATACATGGGCTTGCCACCAATCATATCAATGATGGCAGCAGCATCAGATTTCAAAAACTTTGCCATCTTCTAACTTTTTCCCAGAATGAACGTCAATCTTCTTCTTCAGTTCAGCAAATTTTCAATTAATGTGAGCTGTGTGACAATCTAGTACTGATTTGGCCTGGATGACTCAGGATAATCACCTGAGCTACTTCCATTGATATGTCATTTTTGCAGTCACTAGCCACATTGCCACAATGAACATCTTTGACAGACATGTTCTTGACATTGAAGCCCACATTGTCCCCAAAAGAGCTTCACTCAAAGCTTCAAGATGCATTTCAGCAGACTCTACTTCAGTTATAACATTGACTAGAGCAAAGATGACCACCATGCCAGGTTTAAGAGCACCAGTCTCCACTCAGCCCACAGAGACAGGACCCACACCACCAATTCCAGAGACATTCTGGAGTGGCAGATGCAGGGGTTTGTCAGTTGGATGAGTTGGTGGCAGGATGCCACACAGAGCTTCAAGCCATGTGGTTCCACTGGCATTGCCATCTTCACAGGTGACTTGCCATCCCTTGAACCACGGCATGTTAGCACTTGGCTCCAGCATGTTGTTGCCATTCCAAACAGAAATTGTCAGGGTTGTAGCCAATTTTCTTAATGTAGGTGCTGACTTCTTTAGTAATTTCCTTGTATCTCTTCTGGCCGTAGGACAGCTCATTGGAATCCATTTTGTTAACACCAGCAATCAGTTGTTTCACATTCAGTGTGCAAGCCAGAAGGGCATGCCCTCAGGTCTGCTCATTCTCAGAGATGCCTGCTTCAAGTTCACCAGCACCAGCAGCAAGGATCAGGACAGCACAGTCAGCCTGAGATGTGCTTGTAATCATGTTTTTTATATGAAGTCTCTGTGTCTTGGGGCATCAATGATGATCATATAATACTTGCTGGTCTCAAATTTCCACAGGAAGATATCAGTGGTGATACCAAGTTTACATTCAGCTTTCAGTTTATCCAAGACCGAAGCATACTTCAAGACCTTCCCCATCTCAGCAGCCTCCTTAAAAAAAAAAAAAAAAAAAAAAAAAAACAATTATTTAATCCTCACCTGAGGAGTGAGGAAATGTATTCTATTGATTTTTATAAAGGATGTATGGGAGAAGACAAGGGGGACAGAAAGAGAAAAGGAGAAAGAGAGAAAGAACATCCCACACTTGTGCTACTGACTGGGAATCGAATCTGTAACCCTCCAGTGCATGGGCCAACGTTTAATCACTGAGCCATAGGCCAGGGCCTTCTCAAAGTTTTTGATTTTTTTTTTTTTGTTAATCCTGTAACATTTGTAGATCAGATGTCCAGTAGTGGGAAACTTGCCAGAATTTACTTGTCCAATGATCATGATGTTGATATGAATATTTTCCTTTTCCCATTTTGGCTTTGATTTAGTGATGGTTTTCATGACACTTGTGTTCTGGCTGCAAAACTGTTACAAAAAGCAAGATAGGGTCATTTCCAAGTACTATATGAGATAGTATAGTTTATGGTGCTGTTTAAGTTCATAAAATGATGAATACTGCCTCCAAATCCAACTCTATTTCTATTTGAACCTGGTTGGGAATATATATATATATATATATATATAAAGTCAAGAGTTTATTTTAAATGTAACTCATACAGTTTCACTGTATGCTAATTGACTATTTTGTTTACTTTGTGCTGTGAATTTAGACATTTATGTCTCCTCACACTTCTGTTGAATCCAGGAACATTGGTGAACCCTAAATATCTTTATATATATTCACCCTCGGGCCCACTGTATTTTAGGTCCCATGTGCTCCTTGATAAGCACAGGCCAGTTATGAGCTCTTTATGGTACATCTCATCTAGCAAGATGGTGGCCAAAGAAAAATTTTTATCTGTACCCTAGATATCTGCCAGTTGGTTGAGTTCATTGCATTTCAGTTCAGCTAAGGCTTACTGAGTTGCCTGGTCAGTGACAGCCAGTGTACAAGGCTCCATGGTCAATACAGCATATATTCATTAAGATACTCTAAGCTAGTGATAAACCCAGTGATGAAAATAAAACAGGATGTTGGGATAGAATGAATTGGTGTGGGTCATGGAGGAACAAGGAATAGAGGTCAGAACTTACTAGTAGACTATTTAGACTGGCAGGTCAGTGAAGGTGACTTCTGAGCTAAGACCTGAATACTGAGTAGGGAATCAGACATGTGAGGATCAGGGGAAAGAATCTGTGGTCATAAGGAGCAATCTATGCAAAGACCTAAGTTGGAAACAGGCTTGTTTAGTTTAAGAAATGCAGGAAATGCAACCAGCATGGCCAAAGCACAGTGAGTTAGAGGGAGAGTGGTAGGAAATGAGGTAGGAGACACAGGTAGGAAGCTATGTGGGCTCTGTTAGCCATGAGAACAGTTTGTGTTGTGTGTTTTGGGGTTTGTTTGTTTTTTAATTAATCTTTATTGTTGAGATTATTACAGATGTCTCTCTTTTTTCTTCCCAGAGCTCTCTTCTACCCAGTTCCCACCCTACCTCAGGCCCTGGCTACCCTGTTATCTGTGTCCATAGGTAATGCATACATGCATGTAAGATGTCTTTCTAATTTCTTCCCGCGCCCTCCCTTCCCCCCAGAGAGTCATCAGTCTATTCCATTTCCATGCCCCTGATTCTATCTTTTTTACCAGGTTATTTTGTTCATCATATTTTTTATTCATTTGATTTTTAGATTCACTTGTTGATAGATAAGTATTTGTTGTCACTTTGTTATTCATATTTTTTATCTTTACCATTTTCTTCTTCTTCCTCTTCTTAAAGAATACCCTTCAGCATTTCATATAATACTGGTTTGGTGGTGATGAACTCCTTTAGCTTTTTCTTGTCTGTGAAGCTCCTTATCTGTCTGACCTTCAATTCTAATGATAGCTTTTCTGGGTAGAGTATTCTTGGTTGTAGGTTCTTGTTATTCATCACTTTAAATATTTCTTGCCACTCCCTTCTGGCCTATATAGTTTCTGTTGAGAAATCAGTTGACAGTCATATAGGCACTCCCTTGTAGGTAACTGTTTGTCTCTTGCTGCTTTTAATATTCTCTCTTTGCCTTTTGCCCTTGGCATTTAATTATGATGTGTCTTGATGTGGTCCTCTTTGGATTCCTCTTGTTTGAGGTTCTCTGTACTTCCTGGACTTGTAAGCCTATTTCTTTCACCAGGTAGGAGAGGTTTTCAGTCATTATTTCTTCAAATAGGTTTTTAGTATCTTGCTCTCTCTCTTTCTCTTCTGGCATCCCCATAATTCAGATATTGGTACTCTTGAAGTTGTCCCAGAGGCTCCTTACACTATCTTCATATTTTTGGATTCTTTTTGCTCTTCTGGTTGCATGTTTTTGCTTCCTCATATTTCAAATCATTGATTTAATTCTCAGGATCCTCTAACCTACTATTGAGTCCCTGTATATTATTCTTACTAATCTTTTTTAAAAAATATATTTTATTGATTTTTCACAGAGAAGAAGGGAGAGAGAGAGATAGATAGAAACATCGGTCAGCTGCCTCCTGCATACCCCTCACTGGGGATATGCCTGCAACCAAGGTACGTGCCCTTTACCAGAATCAAACATGGGACCCTTCAGTCTGCAGGATGATGCTCTATCCACTGAGTCAAACTGGTTTCAGCCCTGTATATTATTCTTTATTTCAGTCAGTTTATACTTAATTTCTGACTGGTCCTTTTATTTTATTTTTTTCATTCTGACAAAGATCCTTGAAAGTCTTACTAAGTTCCTCAGAGGTTTTTAGAAGATTCTTTAGTAACCTTTTAACCATGGTTTTGAACTCTATATCCAGTAGTTTGCTTTCTTCCATTTCTTTCATTTGTGACATGTTTCTTTGTCTCTGCATTTTGGCTGCTTCCCTGTGTTTATTTCTGTGTATTGGGTAGCTGCTAAGTCTCCTTGAGTTGATAGAATGGCATTGTGTAGTAGGTGTCCTATAGAGCCTAATGGCTCAGCCTCCCCAGTCACCTGAGGTGAACACTCTTGGTGCACCCTTTTGTGGGCTGTGTGCACAGTTTTGTTGTAGTTAAGTCTTGATTGCTATTGGTATCACTGGGAGGAATTGATTTCTAAGCCAGTTGGCTGTGGGGACCAGCTGTGACTATAGTGGGAGAGCTGCTGTGCAGAAGACACCCTTAAGGAGTAGGACTTGCTTCAATGGGGCTTTGGTACTCACTGAGTCTGCCCCTTGAGTGTGTCACTTATGGATGTGAAGAGTTATAATCTGGTATGGCCTTACACTGGCCACTGGGTACACTGGTGCAGGTGTCTCCCCCACATCCCGCATGGTTCAGAGTTAAGGTTCTGGGTTTGGGCTCTGTAGGAGGCCGCACACAAATGAAAGAGACTAGAAAATATTAATTTGGAAATATTAATTTGGAAACCAAGGGGAAGGACTCCATCCCGTTCTGGCCTTGCTATTCCTTTTATTAAGACCATGGGATACATCCATAGCCTTTAGGCAGGCAATTCCAATAATAGCCAATCAGCAAGAATTTACATAAAACTAGAAGGTAAAAGTTGCTTTAGCTACTATTGTCTCAACTACACTATGGGTGGTTGGCTCTGACCTTTCAGAGCTTCAAGGTTGACCAGCCTTCCAGTTCCTTGTCCACACTTCTCTGCGAGCGAAGGCAATGGGCGGTTTCCAACACACTGGCTCTTGGGTCTCCAGAGAGGTGCAAGGTCAGTCACTTCCTGAGGGGCCATCCAACAGGAGCTACAGAGAGATCTGCATATTCCTCCTCTTTGTATCAGGTTTGGAAGTGCCCAGATAAGGCCCAGCTGTGAAGCAAGGCAGGCTGGTGCTTGAGTCCTTTTATTTATAGGTTTGGGGCTTCCTGACCCAGCTGCAGCTTTTTTAACAGAGTTTTAGCCTGAGAAAGGACAGACTATTAATATGCAAAAGCCAATATGCACAGCATGGGTGAGGTTATAAATTGGGTAGAGCAGGATCTCAGGGAATCACCAGGGCCCAGCAAACAGAAATGGCTGCCAGTCATCCTTGCACTGGGGAGGTCCCAGCACAGGAACAATGACCACTGTGAGCACCTCCATCTGGAAGAAAGCTATCCCCAAGTTCCTGCCTGGATGCCACACAGTCCAGTTTTTCCCCGTATGTGCCTGGGTCCCCCAGAGCCTCGCCCAGCACTGGAGCTCAGAGGAAGTGGGAGCTTGTAAGGTCAGTTCGTAGTGCCAGCCTTTTAAGAAGAGCAGCTGGATCTCCAGCAGCCTGTGTGTCACTCAGCCCCAGTCCACACTGGTTTTTGCAGTCCGTAGTTCTTATAGGCCCGTAGGGATTTCTTTCCCCAGCTTTGAGAACCTGGGTTGGGGGTCTGGTGTGGGCCTGGGATCCCCCACTCCTCCAGGCGGCCTCCGCAGAGGTGATCTCCCTTCTGATTAAAATAGTGGCACACCCCGGTGCCGGGACCAGCCCATTCAGCACCTCTGCATCTCCTACGAGTCTCAGTGTGCTTTCTTCTTTACCTCTCTAGTTGTAGTACTTCCACTCAGCTAGCTTTCCCACAGTTCTGGATGATAGTTGTTTTGTATTTTACTTGTAATTTTGATGTGGTTGTGGGAGGCAGCAAGTATAGGCATTTACCTATGCCGCCATCTGGGTTCTTTGCCTTGTGTTGTGTTTTAAATAGGAGAGTGACAGGGAGTAATTCACATTTTTTAAACGTTTTGGCTGCTATATAGGGAAACTATTGGGGTATAGGAAGGTAGAAACAGCCCAGCCAGCGTGACTCAGTGGTTAAGTATCCACTCATGAACAAGGAGGTCACAGTGTGATTCCCAATCAGGACACGTGCCCAGGTTGTGGCTCGATCCCCAGTTGGGGGGCATGCAGGAGGCAGCCAATCAGTGATTCTCATCATCAATGTTTCTATCTCTCTCCCTTTTCCTTCCTCTCTGAAATCAATAAATACGTATTTTTAAAAAGAGAAAAAAGAAAGGTAGAAACAAAATGTTTAGGGTGAGTGGCTGAGCAAGATAAGCTATATTGTTATATTTAGTGACATTATCATATACCTAAGTAAAGCATTTGTGAATTTATATTTTTTTTTCCTAAAGGTAGTGATGTGTGTTAATAATATCTCCCACTTATTGAACACTTACCAGTGCCAGGCATATGGCTTTATATATTTCTCTTCAAGTTCACACACACATACTCTCTCACAAGCTGTGTTTATCATTATTATTATAAATATTTTTTATTCATTTTAGAGAGAGAGATAGAAACAGCAATGATGAGAGAGAATCATCGATCAGCTACCTCCTATATGGCCCCTACTGGGGCTCAAGCCTGCACCCTGGGCATGTGCCCTGACCAGGAATCGAACCATGACCTCCTGGTTTGAAGGTCAATGCTTAACCACTGAGCCACACCTGCTGGTCTATTATTAACATCAGCTTTTGCAGAGGAGAAAACTGAGGCAGAGAGAGCATAGGTACTGACAGCTAGTTGGTGAGAAAGGGAACAGGAATGGCATGATTTGCAGGTGCCAAACCAAGAAGGGAAAACTAGTCAGAAAGCACATGGAAGGCCACTAGAGTTTTGCAGTGACTTTGAGATGTGAAATAGAGGAGCTAGTCCTGCTGACTGGTGAATAGACCCGGTACTAGAACACATTATCAAAGGGTGATCTGCACTGTGTGTAAACCACTGGAGTAAATACTAGAGAGAATTTGATAAAACGGAGACTGATGCTGTTACCCCTGGCAATTTATAGATCAGGGGGTGATTAGGAATACTTCTAACACAAACTAAAAGCAGGAACTTCCTGAAGGAGAACTTACTGATATTCTTAACTTAGAATGTCAGAAAAGCCCCTGGTGTCATAATTTAATTCCTATGCCTTCCCCTAGGTTAGTTTTAATCTAAAATGGTCTTAGAAAATCTGTCTTGATCTGTCTTGTGTCCTGTACCCCAGGTAAGCGGGTGGATTTTGTGTGAGTGTTTTTAACCCAGTTAACCTGTGTCTCTGTTACACACAGATGCACACATACATTAACATCCTGAGACCTGGACATTCTAGGGCAATGGTTGGCAAACTGCAGCTCGCAAGCAGGGCTGCGGTTTGCTATTCTGTTGACTAATGAGTTTGCTGACCACTGAGATAGGGGCTTACTCACAAGGAACAACAATAGCCTGTAATTATTGGAATCGAGAGTCTAGGTCAGTGGTCAGCAAACTCATTACTCAACAGCATTTGGCTTGCGAGCCGCAGTTTGCCGACCACTGTTCTAGGGCATCTCAAGAGCCCAAGGTAGTATGTTGGGCCCTGAATGTTCACATTAGGACAAAAAAAAAAAATCCCCAAGTGTGATTTTGTTTCCCTCAGACACTCAGGGTCTTTTCACTGCCCCGAGACATCATCATAACTTCCCAAGTGTGCACAGAAACCACACTGCATTTCCCTCAGCCCTCACCAGGGTAGGGTCCTGCTCTTTTGTCCCTGAAGTATTAGAAAAGCTGATGGGCCTAAAATTGGTCTCATCTATAGGAACCATTCTTTGTGTTTGTTTTTTTTTGTTTTTCCTCGAGAGGATTGACTTGTTTTTCATTTTCTCTTAGCATTCACTCTAGCAAGCCCTGAACCAGGCTTCATAGAAAATGGCTGCAATTCTAGGATTTGCCGTCTTGATTTGTTAGCCAAATACTCCATGTACCAACAGTGGCAGTAACTGCCAGCTGATCTAAGTTTTATGTGGTGACATTATTGTTTTGGTGTTTTCCCCCCTCGAATAAGAACTACTGTTTGCTAAAGCCGAGATCATCAAAACCATTTCAGTTAAGACTTTGTGTGATAATATAATGAAATCTCCCAAAGATATAAGCCTGACTTAGTGAAATGAGGGCAAAAAATAAATAGGATCAATACAGAAGAAATATTACTGGTAACAGGTAGATTGAATGGAAAATCACTCACTTTCAATGATATTATAGAAATGAAATAAAATTCTGTTCTCTTTTATTTTAGCTGAGTATTCTTATCCAAAATGAAAATCAGATGTTTTTCTTCTTGTTCATTTTTTTTCCAAAGCCAATGGTTACAAACACTTACTTAATATAATTTACTGGATCTTTTTTCTAAAGGAACATTTACATTACTTTCTTTTATGCATGCAGTAACTTTTGATCAAAACATGACTCCACTCCCTTGTTTAATGTTGAGCATATGGATTAAAAGCTTCTTTTAATCTTAAATACAGATTATGGCTCTTTCCCTTTAAGCAAACCACCATAAAACTTTGGCCCCTTTCCAGATTTCTTCATTAAAGCTCTCTTTATTATAGTGTTTTCGGATGGCAGTCATTAAATGATTGTTATGCACAATGGGCACTTGATTATAATTATTTAACTGGCAATCAGTTATTGCAGCAATTTGGTGGTGTAATTAAAAGGGAGCATGTTTATACCTGCCAGCATCTCTGAGATGTTCAGCTCTGGGCTAGGGAAAGAAGCAGAACCTAAACATATGGACAGGAAGAATCAGCACTTCTATGAATGAAGTTTTTTTTTTATTCTTCTCCAATCTGGTCCTTGGTCTCTTTTGTCCATAAGGTAGTTGAACAGTGGTGATAAAATAAGATATGTTTAAGAATATTTGTGCTACTGACTCTTGAATCTGAAAATTACTTTAGTACTGAATGTTGTTTCTCTATGTGCTAAGACAAGTGAAATAAATCCTCTATCTAATAAAAGAGTAATATGCAAATAGACCATCACACCAGGACACAAGATGGCTGCCCCGATGTGGACAAAAGATAGCTGCCACAAGATGGCCAGCAGGGGAGGACAGTTGTGGGAAGTTAGGAGTAACCAGGCCTGCAGGGGAGGGCAGTTGCGGGAAACGAGGTCAGCAGAGGAGAGCAGTTGTGGGAGACCATGATTGCAGGGGAGGGCAGTTGAGGAGGGCCGGCCTGCAGAGGAGAGCAGT
Source organism: Lasiurus borealis (assembly GCA_004026805.1). Classification (NCBI taxonomy): domain Eukaryota; kingdom Metazoa; phylum Chordata; class Mammalia; order Chiroptera; family Vespertilionidae; genus Lasiurus; species Lasiurus borealis. Next base: position 135,303 of record PVJN01000441.1, read on the forward strand.
TGGGAGGGCCAGGCCTGCTGGGGAGGGCAGTTGGTGGGGGGGCAAGCCTACAGGGGAGAGCAGTTAGGGGACCAGCCCTGCAGGGGAGGGCAGCTAGGAGGGACAGCTCTACAGGGGAAAGCAGTTGTGGGCGATCAGGACAGCGGGGAGGGCAGTTAGGGGTGACCGGGCCAGCAGCGGAGGGCAGTTGGGGGGACCCAGGTCAGCAGAGGAGAGCAGTTGCGGGACCAGGTCTGCAGGGGAGGGAAGTTGAAAGGGGCAGGCCTGCAGGGGAGGGCAGTTGTGGGCGATTAGGCCAAATGGGAGGGCAGTTGGGGGACCCAAGGCCTGCTGGGGAGGGCAGTTTGAGGGACCAGACCAGCAGGGGAGGGCAGTTAGGGGGACCAGGCCTGCAGAGGGAGGGCAGTTGGGAGCCTGCAGTCTTGGATTGTGAGAGGGATGTCCAACCACCCATTTAGGCCCGATCCCCCTAGTAGAACTATATTTATATATTCTGCTTGTCTTAACACAAGCGTAGGAGTGTTTTTTCCACTCTGATTTATCAATTTCAGCATTTTTTTTCCTTGACATATAAATTTAAATGGGATGCCAATAACAAGAAATTGCTATAAAGAACCTGTGATGTTCATTAACATGCACCTGGAAAACCATTTATTACTAAAGAAGTTAGTAACAATGTGATTCCCAAGTTAAGATGAGAATCATCTATTTCAGTTGTAGATTACGAAGACCTTATTCTTACCAATCATAGCGAAGAAGCAATTTCTTGGTTATGTCGCTAGAATGTTATTGGAACTGCTTATAGGATTGAAGGAAAAGCTGCAGGAACCAGGAATCAGGGTTAGGAACTGGGATTGAGTCTCTCCAAGACTCATTTTTTGTCTGTCTCTTGGCTGAGCCTGCCCATGTTTGGCTTCATTCTGAGGGCTAGGTTTCCAGTACTCTCTCTGTGGCAGGAAATGTGACCATTAAAAGCTCCAGATTCCAATCTTCCAGCTGAGCAACTGCAGTAGAAAGCAACATGTGTCTTCCATCTTGTATCAGTCAGTTTCAGGGAAAGACTGTGATTGGCCTTACTTGAGTCATACACCCACTCCATAGATTAATTACTATTGCCAAGAAAATGGCACTGTATTATTGGCTAACTCTGGATCACATATTATTTCTGGAGATGGGGTAGAAAACATGAAATCCTATGGTTGACAGTCCTCTCAGGGACATTGATATGTTTCCATAGATGGTATCCCAATGACTGAGAAAAACACACTGATTATTTTTAGAAAATGAATATGAAAATCTGAAATATCCAAATTTTAAAAATGTTTTCTGCTTGTTTTCTCAAAGTAGATCTCTCTCTTTTAAAAATATTCCGCCTTTGTAAGACTGAACGATAGAAGTATCTGAGTTTCATATGGTTGCCAAACCTCACCTATAGTCATTCTTAATTTCAAAAATACCCCTTACTAATTTGACCTAAGGGCAGGGTCCTGAAGCAAAGATTGCAGATGATTGCTATCACAGCACAGCTACCACAGCTGCATTATCACCAGGGATTCTGGGTTCCAGGTTAAAGGAGCACAGTGTTCTACCTCAAACTATTAAACCACTTACCATAGTTCTGGCTAATAAAATTCTCCATTTCTATCTTGGTTTAGTTCCATATTTGAATATGTGAGTACAAAGGCAAAACAGTCTACAAATAGCAGACTTATTAAGCAAAAAGCCTTAAAAGTAAAGGAAAACATTCATTAAAAAATTAAGATTGAAAAAAAAAAAACTCCATTCCTAACCTCCTCTCCTCACACACACACATACAGAATATGATCTAATCAGTCTTACTTATGGGGAAAGTATGAATCATCCTATTTATTAAGCAAATAAAGAAGACAATTGAAATGCACAAGCTCAAACTTGAATAAAAATAAGTAATTTTCAATTTCCTATTTCTCTTACTAATTCACATTTATGTTTGTGTCATGTATATATTTTACAACTGAGATATTTAAGCTCAGGGTAACTTAAATGGCTAATTGAATACTACCTGAATGGGGGGCGGGAGGGGGGAGGAATCAGCATCTTCAAATCAAACATGTGCTTGTGTATTTACACATACACACTTTTTTGGTTTGTGGATATTGGACATTGCTTGAGGAGTTTCTTGGGAATCTAATCTTCTCAATGGCAAGCTCCTACATCGCCTTTGCCAGTAGTTTAGTTCATATGAACTCAATGCCAATTTTCTTTTCACATATGTGAAATAACAGTTTGGCACATAGCAAACAAAACAGTGACACCATAGAAAAGACTGGTGCTTTTAAGAAGTGAAAAAAGGCAGATTCAGAAATAATTTTTTTCTTTAGGCGAACAACGTTTAAATTAAATGTTGTAAGAGATTACAGTATTTGTGTGACTCTCAAGAAGTCAGAGGCTGTGGCAATAAAGTATTTTCATTTTATAGAGTTTTTCTTGGAAAAGATGCACACCATATGACAGAAGAGTGCTTAAAACTCAGAGCCTGGTGCCAGCACAAAATCCAAACATCATAAAGTTACTTCCAAAGCCCAGATATTTATTGGTCCCCTCTCTTGGAATAGAGCATTTGTCAACTAGTCCAAGTCTACCAGCTCACATCACCTTCCCAGCCTTCGGTTTTGAGTATGAAGCACCAAGTAAGGCATATTCTCCAAGAAGGAAGGAAAAGCTATTGAACAATTGTCAGATGAGTCAAAAACCACAGACAGCAACATTGTCCCAGTGGACAATTTTTTTCTTCAGCAAAATTTTTTTCTTTAGCCAAAGAAAGTCAAGGGAGGCCAACAAGTGGCCCATTGGCCATTGATATGTGCGTTTCTGGTCCCTTGGTCAGTTTTTTTTTTTTAAACCCAGTGACCTTCCCTCTAACAAATAGTATATCTTTTAACCCTCTCCAGTTAGGTCTGTGTGCCATGGCCATATTAGAAAACTCTAGTGACGGAGCCATTTGTTTAGAATTCCCATGCTTCAGTGTCTAGAAGCAGTAAAAAGCCACGTAGTCCTTGTTTATCTATTTCCCCAACTTCACCCACAAGTACTGGGGAGGCCTTTGCCTTCTCTCTAGGCTGCTTCTGTGCACAGAAGACTTCTTAAAGCTCTGCTGACCAAGACTTGAAATTCAGGGTCCTCAGTGAATTTCCATCACAGGGTCACTGCCAAATCACACAAATCTGTCAAGGAAGGCTTCCTAGGAGAGCACCAAGTCCCTGTCCACTGGGGAAAGCTCAACAACTAGCCTCCAGTGCTGGCTGGCCGGGAGTCTCTCCTCTCCCACTCCCAGCTTTGGACTGCACCACTACCTGCTAATGCATCTAGAGAGAACAAGAGGTCTTGGTCACAACAGATGATTAGAGCTGATGCCAGAGGGTAAACAAGTCATAAATTACTCTTAATTCTTCTTGGCTATGAATGCTATTAATCTTTAGTTATGGAAAAATAGACTCCCTTTAATCTTTTTTATTTATATAATATAATAATTGATTTTCTTCTAGGACCAGAAAGATCACTTTTTTAAAAATATATATTTTATTGATTTTTTTATAGAGAGGAAGGGAGAGAGATAGAGTTAGAAACATAGATGAGAGAGACATTGATCAGCTGCCTCCTGCACACCTCCCCCTGGGGATGTGCCCACAACCAAGGTACATGCCCTTGACCGGAATCCAACCTGGGACCCTTCAGTCCTCAGACCGACACCCTATCCACTGAGCCATATCGGTTTCGGCCAGAAAGGTCACTTTTCTTCAAGAAGGTCACTTTTCCTAAGCTTCTGCCCTATGCAAAATTCTGTGTAAGCTGCGATTCAAACAGATAGAGGAGTTAGCGTTTAATTGAGTTTCAGTGTGGGAATGAAAATGTTCTGGAGTTGGATAGTGGTGATGGTGGCACGACAGTATGAATGTACTTGATGCCACTGGACTGTACACTTAAACATAATTAAAATGATGGGTTTTGTTCTGTATATTTTACCACAATAAAAAAAATAGGTTTCTTACACATTTTTGTCAAGTTAATTATTTGTCATAAGTTTATATGTTCCACATATATCTCATAGCAAAATGTAAGTGTAGTGACTTACCCAAAACCCTAGAATTATACATTTCTTTCATTTCACATAGCAAGTACTGAGTTCATTATTTCACTGATTTATCAGAATACTGTATAAAGCTTTACTTAATGATTATTCCCTGTAGCAGAAGTAAAAACAGAATTTTAATGAATTGCATAATGCTTTTTTTTTTTTTTTTTTTTTTTTTTTTTTTTTTTTTTTTTTTTTTTTTTTTTAGTTATTTAGGCCTTAGACTTAAGGTCCATACTGTTTAACTGTTTCCTCAACTTCACCCAGAAGGTACTGGGGAGACCTTTGCCTTGTCTCTAGTGCCCCCAAATGATGAGAGTTTTGTTGAGCTTGGAGAATGGAAATTCAGATCTTGTCTTGAGTCTTAGAAAAGTGAAGAGAGTGCTGGTCTTTGGCCAATGATGTGACTGCTGGCCAATCATGTCTCCCCTTTGTGCTGCAGTGTCTTTATCTATAAAATGAGTGAAGATACCTGGCTCTGCTGGTTTGTCAGAACAAAAATATAAATGTTTGTGAGAACACTTAGTGTACTCCGGGGACATAGTAGGTAAATCTCTGCCATCTCCTTTCCCTTGAGGTCATTGTGACTGTCAAAGGACTGTAATGCAATGCATGTCTGAAACCGGCTCTTCCTTCATCCTACCTGTGTGTGGGAGCATGTGAGCCCTGGTATCCTTTTCTCCCTCTCCTGATACCAGGACCCCTTTCCTATCACTCTGTAGTCTCTCTTCTCTGCCTCTGCCTGTCTTAGAACTGGGGAGTTCATAATAGAAATGTATTGATGTTGTATGAGGGGGATATGGCCTGCCTCGGAGCCCCTGGCCTAGCACCAACAGCAGCTGTGGAAACACAACAGGGCTCAGTGTCTGATGGAGTTTGGGCCTCTTGCTCTCCCCAAGACCCCAAGGCCTCACTCCTCCAACCCAACATTTTTCCCTTGGGTAAGAACCTCTTCCTCTTGATTTCCTTTGACCTCTCATTCCTTAGTCTAGCAGACCTGTGTCCTTTGGGTGAATAGCTTGGCCCCAGGGGGGTCTTCTTCTTAAGGTCAGAAAAGCTGTCTGGCAACTGTCACCCTTCCTTCTTTGTGGCTGCATGTGCTCCTCCTGGCTCCAGGGGACAGTCTGGCCCTGCATCAGGCCTCACCAAAGCTAGAATTCAGAGATGAGAGTATTGATTGGTGGTATCGTTTATCAGCCTCCCCAAGTTAAAACATCCTTTTCTATCTTGTAAACATCTCAGTAATAAATTGCTGAACACCCCCTCCATACCAGTACCATGAGTTACAGGGAACAACTAGACTCAGGCTACTAAGCCAGTGGTTCTCAATTTTTTCATTATTTTTTTAACCTTTTAATTGAGGGTTATGTAATTTATATATGATTAAGTGCACAAATCTTAAGTGTCCATCTCAGTGATTTTTTTAATTATCTATACACCTGTGTAACTACCACCCAGATCAAGATTTAGAACATTTTCTAAAGCCTCCCTCAACACCTCTCCCACCCAGTATCCCCAACGATAGATAACTGCTGTTGTGGCCTCTATAACCCTAGGTTAGTTTGGGTTCTCACCTTTTTCACTTATCCTCCCCCTAAGTTTCCCTCTCCTACTTAATATAATTTAAGAATTCAAAATTAATTATTGCTTATTGTGACCAAAAGGGCCCCAGAATGATAATTTTAGAAATGCTTTTCCTGCTGTTCCCTTCCACACACATTCTAATACACTCTCTATCCTCCTGCCTCATCCCCCATCCAGGTCATGGGGAAGGAGGGTGACATTCCCATCCTTTCTGGGCAGTCATGCCTGATTCCAAAATCTGTCAGAGAAAAGAAACATACATCCCAGGTCCTATTTTCCTGGTGCTCAAATATCACATCATAGTGTTTTCTAATCTAAACTAGTGTGTGGTTCCTAGAATCATCTGACAGCCACTGAGCTCCCAATGTACACAAGTTCCTGCTTGCCATTTTCTGTCATAGTAGGATTTTTCTTTTCCCTGATTATGACTTGAGTTATTTTGGGAATGGGGATTGTGCTTAAAGAAGAGTATCACCATTGCATTCCCCTTTCAACATGTTAATGTTAACTGTCTTCAACTGTTCCTTGTGAGGAGCACGATGGGAAGATTATTTTACAGGAGGTACACAGAAGCCCCCATTTTGGCATGCATTCCCATACTCAAATCTTTGTATTTAAAAGTGGAGCTTAGTCTGTTTATCCTACAGTAAAAATATCTACAAGAAGCTATTATTATATTGACATTAGAGCCAAACAGGAAATCAGAGGATTCACAGATGCTATCTCCTTTAATACAGTGAATTTTCTACAAAATGGCCATGCAGCCAATCAGGATAGATGCTACAAAAAGATTTAACAAACATGTTATTGACATATTGTTTATTCCTTGAGCTTTGCAGGCTACATCGTGTTCCCAGAGTTCTGAGGGCTAAAAGGAAAGGGAGACTTAGAGAGATAAACCCAGCAAGAACGAATTTAGATAGATTCCGTCATTACCTTGAGGTTTTACTTATTTTTTATATTGAATAGAATTTGGTGTAGTTTAACAATTATGTCTCAGCATTTATTGTATGCCCTGTTTGCACAAAGTACAATTTGGAACCTAAGAGACAGTAACATGCCAAAAAGGTTAGGTCCTCAAAACTGGCTTTTTCAGCATTTTTATCCATTATTTAGATTAGGATAAAACTGCCACATCTAGCAAATTCATGGCTGATGCTAAGCCAGGAAGAGAACTAAAATCAAGATCTAAAGAGATCATCACAGGCATAAGGCTGAGCCTAAAATGTTGAAATATAACAGGCACAAGTGTTAAGTCCTTAGATCTGTTAAAAAAAAAAAAAGTTTTCATGAATATAGGATGGAAGAGATGTAATAAATAGCACCTGTGAAAGGTTTTCAACACTCACAAGCACAATATGAATGAAGCAGTGATGAGAAGGAGCATAATAATATAGCATCTGCACTGCTGAAGGTACCGTTCTAGAATTTGAATGGCAAGGCCCAGGCCTGGAGTATTGACTTCACATGACTACACTTAAAGATGCTGTAGGACATTGAGAATCAAGATCAGAAACCGTGATATGAGGAATATTCTTAAGTGAAAAATGAGTAGTTAGGCGAAAGGAGAATAAACCAAAAGAATGCCTGTGTCCCATCCTTGAATACCTGGAGGGCTAGCCTGTGTGTGAAGAAGATGAAAGCCAACATCAGACTAGGAAGAAGTTACAAAGAAGGGTCTTTGTTCATTTTGACAAAGACCTTTTCCATTTGAAGGTGATGATCCAGAATGGAAAAGGTGGCCTTGTGACTGGGCACAGATGTAGAGAACTACCATTTATGGAGGACGTTAACTCATGCCAGTCCTCAAGCCAACTGTAGGGCCCCAGAGGTGCTGTGGAGAGGATTTGTGCACCCTATAGATGTTTAGGACAGATGCTCTGTAAGGCCTCATCCAACCCTGATATTCTCTGGTTGCTTGTGTGTGCATTGTCAAATCACACAGTGCAGGATCTGTTGAGTTCTAGTAAGATGCTCATGGGCAAGAATGCCTGGGGAAGGAGGCAGAGATTGTCATGGATCCTGTATTGTAGACAGAATCAAGGAGCACAAAATGATAAAGGCTTGAAGGTAGGCATGCATGGGTTGAGATGAGAGGTTGGGCAATAGACATTTGGACAGAGTGGAAAACGCTGAGCAGGAAATAAAGGTTGAAATTACTTCTACAGGTAGTCCTGTGCTGCTGATGGGTTTTATTGGGGGAGAGATAAGATGCATAATCCTAAGAAGATACTAAAGCCCTTGGACACCTTTGCCCTCATGTGGTCTCACAGAAGGAGATAGAATGAACCCACAACCTTGGTGATGTCAAGAGTTCTCTGTCCTAATGGTTGCTAAAGAGCAGGGGTGCCCAGACCAAACATCTCAATATCTATTTCTACTACAGAAGGGCCTCGGGCAATTCCTAAAGACTCTGGGGGGAAAGGCACCATTTTAGGACGTGAGGAATTAGGCTTGTTTTTTTTTTTTTTTTTACCTGCAGCCATATTTGAGATTTTTATGTTTGTACCAGTGCTAACTCTCTAGGCTCTCTGAAGTTTCAAGTCATTCCTGGTGCCTAGCAAGTCTAACAGCCATGGATACCAAGTTTCTGTTTTGGCATTGTTCATAAGTGTGGCCCTAGAGAGCTCTTCCTTAGTTCTGGCCACCAGCACACTTTATCTAGTTTTATTTAACTTAGTACATACACCCTTTATTTTCTGTTTACTGAATGGCCAATAGATGAAAAGTGTATAAAATGGTGTTAACTTGGCTCATTTGCATTGTATGGACTTACACTATACTGTATTTTATTACCTTTTGCAAGTGCATCACACTTTTATTTCCATGGATTTTTCCACACATCAGCCCTACTTTGTAAATACTATCACACAGATGAGAAGAATACAAGTAATGCGGGAGAGGTTGTGATACAGTGAGAGTGATTTTGTAAGGGTGGCGAATATCCCATTTCATGAAAGGCAAAGCCATTGGAAGGAGGACATTATCACCCTTTAACTAAAGAAACATTCACAGAGGAAGGGTTTGGCACTGGCAAGGCCAAGTTAAACAGGATGCTGCATTCTCTCCAAGTGTTTCCACTGCCGCACCCCTCTCTTCACACTGATGCTTGTGGGTCACTTCCTAGTCCGTGAATGGGTTCAGTGACCTATAAGCAGGGGTGGGAGATGGAGATTTCATTTGCACCAACTCATGGAGGGAAATCATTTTGCAAGTTTCCCAGGGATAAGAGAATGTTTTTTCTTCCTCCTCCCTTGCCACCCCTTCACTTTCCCGACTGTACAACACCCATAACTTCCCTATCCTAACAAAAACTGTGACACACCTGCCTTTAGATGCTGGCGATGGCCATGTTTATCTGGTCTTGTCTGGGAGGTGCTTAGGCTGGGCTTTGTGTCCCCACTAGACTAGTACCCTCTAAAAAGGTATTTCAGGGCTAGCAAAGAGGCTGCACTATGTTGGGGTCATTTAAAAAGGCATAGGCCTTTCTGTGACTCATCACTAAGTCCTGACATTTACTAAGTCCATCATCTTACAAATATTGTTCCATTTGATCTTATACCCAGTTTGAGTAAAGAAACAGGAGTGCTTCAGGGACTAATTCTGTAGGATACATTATCATTTCTTCTGAAACTACAAAGGAAACATGAAGCTGTTATTGCTTAAATTAAAATAAAAATCTGTAAGACTTTCATGTTCTTTCTGATGAAGCATTTATTGGGTATTTCTTGTGTTAATAATTATTTCAAGTTCTAAGTCTGTTAGTCTGTCCCCAACTTCCCTTGATTTTTCCATAGTCCTCACCCCATCCAATTTGGCTGCTCCTACTCTGTCTTAATGCGGGTTATATAGAGCTTGTTTGTTCCCTGGAGACAAAACAGATCAGTGGCTTAATTTTTATTTTAAATGTTGTCTGTGAGCCATCATCATGGGTAACTTTGTTATATAAGGCTTTCCTAGAAGCCTCTGCCAATATTTTGGTCTATTGTATACATTCATTGCTATTACAGTAATAATAGTTTACAGGAGCCCAGATTATGATATTTTAATAATATAGAGCCCTTTGTTGATATAAATGCTTGATGCAAATTGGAATGAAATATAAAAACTACACTTTTGGCTCTACTTAGCAGTACACAAAAAGATTGGACCCAATGCCTCAGGTAGTCGTGAGCCTTTTTTGGCATTTGGTATTTCTTCTTTTCTTAGTTTTAGAGCCCTCATTTTCAGAGTGATGAAGCTAAGGCCTAGGACCACTCTCTGGTGAGTTTGTGGTCAAATTGAGATTCAACTCCAAGTCTCCTGACTCCCAATCCAACACTTTTTCTCCTATCCCATGCTCTTAACCATTCTCTCTCTCTCTTTTTTAAAATATGTTTTATTGATTTTTTACAGAGAGGAAGGGAAAAGGATAGAGAGTTAGAAACATCCAAGAGAGAGAAACAGCGATCAGCTGCTTCCTGCACACCTTCTACTGGGGATGTGCCCACAACTAAGGTGCCTGCCCTTGACCGGAATCGAACCTGGGATGTTTCAATCCACAGGCTGATGCTCTATCTGAGCCAAACCGGCTTTGACTTACCCATTCTCTTATATACTTTCCTAGGAGCAAGGATATGGTTTCCAAGCAGAATTTCTAAAAACTTGATTCCAGTGTACCCCAGTTAGAGAGACTCCCCAAAAAGCAATTTTCAAGCACATAGTCAAGGGCTATGATTCCTATTATGAGGGATTATAGTTTGGGAAATGTTGCAGCATAGACCCTGAATAGTGAGGCTGCTGAAGGAAAGGAATTCCACTTACTTTTTGTTATACCAGGTCTGTACTATGTAGGTGATTGCTTTTCAGGTGATAAAATTCCCTACCCTCTCACCCCTCTAGTTCATCTACCCCCACTAGAATTAATCTTCCTAAAACATTGAATTTTACTATATCGCTCCTGTGACCTAACACCTCCCCCACTTTCCCTGGATCAAAACTCCAAACTCCTCAACTGTTCCTCCACAGCCCCCAGCCAGACCAATGCCTTCACTGTCTCCAAAACAGGCCATGTTCATTCCAAATCCTCTGCTCTTGTAAAGGCCTTTTCTCCTGTTTGTAGTTCAGTCCTTCCCACAGTGGCCAGACCTGTCCCACTTGTTTGACTCTGTCCCAGGCTGTGTTCCTTATGTTCTGAGTTCCTGAAATGTCTCCTGATTCAATGAGAGTGCATAAGCCTAACTGCTCCCATTCCTATTGCATCACTGTCATGACTTTGGTCTCTAAATTCAGCCATAAGTCCTAGAGAAGTTCTCAAACTTTCCAGTTCATGGTGCTCTTAGGACATCGGGAACTGTTTCATAGAGCATTTTTGGCCAAAAGAAATACATAGCAGTTCAATTTATTAAATATTTAGGTTCAAGCAACTTAATATATAATGTAACAATTGAGTAGCTATTTGGAAAAAATACAGCACATAAATTGAAAGAAGATATCACTGTTTCATTCTGAAATGACCACAGTTGTTTACTAAGAAGCTATATGCTCCTGTTGGGTACTGGACAGCTTTCCAGATCTTGGAATCAGATGGGGACCTGCCACAATCCTTTCCTGTTCTATGTTGATTTTCACACAATACTTGCTTTTATAAAACAATTGCCAAAAACCCAGTTTTGCTGGCTGTTCTGCCTGTGTTATACCCATTCTCTGTTTCATTGCTTCACTAATAAACTCACCTTTACTTAAAACACACACACACACACACACACACACACACACACACACACACACACACTATCAGTTTTGCAAAGATAGGAGATCATCCAAAAGAATGTAGCACAAACTAATGTTAACGCTATAAACTACCTTGATCTGGTAGCTTGTGCAGTATCTGACAGGTTGTATATCATGTCATCTCCCTCAAAAATTTAAAATATTCCATGGAGCAAATTCACTACAGTGTCCTGAGGTACCAAGGCACACCACTGTTCTAGAGCACAAATGTAATATTATACTTCCCTTGTGTGTTCCCCAAAGAGTTTGGGCAATGCAGTTCTTATAATAGGTAGCCAATAAATACTTTATGAGGATCTTAATCCGTGACCCCCTAATGAGGCCACAAATGATGCAACTTGAGCAATATGTTGAGTTCCCTGGCACAGCAATAATTCAAATTAAATTTGTTTGAACATCTTTGGGGGATGCTATAAAGGAAGTTCCTATACTGAGTGGAAGTTGGCTTAGATATGCTATAAATTCCCTTCCATTGCTGAGGTTCTTTATTTCAAAAGCAATGACATGCCATATAAAACCAGCCTGAGAACAATTGCATGATACTGGTGAAGATGATTGTTTCAAATCCCTATGCCAAAAATATGAAAATATTTTAATTATAACACACTTAATTAGATTTGGAGGAAGGAAGTAGAGACATAGAATTGCTGTTTCTTTAATAAGCTAGGTTAATTGATAAACCAGTTTCTTTTCAATTGCCACAAAAGTTGAACATATGATAGGACACAGAAAACTGCAGTACATACCAAAAATGTTGAAATAGCACACACAGAAAAAACATATTTGATCCCTATATGAAATGACTGAAATATACAAATTTAAAAAAAAAATTTAAACCTGGAAATAAAACACCACTGGGAAATGTAAAAACTCTTCTTTGGTCAATGAGGAAATCAAAATTATAGACTATAGAAAATGTGAAAATCCTATACATAACTGGGTTGTTTTTTTTCCACACAGCTAATGTAGTGCTTAGGAAAACTCACTAACGTACATTCTTTTTTTTTTCTTTTTTCTTTTTAAAAATATTTATTGATCAGATTATTACAATTGTTCCTCTTTTTTCACCCCATAGCTCCCTCCACCTAGCTCCCAGCTGGTGGGAAGTCAAGGCTTTCTGCTCAGCTGAGACTCCACTAGTCTGCTGTTAGGTCTCTGTATAATAATTTTTACTTCAGTCAGTGTATGTTTAATTTCTAGTTGGTCCCTTTTCATCTCTAGTTGGTCCTTTTTCATCTCTTCTTGGGTCTTGCTAAATTTATCCATCTTTTCTAGGAAATTCTTTAAAAACTTTATAACCATGGTTTTGAACTCTATATCCAGTTGTTTGTTTTCCTCCATTTCTTTCGTTTGTGATCTGTTCCTTTGTCTCTACATTTTCGCTGTTTCCCTGAGTTGGTAAAGTAGCTTTGTGTGCTAGGTGTCCTATATGGCCCAGTAGCTCCGCCTCCCCAGTTACCTGAGGTGGACTCACTTGGTGCACCCCTTTGTGGACTGTATGTACAGCCTTGTTGTAGTTAAGTCTTGATTGTTGTTGGTATCACTGGGGGAATTGTCCTCCAAGCTAATTGGCTGTGAAGATCAGCTGTGTCAATGCCAGGCGAACTTCTGTGATGGACTCTGCCTTTACACTTGCAAGATTGCAAAAGCCTCTGTGCTAGGCTTGGATGGAGTGGAGTCTCAGGGCTGAGTAGACAGCCTTGACTTCCCATCAGCTGCTGGGTCTCAGTGTCTCTCGGTAATCGCTGCAGCCCTCTCTGGGCACAGTCACACTGGCACACCTCCAGACCTCTGCCTTTCTGGCTCCCTGAGTTTCCATGTGCTCTGGGGACCCATATGAGTTGGTCCCCAGGGTCTCGTCCAAAACTGGGGTTCAGTGCAATCTGACCTGGATTTCAGTGCAGTTGGGAAGTTCTGTCTTCTACCCACTAGAGAAAGCCAACAGCACAATCAGCAGTCAGCCTTCTATGTGCGCACCTCCAGACCTCTGTCTTTTGTGGCTCCCTTAAGTTTCCCCTGCACTCCTCCCTTTTCACAACAGTCCAGACTCCCCCATATGAGTCTCGCCCAGAACTGGGGTTCAGTGCAGTCGGAAGTGGGTTTCTGTGCAGTTGAGAGTTTCTGTCTCCCTCCTACTAGAGGAAATTCTGCCCCATCCTCTCCACATGCACATCTCTGGACCTCAGCTTTTTGCAACTCCTCTGAGTATCCATGAGCCCCTCTCTTTCCCTCTAATTGTAGAATTTCCACTCAGCCAGCTTTCCTGTGGTTCTGATGTCCATTCTGTCTTTTAGTTGTAGTTTTGAAATTCTTGTGCAAGGCAACAGTTTAGGTGTTAACCTATGCCGCCATTTTGGTTTCTTTCACTAACCTAAGTTCTTATGTGAAAAACAAAAATGAATAAAAAGAAATTATGCTTCAAACTTACAAAGTTATAAAAAGAACAGGAGAATTAACTCAGGGATGGCAAAAAAAAAAAAAAAAACTCTGAGAAAAGTGCCTGACATATAGTAAGCACTTAATAGACATTAATACATTAATGCTTATTATCTTTAGCTGTGAAATAGATTGAGGAATTAAAAATATCCAGGATATAGTGCTAAGTTTAAAAAGCAAGGTTTATCTGTGGCCATACCAATCTGAATGCACCTGATCTCGTCTAAAAAGCAAAGTTCATTTTTCAGGCAATTGAGGAAAATTGAATATGGACTCTATATTAGGTGATGTGATTGAATTAATGACAAATTGCATAGGTCTGATAATATTGTGGGTGTATAGGAGAATATTCTTAGTGGATACATACTAACAGATTCAGAGGATGTCTTATTGATGTCTGTATACTTTTAAGTGGTTGTGGTGGGGGAAGAACCATATATTGAGAGAAAAATGTGGGAAAATATTGATTAGTATATTATATAAGTAGTATAGAAGTGCTTATTCAAGTTTTCTCCAAGTTTGGAACTTTTCAAAAGAAAGAGAACAAATATTATTACCAAAAGTAAACAAGGTACAGAATATTTATACTTTTCTGAATCATGTGTATGAGCGTGTGTGTTTATATGTTTATATGCTGTCTCTAAAGCAGCAGTCGCCAACTGGTGGTCCGTGAGGTCCAAAAGGTTGGCGACCACTGCTCAAAAGTATACTCTAGTGGTTGGCTGGAGACAGGACAAGGAGACTTAGCTTTTGAATCTTGTACTACAAGCTTACATATTCTGTTTTTAAAACATGCTATTGGATTGTGTTTTTCAATTTTAAACTCTCTGGCCTGTGCTCAGTTTTATTGTTGTGCCATCAGAGGATAAATGAAATAAAAATGCCAGAAGACCAAGAGACTATTTAGGAATTGCCTTTTCTCAGAGCAGATTTCTTCAATGGTTTCTTCTTCAGACTCTCCTCGCTCCACTGTTGATCTTCCTGCGGGTTAGCAGCCTGTGTGCTTCCTGCCCCAGCATCCCACCCCACCTGCATGGAGCAGCCCTTTGGCCTTGGCTCTGTGGGATTTTCATGAAGGCGTTTTTACAGCTGGTGGAAGGTGGTGGGCACATGGGATGGTCCTCAGAAGAAATAGGTGTGGGCTTCCTGTTTTCACTGTGACTCAGACATGTGGGAGAGCACTTCTGTAGAATACTCTTAATAAATAACTTTTTTACCCTGACACCAGTGAGATTCCCCAGTGTCACAGTTGGAACTCAGGGCAAGAAGTATCTGATCCTTGATGTTTCCTCTCTGGTGAGAACCAGAACTGATAGTATTTTGGATATGGCTTGTGGTGCCAAAGCTGAAAGGACTTACCTAAGGATTCAACCCTCTCAGGTTGCCAAGAAAACACTGGCTAGGAGAGGTCCACTGACTTAGTGGAATGGCCAGCTAGTAGCCTGAGCCATCTCCCCAGGATTCTTTCCATGACACTCCAAGAGCCTAAGAAGCCTCCAGGGATTTAAAACGGGGGTTGGGAGGGGAGGGCTCCTACAGGTTTTAGACTGTTATCAATGCCTCATCTTGCTTTCCACATTTTAAGACCGTATATAGATAGTGTCAAATTGTACATATCATCTCATGGCTTGCTTTTTTTCATTATAGTATATTTTTGAGATAAAAATAAATCCATTCTTCGGTTGATATACATGGAAACCTCAAGCTTTTCATAAAAATAATGCCCCAACAAACATCCCTGTGCTTGCTCCTGATGTTTGTATTTCTTCCTTCAGGGTTGGAAAAGGCTTTTCTTCTTTAATCCCAGGTAATTGAGCCATCACTTATTCCACTATCATCCAAGAAAGAAGGGTTACCGCCCTGCCTTCACTCAAGATTGTGTTCTGGTGCTAAAGGCTGTGTGATACATACATTTATAACAGTAACACCAGAAATTACATAAAGAAATCTAGATACATATTAAAGATGGTCATTGAGTATCAAAAAGGGAATGCTTGCAGTTTGGGGATGGAAGAGGGGCCATTTGAGATATATCTACAAGAGCTGGTAAGATTTTAGCAGAGAAGATGCACAATGGGAACCACAGGCTGGAAGGCTGCCCAGGTTGCGAGCTTGATCCCCAGTAGGAGCTTGATCCATGCAGGAGGCAGCTGATTAATGATTCTCTCCAGTCATTGATATTTCTATCTCTCTTTCCCTCTTCCTGCCTCTCTGGAATCAATGAAAATGTATCTCAAAAAATAAAAAATGAGAAGTTTTTGTGGTTAAGCTTTGGTGTCTGAGGCAGTGAACAGGGCCAAACAAGGTAGGAAAATGTATATAGCATGGAAGGAACAATAGAGATCATTGTTTTAATCCTCCCCAAGGAGCTGGGGTTCTTCGTTTTCACCTCTGTTTCCTCAAGAAGTTCTTTATGCAGTGTGAGCAGTACTATAGTAATAAAGCATAGTCAAAATTATGCAAATAGATTAATACTGAGTAAGAATTAAAATGATGGTAGGCTAGGAGGATGCCAGGAATCCGTAAACATTGGTTTCCTCCTGGGAGGTTAGGTGTGGCTGGTGGTTCAGGATGGAAGGGAGACCTCATTTTAAACTTTTTTTTTCTTCTGAAGCTTGAACCTTGTGTATATGTTAATTCAAAAATATGGTGATCAAGTATATTCATTTATTTTTATCCAGTAATGTCCTAAAATAACAGTAAAGGGTTTTGTTTTGTTTTAAATCCTCAGACAATGAGAATAGGAGAGCAAACAAAAATGAGATCAGGAAATATGGTGCTAGTTAAACTGAACGTTTGTGCCCACCCCCCTGAATTCATATGTTGAAACCTAATCCCTAATCCCTAATGTGATGGTATATAGAGGTGGGGCCTTTTGGAGGTGATGAAGTCATAAGCATGGGGCACTCATGAATGAGAGAGCCCTTTTAAATGAAACCCAGATAACTCCCTTGCCCCTTCTACTGTGTGAGGGCACTAGAACATGGCCATCTATGAATTAGGAAGCAGGCTATCACCAGACACCATATCTTCTGACGCCTTGATCATGGAGTTCTCAGCATGCAGAACTGTGAAAAATAAATGTGTGCTGTTTAAACCACCCAGTCTATGTTATTTTTGATACAGCATCCAGAATGCATTGAAACAGGTGAATAATAAAGAAAATTAAATCCTAAGCCAGCTAGTAGAGAAAACCCACATTTTCTACCTAAAGACTTAATCATAAAGTGAGAAGTAAATATGAGGCTTGAAACAGGAGAGTTGCTTATGAAGCAGTTAGCTTTGAATAATAGTACAACTGCCTCCCTTATTTCAGTTATGAAACTCTCTGATAAAAGTAAACAGGATTTCTAGACCAGGACACATCAGCCAGAGTTGAAAGTAGGATTCATAGCACTGAAAACATGGGATTAAAAGAATGTCTAAGTATCAAATACAGAGAGATCAGACCTTCATTCGACCTATGCTGGGCTCCCATAACACAGATCATCAAGCTTAAATACCTTGCATAAAGGAGAGTGGATGATCCTTCTCCAGGGAATCTCCCAACCCAAAAGAGAAAATGTCAGGAGCTCTGTGACATGGTAGTTCAGCCAGCTGACCCAAGTGTGAAGACTGTGGTAGCCTTCAGACAGCGTTGAGTAGCCCCTTAAATAGGAGCAGAAACCAAGAATTGTCAGGCATCTCACTTGAGAAACAGAGACTAAAGTAAACTTGAAGGAAACAGACTATGCCAAGGTATATTTATTATTCACTCCAGGTAGGTGTATTAGTTAAGGTATAGGTTAAGACACTATAACAGTGAGACCAAAATATAGCAGTTCAAACAAGATAGAAATTTGTTTCTCTCTCATATAACAGTCTAGAATAGTGCTATCCAATATGGTACATGTGACTATTTACATTTATATCAGTTAAATTTAAATAAAATTTCTCAGTTATACTGACCACAGTTCCAGTAGCCACTTGAGTAGATGCTCTTGTATTGAACAGCACATATAGAAGATTTCCATCACACAGAAAGTTCCGTTGAGCAGCCCTGATCTAGAGAACTGATCCAGAACTTGAAGGGTGGCCCTGCTGTACAAGGTCATCCATTGACCCAAATTCCTAGGTGAGACTTCTTAATGTAGCTGGGCTTTGCACCATAAATCCCTTTGGCAGTCTGACAAAGTCTATATATACCACTTCACAAAGTAATATTGCTAAATGTGTAAGACAAAATATATCGGGAATTATAAAGTAAATTATGTTGAAATGTAATTGTCAACGTACTTAAAATAAGCTCGTTATATAGTAATATGTGCTTTATTAATACATTAAATAATTAGTGGCAAGTGTGATGGCTACTGTTCTTTCAAAGTAGTGATGACTACATGTGATATTTTAAGGTATCTGTAACAAGTATAATATGATGTGAAAAAATAGTATGTGATTTCAGTTGGTGACGGAGTCATGGGTACTGCAAATAATATCATATAGAGAGAGGATAGTGAAAATAAAGTTTTATATTTTTCCCATCCAAGTTTACAGACCAATGATTTTATTTATGGACCCTAGGGGGCCTGTGGACTCCAGGGGTAAGCCCTGCTGGATGTTGTAAAAGCTGGTTGGGCAATGGCAAATCCACACTCCAGAATGTAGAAAGGAGAAAAGAGAGGAAGAGGAGGGCAAGTGATTTCCCTTTTAAAGGGCATGACAGGGCAGTTACTTAGATCTCATTGGCCAGCAGTTAGTCACACGGCCACCTGTAAAATAAGGCAGGCTGGGAAATGTAGTGTGTAGGGCAACTCTGTACCTTGCTAGTGAAAAACTGGGAGGCATTCTGTTAGTAAAAGGAAGAGGTTTAGAATGGACATAAGGATAAGTAGTCTGCCACAGCTTGATTCATCAATATGGAAATGGAACAAAATGTATTAAAAAATGTGCTTAGAAGTAACAAGTATAAGTTAGAAATGCCAGGAAGAGTTTCACTCTTTCTAGCTGTGGACAGGCCACCAAAGGGTTACCAGCGACTGAGGCACTATTCAATATCTAAGGCATATAAAATATTTTTAGTTACTATTCTCTGGTTCTGTGAATATGCCTGAAGTCACTGGCAACATCGTTATTAACACAGAGAGGACATTTTCCACAGTGTCAGAAGTGTGTTTGTTCCTTGTTTAAAGCAAACTCAGTATGCTATGATCTGTGCTTACAAAACTAATAACAAATGAGGTGTCTGCTCCTGTCACTGATGGCCAGTATTCTATGTGCAAGAGAGCATAAAGTAGTAAGTAGGAAGCAGGCTTTTTCCCAACAAACAGATCCCTTGAGCAAATGACCTTTAAAGTTTAAAACAACAACCCCTTGGTTTGTCTTTAACTTTTCAGAGAGCTCTAAGTACCTTAATTCTTCGTATTTTATTAAAGCTCCCAAATCATGGGATTCTTTTTTCTTTCTTTTTTTCAAGTAGGTTAAATAAATAGCAATTATGACACAGTCCCACATGACCAGCAGCTTTTAGCCTTTAAACGGTGCGTTTGGAAAGGCACACTTAGAGTCCAACTTGGTTGGCTTCTGCTGGACAGAGGGGGGCAGAGCTGTTCCAAGCCCAAATAGCACTTAAAGGGCCAGATGATCCCTCCTGCCCTGCGCCACCACAGCCCCCATCGCCATCCCGGAGGATATTTTCCCCATACAGTGTTCAGGGTACTAAATTGTGGGCTCTCAAGGGTCAGGCACTGGGATCTTCGTACCCCACAAAGCCTGGTGCAATTCCTTATACTGTACATCACAGGCACACTAGACATACGTTTGCTGGCAGATAATTTCTATTTTATGAGCGTTTATAATAGCCTTTTAAGTAAGTGTAATTTTAAAGTCTTCTGAATGAAGGCTGGCTTTTTTTAGCCTTAGGGTCACCATTGTTTTATTTTGTTTGTATTTTTTGGCCACCCCTCCCCCAGCCCATCTCTAGTTTTAAAATGTGATTCACTAGGAAAATATGACTCCATTAATTGAATTCATTTTAGAGCCAACTTTTCAGGAACCTATCTATTTCTGTAAAGTGAGATCCACTTGCAAGTGTACCATTTCATGCCAGCACTCAGATTTTCCCTGACTCAGTTGTTCCAGTGGTATTTGAAATATCTCCCCATAAATCAGGCAGCCAGTGCCCCACTCTTGTAAGGATTATTTACTGGGTCTTGTGATTCAGTCCGGGATCCTGATAGTGATCTTGGACGGTTGATATAAATAGGCTAGGATTTGCCAATGGCTATTTTTATAAGGGAAGCTTTCTAAGTTGATTTCTTTGAACCCAGAATGACTTCCTCCCTCTGGCTTCCCCTGCTTTCCTCCACCAATGGAGAGTTCCTCTCTTCCTTCTTCCTGCCTGTCTTTCTCCCCTCCCCCAGCCAGCTGGTGTCTGCAGAAATCAGAAGGTAGATACGTGCCTGAAACAGAGTTGCTTGAAATCATATATCTTCAGCCCCTTTCAGGATCATCTTTCTTCCATCCGGCCCAAAAATGGCACCTACCCCGCCCATCAGGCCACAGGATCTCTGGGACCGGCTGCCTGGTCTGAAATAGATATCCACCAGCTCTCAAGCAGAACAATTCCCTACATTCATACCTGAATGTATATTTTACAATATTACCCCTTGTTTGTCTGTAGACTTGCCCCTGCCCTGAGTTTTAAAAAAAAAAAATCCTAAGTAGAGTTAATGGCTAATGAACTTTAACTATGGAGTCCCTGCCTCCTTCGAGGTCCCCTACTTTTTTTCCTAACCCCAACCCTACTTGTGCCCAGCCTTTAATTAATTGTCAGAAGAAGGGAAAAGAGAAAATAGACACCTAGCACACTCGCCCCAAGTGGTAGTAGACACTGGGTTGCCTGGTCAGACCTTGGCCTTGGGTTGCCAGGGCTCCTTTTTATCCTTGTGGGATGTCCAGCACCCCCACTCCGACCCCTTCTGTTTCCCATCTCCTACCCACTTCACCGCAGTAAATAATGCATCAGCCAGGAAAAGCTTGCCTTGGAGCACAGTCTTTTCTTTGCATCCTTTTCCCAGGTTTTCATGCTGAAAACAGCACATTCTCAACATGAAACAAAAATTGATTCTGCTGTCTTTTCACTCTGTGTGTTTGACCATGCTGTTCTTGGCAGTCGAACTTCCAGGGTTGGGGGTAGAATTGATAGCTTAAAGTGTACATGTTAAATTGGTAAGCGATAATGCCATTTGGAGTCTTAGCTGCCCTATATAATTTACCAGCATCTGTGGCTTCATCCCACCCAGTGGCCTTGAGTATCTCCTTAACTTTATAACTGGCTTCCCTTTTGGAGCTTCCCCCATCCTTCCACCCCCAAATTGGCCCTGCGTACTGGAGCCTTTCTCAATTCCTGGGCCAAGTGCTAGAAGTAAGAGACTGTTTTCAGTTTCTAAGTTCTACCCAGGGTCAAGGGCCTCAGAGACCACAAAACCAGGTCTCTAATTTTATGTCCATCCATGCTCTGAGCTTTGGTTCTGCCTTTACATGACAGGAACATTCCATCTTTGAGTAACTGGAGATCAAATGAAATAATGTGTTAATGCTTGAAATGCTTTATGAAAACTAGAGAGTATAACAACATCAGAAATAAAAACAGTAGCTTTTATTTTCTGAGAAAATACCCAAGATACTGTGTTCAGTGCTTTATGGGAACTATCTCCCTTAATCCTGACAACTACTTGTTAAAAGTATTAGTATGCCCATTTCATAGACAGGAAAGGGGGTCTCAAAAAGGTAAAGTTATTGGTCAAGATCACACACCTAAGGAAAGCAATAAAGTCAAATTTGAGTCTGGCCAGTGTGACTTTAGGACCCGTGCTCTCATCTGTTAAACAGAATATTTTTCTTCCAATTTCTAGATTTCTAAGAGAAGCAGCATTATTTTTGAAGATGTGCATTAGTTGTTCATTTCCTTGGGATACCTGGGATACCTTTCATTTTCAGATCAACAAGCAGTTTCCTGTGCTCAGGGTTTATTCCCTTCTGCAAAAGGAACTTTGATTTTCTCACTGGAAGGATACATGAGATGTGACTGCCTCTTCCAGAAAATGCGCCACTCTTGTCACCCATGCTGAAGCGCCCCGATGTACTGACTATAGGTTAACCAACTCAACTTATGACTCTGTTGTGTCATCTACTAGCTATCAGGTTGACTAAGGCTCAGAAAGTGCTCACTGCATTTCTGTTTCTGTAGTTGAGAATAGGTTGAATTCAGCATTGATAACTGCTCTGCTTTTAGGAGCCTTTGGACAGATATAAGTACATTCAGCTCCTGGCAAAACACATAGATAACCACAAGGAGAATTAGAGACAAAAGGCTTGGTTCCTGTGTAGAGCCATGATCCTGTGGAAAAGATAGGACAGGCACTGTGATTAATTATTGTGTGAATATTTGGCAATATGGGGTTAAGTGCACCAATGAAGAGAATTTAGAGAAGGCAGGGTTAATGGGGGCTTTGGGAAAGCCTTCATGAAAGAGAATTTGATCTGGGCACTGGGATAAGTGTGTGTATATGTGAGTGTCCTCACCTAAAGATCTTTTTTTATTGATTTTAGAGAGGAAGGGGTTGAGGGGAGAGAAAGAGAAAGAAACATTGATCAGTTGCCTCCTCTACATACCCTGACCAGTGATCAAACCCACAACCTAGAGATGTGCTTGACCAAAAATCAAACCCAAAACTTTTTGGTGCATGGGATGACACTCCTATCAATCGGAGCCATCTGGTGAGGGCTGGGCACTGGTATACATATATAGGCAGAATAGTAATAAGAGCATAATACTATAAATAAGAGAAACAACCAAGTATCTGGTCAAGGTTTTGAAATGCTTTGTTCTTGAGCGGATTTGATATAAATTGAATTTTAGTCTTAATTTAAGGAAAGAACTCATGACAAAACTTGCCACTTTTCAGAGTGTTCATGTCTTAACTGAAAAATGATGCAGTTCTACTCAACATGTCTTAACTATTTGGTGACAAGACATTGTCCCAGGGATAGTGCGAAAATTGAAAGTAAAGTTTGGCTCAAGTGGATACAGTGTCGGCCTGCGGACTGAAGGGTCCCAGTTTTTATTCCAGTCAAGGGTATGTACCTTGGTTGCGGGTACATACATAGTAGGGGGTGTGCAGGAGGCAGTTGATCGATGTTTCTCTCTCATCGATGTTTCTAACTCTATACCTCTCCCTTCCTCTCTGTAAAAAAATCAATAAAATATGTTTTTTTAATAAAGAAAAGTGAGTGAGATGGGTGGTGATTACACAGACATAATATGTGTGTTGAAACTCATAAAATTGTTTACCAAAAAGTCAGTTTTTTAAATAATTTTTTAAAGCGTATGAATCCTTCCCCCTCAAAGACCTTACAGTTTAATGAGAGAAAAGATAGTAAATGCTTGCATAGCTGGTCTTTGCCACAAGAGAACAAAAGAATGTTGTGAGAGCTTAAAGACACTGCTGGCCACAGGAAATCTAAACCACCCTGACAGGTGGATGGCATATGCAGTGAGAGTGTGGAATGGCCAGAATAAAGTCATGGGAGCAGGAGGTATGTTTTGGGAATAGCTTACATTCCCTTTTGTTTGTTATAATGTAGGACATAATTTTAAGCTGATGTTTGTTGAGCACCAACAACTGTGTTAGGCACTGGGGACGCTGAGATAATCCCTACCTATGTCCCCATCTCACTAGAGATGATACTCTACAGATGGCAGTAAGCATATGAAAAGAGGCTCCAGATCATCTGTCATCAAGGAATTGCAAATTAAAGCAGCAGTGAGATACCACTAAATGCCTATTAGGAAGGCCCAAATCTAAAACATTGACAATATCAAATGCTGATGTGAGCAACAGGAAAACTCGCATTCATTGCTGGTGGGGATGCTAAATGACAAGACACTTTGGAAGACAGCTTTCTTATTAAAAAAAAACAAACACTAAATATACTCTTATCATCCATCCAGCAATCATACTCCTTGGTGTTTACCCAAGTGAGTTGAAAATTATATGCACACAAGAACCTATGCAGATACTTATAGCAATTTTATTCATAATTGACAAAATTTGGAAGCAACAAGATGTTCTTTAGTGAGTGGATAAATTGTGATATGTCCAGACAATGGAATATTATTCAGTGCTAAAAAGAAATGAGTTATCAAACCATGAAAAGGCAAAGGAAACCTAAGTGCATTTTACTAAGTGAAAGAAGCCAGTCTGAAAAGAATACTTACTGTTTGATTCCAACTATATGACATTCTGGAAAATGAAAAATGGTAGAGGCAGTAAAAGATCAGTGGTTGCGAGGGGCTGTAGGTAGGGAGGGGAAAGTAGGTAAAGCACAGAGGATTTATGGGGAGAAAAAAGGCTTTGTTCCCTGTCTAGCTGGAGAAGGAGAAGGTACAAATTCTATCTCTGTGCCCAGAGAAAACCAGAGGAGGGACCTAGCCATGGGGAGCTTCACTAGTGCTTTCTAGAAGAACATGTGCATCTAAGGTATGCCTGGAAAGAGCTGCAATAGAAAGGGAGAAGAACATTTCCAGGCCACAGAAACTGCACAGGAAGCCTAGCGGTAAGAGAGAGGAATAGAAACCATTTGTGACTTGAGAGCAGTTCAGCAGAGCTGGTAGGGTCTGGCAGCCATGATGAGGCACAGATGGGCTGGATCAGGCAAGGCTTGGTCAGCTATACAGGAACATGGAGACTTTGTGTTGCATAGGGAGGACCGGAGCATTTTCAGCAGGGTGACGTGATCAGATTTCTGCTTCAGAAAGATGACCACAGGGTAGAAAACAAATTAGAGATGATAGGCTGGCTCAAGGAAGACAGTGGCTTGGCTAAGAGCAAGCTAGAAAGAAGTGGATGCATTGAGAATCTAGAATCTGCAGATCTCTGTGATTGATTGGTTGATGAGAGAGGGAGATGAAGGGGATTTTGAGGCTCTTTAGGTTCTGGCTCTGGTTCAGACAGCTAGCAAAGGTAGGGGCTTTAACAAAGAGGACGAGAAGCCTTCAGAGTAGGACAGGACATAAAGCTGAAAAGGTTGGTTAAACCATGCTGTGTAGATACTGAATGCCAAGGAAAAGACTTTGTATTGAAAACCCAGGTCAGAAATGATCTTGTAGCAAATCACTGTTTGTTTATTACTGCTCTTTTCTTTAATGCATGGATTTTGGTCAGAACCTGGGATATAGATGGACATCTGGGAATTGTTAGATTATAGAATCAGCATGTCAAATTCAAAAGCTAAATAAATGAGGCATACAGCCCACAGAACGTGAGTTTGACATGCTTGTTTTAGAATAAACATTTGATAGCCTCTACATTCCCAAAGTAGCCTGTACCCTAACTGAAAACTGGGGATTTAACTGAAGCATGGAGAAAAGCTTGATATGAGCCTCAAAGCCAATGTAGTTAATTAAAAGAGAACAGTTTGTGTTGAGTTTTAACAGTTATTTCTTAAAGTATTGATTTTAAATGATAAGGTAAGTAACATGAACAACCTTAATCTCTCTCAATTTTCTCATCTGGTAAATGAAGAAAAAGACCTATTGATTTCAAATGTCCTCTCAAGCTCTAAAATACTAGCCTAATAAAAGTTTTCATCAAGATTAGAAAAAAAAAAAAAGAAACCAAAACATCATATAACTACTTATGTGAATAAATACACACCAATTTGCTGGATTTCCCACAGTATAAATCTCCTGACCAGTGAGCTGTTATTGTTTGAAAATATCTTAGCCTCTGAAACTCTGACTTTATCTTGGGAGAGAGTTAGTTCCATTTTTTTCAGCAATGAATTTCCTGACCCTAATACTACAAAAAGCTAACAGTTGTCTTGTGTCATATAAGGAACCTGGGTACAATTAAAATTCCCATTTGAATGATAAAAAAATATGTAGATGGAGGTAATTATTTTAGACCCCGTGCTTTCTTGGCGGAATATTTGTGGATAGTGATCCTTACTCAGCGTTTGTCCTGATGCAATTCTTAGAACAGACTTGAGAAGTAGCACAGCCAGCTCTTTTTCTCTGTGCAGACAGATAAATTGGGTGCAAGCTATGTTGTGGTCATGCTCATAGTATCATTGAATTCAGTTGGTGAGCAGTTTTTTTATTCTACCTTAAATACTTTTTTGTTTCAAACCAATTATCTTCACTTTCTCCTTCCCCTCCCTTCTTTCAGATGACACAATGTTTTCTGGCATTTTTTAATAGAAGTAGGTTTGGGACCACATTTATATGGCTTGAGGCTGTGCCGGTCTTGCAGTGAGTAAAGGAAGGAGGGATCCTATCTGATACTCAAGTGGCAGCTATGTGCTTGATATTTTTGCACATAGACTTACTTAATTTTCATAAAAATTTTGTGAGACAAGAGAACTCAATCAGTGAATTTAGTAAACTTACCCAGAGTCACACAGCTTTGGGGCAGAGATAGGATTTGAACCCACTTCAAGCAGACTCCATCCTATGCTACTCCACTCAGCATGCAGCTCTACTATGATTGGGGTACCGCAGGTTGAAATCCCTTCTCCAGCAATATTAGAAAACTAATATGTCTGAAATGCCACTGTTCTCCTTTAAAAAAAAAATTCAATAAACAAGTGGAAATGATACATCCACCTAGAACATTTTAAGGATTAAAGAAATATAATTCCTATACAAATTTTGGCTTACAGCTCAGTAATAAGTGTCTGTCCAATATTAGCTCTTAAGGCTACTAACAGTAGCTGCTGTACCAGGCACTGTAACAGGCTGGGGAAATAAGCATGAGGAAGACAGGTTTCTGCTCTAGAGGAGCTCACAGACAAGGGAAGGATATGGCCACAAAACAAATAACAAGCATGTAATGAAAGCAGGACCTTAGCATACAGACTTCTACACCTCTGAGGTTGCCCTCTTACCTTGCAGCAGCAATGCAATGACTGATACACTTAATTAC
Source organism: Lasiurus borealis (assembly GCA_004026805.1). Lineage (NCBI taxonomy): Eukaryota > Metazoa > Chordata > Mammalia > Chiroptera > Vespertilionidae > Lasiurus > Lasiurus borealis. The sequence goes on from PVJN01000441.1 coordinate 162,171, forward strand.
AGAAATCACTCTGTGCATCAGGGTCTCAGCTTATTGGTAACTGAACAATGTGTTTGGGACGTGTTTTTCCCCCTCTTTAAAAAGTCAGCATTTAGTGTAATCTCAGGGAAGGCAGGGGAGGGTGAGTGGGTGGGAGGTAATCAACCAAAAATATTGTATGCATATATGCATAACCCATGGACATAGACAATAGGGTAGTGAAGGCTGAAGTTCAGCATTTAGCAGGATCCCTTATCTTCTTTTGCCTCATCTTACCTTATCTTCTCTCCAGTGGCCCCTGAGAATTAGGCACAGTTGCTTGAGGGCTTTTTTTTTTTTTGCTTGAGTTCTTTCTAGGGGATCAATATTCTATAAGCAAGTGAGCATTTTCTAGAACTTAAGGCTGCCATGTTAGCCTAAAGTGTGTGTGGGGTGGGGGAGAGGCAAGGACTATTGTCCCTGTGGGGATTGGAGAAGAAGAACAGAGCAGACAGCCATAGACTGTTGGGTTCTTGGTTGCCTTCTTTGTAACATGGGATGATGGTAATGTGTCTGCCTAACAGAGGTCTTGGGGAGATAATCCCAACAGATTATAGATCATGAGATAATAGGTATAACACATGTAAGGTCTCTAAAGCACTAGTTGCCATATATATATATATATATATATATATTATATATATATATGCCAAATCATTGGAATGACAGATCACTATGACACCCACTGTGCAGCCAGCCAACCTGACCAATCGGGGGTGGGGCCGGTGGCCAACCTCCTGCAGTCCCTCCCCCAGGCCAGCTGGCCCCCATTCACCCTGATCAGGGTGGGCTGGACCCCACCTGTGCATGAATTCATGCACTGGGCCTCTAATTAGTAATAATGAGCTGGGAAGGCCAATAATAATACATGAAACAACTGGATAGATGAGAACATTGGCTGCACACGCTAGATGCTAACAAAGTACAGTGAAATCAGAGTTTGGCTGGGACTGACTTGGAAAAGGGTGGCTAAGAGAAGCATCACAGAGATTATAGATATGTGGTGAAGAAGAATAGGTGGAAATTCTAGATCAGGGAAAAGGCACACAGAATGGCAGGGTAGCAGGAAGGAGCAAGCTGAATGAGGGGCATTGAAGACCCTATGATGCAAGACTGTACCCAACAGATCTCTTTTAACCTGCTGCCATGGCCTGCCATGGGATCACCTTTGCATGGCCATCCGGGAAAACTTCATGGGGAATTTCCCATTGACTCTAGATTGTTGCTACTGACAAAGTGGATCAGTGTTTGCATGCCTACTGGTATTGTCCTAACTCTTGATGTCATTGGCCTTCACTACTACCTCATGAGGTACCAACCATTATTATGTTCATTTTATAGAAAGGGATAAAGAGCTTACATGACTTGTCCCCAGATCAACAGCTAATAAGTGTCTGAGCAAGGTTCCATTTCAGATCTGTCTTATCTTCAAGAACCAAACCCTTTACCACAACAGTACAAGGTTATTCTTGGGAAGAAGAGATTTTTATTCTTCCCAAGCCCATTTATTTCCTTTCATCCAGTCATCTTCATTGAAAATGTTCCTGTTGAAGGTTAAGCCATACCTGAGACTGATAGATCTCTTTGGCAGTGTGTCAGAGAATCCTGACATCCTAAAGCCAAGAGTTGTTTGTTTTTGGAACTCCCTACCCTTTTGTGTCTTCACACCCTTTTCCTATCTAAAGGTGACAATAATTTAGAAGATGATTTGGTGGTAGGAGGTACTGGGGAATTCCTGAATAAACTGAGAAGTTATTAACCAATCAGACAAGTGGATGATCCTCATGGAGTTCACAGCTCTGCAGGTTGGGTGAGTAAATCACCAGAGATTGGGCAAGGCCACTGAGACACTCCTGTGAGGAGCTGCACAGGGCCAAGAGGGCCTTGGAACAGAGGTAGGCCTCAAGGCAACAGATATGACTGTTAATGGAATACAGACTAAATTCTATCAAAATGGTGTTTAATGGGCAATTCCATGTGACTAATTCAAACAAACCACAACCTTCCACCAGCCTATTGAATGCTCACTGTGTGTCCTCTACTCTGAGTCGGATGTTCTGCATAGTGGTGTCGGTGGCGGGGCTGTAGGAGATGCAGGCAGACTGTGAACACCCACGCTGTTTTGATTCGGTGTTTGAAGTCTCCTTTTCACAAATTAATAGACAGCTCTGCACCTAGGATCAAACAAAGTGGAGGTCAAGTCCCAACATGCCACCTATCAGCCGTGTGTCCCCAAGGCGCTCACTATTCCTACTGCAGCCTTGTTTCCTCACCTTCTCAATGGACAGACCGATAACCTTGTAGGGCTTTTCAGAGGGGCTAATGAAAGTGTGACCACACTTTGTAAATGCTGACATAATTTTGTGTTATATAGGAAATGCTTCCTCAGGTGTTTATAATGCCCAACTTCAGTCATTCCTGAGAACATCCCCAAGTTGATCAATCAGAAGTCATGATGGTTTTGTAAATGCCTGACCTATACACTAACATATTAGTATCTTTCTTTCCTCATTCTTGGGGCAGCAAGGGCAGGGAAGGTGTTCAATTTTGTTAAAATGACTTCCATAAAATTCTTAGGCAAAGATCCTTTCCTGGTGACCCATCACACACAGTATAAGGCACAATCAGCTAGCCTATCCCTAGGCCTAGAGGGAGGATGCTATTTAATTTTGACCATATGCATGTTTGTCCCCAGCCTACCTTTAGACAGAGGTGAAGTACTCCTAATGTCTGATTTAGAGTAATGGGGAAATCTGCCCTGCAATTCCTTGGGGAGTCATAAATGTTGATTTGCCTTTGGGAGGGCAGGGTCTAGGTGAAACCTGATTTACAGCATTGCCCTGGTTCTGATTTCCTTTCTCGTACTCTAAACGAAGTGCTCTAGTGATATTGGCACTGAGCAAGTAACAAAAGTTTTTAAATGTCGGCTCTGGAAACAAAGCTGCACCCTGTGATTTTAGAATAATTGTACCACACTTGATCTCTGATTATAGCCAAAACAGCAGTGGGTAAATCCAGCTAACATGGAAAACTGGAAAAGAAGGGAGGGATATCAACCAAATCCTGGACAAAGGACAGAGAAAGGGCCCTCAGTTGCACACAAAACTTTGTGTTTCCTCTTGTCTGGTACTCACTGCAACCCCTCGTGGCCCCAGCTCCTACTCCTTCCTTTTTCAGCCATAAGGGCTTCTGCATGTTGACACTAGCTGTGGGAACTCTGATTAAAAGTTGAGTTGAAAGAACTGCTTTTATAATTTTAAAGTATGTAGCTCCAGGCCAAAACAGGCAAAACAATTTTTAAAAGTCTCAGTTCAAAAGCAGTTTGAAACATTCTCTATTTCTCTTACTTGAATATATCCATCAAAAGGAATCCTAAAGCTCTCCACTGTTGTGTGTGCCCTTCCTCTGATTGTCTACCAGGCAGGCTCCCAGGTTAACTGGTTCCCCTGGGTTAACTGTGGCATAGTTAAGCTGAATTTAAAGCTTATAAGCTGAAGGAAGTTGTTTCCTTGCAACCACCTACAGAGCAAGCCATTACACTACTGTCCCCAATGGGAATCCTATGTGGGAGAACTAGAAAGTTTGATGGGTTTGCCCTGCAATTATGGCATATTATAGAAATAGGAAAGTGTCACATAAAATGGTGGCAGCTGCTACACATTTCTCAGAAAAGCTGAAGAATTCTACTAAAGAATGTGCAGTCTGTTTTCAATGCTACTAATAAATACCATGCATTCTGAGTTTAGCAGATCCCCCACTCTCCTGTCATCTTATAGGTGATGTTTTGTACTTTACAGATCATTTAGAACACAACTCTTCACTATTAGTGAGCAGATGCTTAAAATATCAAAGAAACAAACCCATATATTCTGTATTGTTCCTAGCTGTATCAAGATTTGGGGTGGAATTTAGGGGCATTTATTCCTGTCTGCTCAAATCTTACATTGACATGTGATGTAAAAATATTTCTCTCTTTTTAGTATCCAGTGCGGTTAGCGGCTAGAGAGCAAATCCAGTTCCTGAGTAGAGGAGCTGGGAATTGAGAAATGAAAGAAAGAAAGAGACAAGACACAAAATGGAAGGAAAAGGCTGAGAACTAGGTGGGACCACTGCCCTCTTCCGCTGGAGAGACAGTGACCCAGAGTCCATGCAGGGTGTTTATTTTATACCCCCAAATACCAGGAAGTTTCACCAAAAGTCAAGACAAAGGAGATTATTTGCATTCTTGAGTAGGCCTGAGCATTCCTGGTGCTTGACTGGATTTACATATCAAAACCCACTACCAGACACCTGGGCTGAAATGAAGGTCAAGCTGATAAAACTCTTACCTTTTTGGCAAAACATGTTCCCAGGGAATGGCTTTGCCAACTCCACTGGGTTCAGCTGACAATAATTAAAGAATGCCCATGTGCCTTCCCAGGCACGCTCTACAGGCATGTTTTATGAGGGACAGAAACAAAATATTCCTCTTCCTTCCTCACAGCAAGTCCACAGTCATTTGTGGGTTTTTCACCCCTGGACCTCATGTTTGTTGATGGATTACATCTTTTATGCAGCCAGTATGATCCCTAGTTATAGCCATTTTTTAATCAAAAGACCAGATACTAAGAAATTTTTTAGCCTTTATTTCCTCAAATATAAAACAGATTCTGCATCTCTAATAAGATTATTTTGAGGATCTAAAATGCTATTGTGATAGTTGACTACTAGACTCAGTGAAAGGAAAAAGTATTTTTTCATACTCAAAGAATACTCCAAACATGTAGGTATTTTTCCCTACTCTAAGCAATTCTCCCATTATCAGCAGATACCAAATGTGAATCCTACCATTGAATTTAATTTTGACACTGTCCACCTATTGATAGCATCTGGTTCACTTTGCCTGTTACTCAAAGATCATTCATGTAGTCATTTCTACTTGGGCTTTCTGGTACCTTCTCATTTTGGGGATATGCAGAGCAAAGAAAAGGAGCACATTAATGAAGTACGGTTTTTTTTTTACAAGTCAAGGTTTTCTGTACTGAATCTTGTTTTCAGCCCATAAGATTGTTGACTTCATTCAACAGATATTTACTGAGCTGCTGTTATTAAATCAACAGGTATCAGACTGCTAATGTTCCCAGGTTTATCAAAGTTACGTGGCACTTACCTTACAAAAGCATGCGTCATCTATCCTGCCTTCAGAGAGCTCATAGTCATTTATCTTAAGTTGGGTGGTCGTGTACCCCCTGTTTGTCAGCCATTGCCAAGGCCCTGAAAGACTATAGTAAACAAGGCTTATCCCTGACACCACAATCTAATGTCTAGTCCAGGAGGGAAGACATACAAAGTACTTGTAGGAAGTTAAAGACAACATTACAAAAATAGAATCCCAATTCAAGGATACAACAGAAGAGAAGTCATACATTAAATGTTGTTGGATTCCTAACTACATAACCAGTCAATGTCAATGGGGACTAGAGAAGTGGGGAAGGTTTTCTACAACACAGACAGGAATTGCAAAAATTGGGCCTGGGGGACCTTTCAGATAAGTGAAATACTACACTGAAAGCACCGTGACATGGGAACAATCCAGTGTAGCTGGAAAAGAGGGCACATGAAGAGGGTGGAAGAAAGGACTAGGAATTAAGAGCCTGAGGGTCATATTCAGGGGCACCTCAAAAGACAGCCTGGGTGAGGAGTTTGGATTTGCAACCTAGGTTACTGGGGCCGAGATGTCTGTGACATTCAGTCAACTTCAGGCCCCTGGCTTACCTGTTCTTGTCCTCACAATGACTGAGCTTCACCATCCTCTCCTGGTGAAAGAGAAGAGCCCATAGACCCTCTCGCACTCCCTCCTTTTTTAATTTGAAGGTGGTGGGACAGGTGTGCCATTGGCTTTTGTGGTGATGCCACTCACTCTGGCTGGAGGGGGTTGGCTCCGAGGCAGGCCTGAGGACTGGCTGCCAGCACAGATGTGTTGTAATACCCTTCCCACCTCAGCAGACATGACTAAACAAACTCTGTCTGCTTTGAACAATTAATTCATTTGTCAGAGCAGCTCACAGGGCGAGCGAGACCTTGCAAGCAGCAGCATGTTCTCAGCAGAAAAAATACCGAGTGTGTGTCTGCAGCCTTCCTTCTGTGAAACATGCTGCCAGTCGATGTGTTGAACACTGTAAGATAAACTTTTTAGGAATTGCAACCTTTTGAATTTAAAGAACCATAATGACCTGAGCTGTGTTTTGGCCTAGAAGTCACTTCCAGACCTCCTTTCATCAATTTTCTGAGAAACTTGGAAGCTGAATTATGAAGTAATAATTTGCTTTTGTTGAAAATAGAAATGCAAGAAAATTTTAAATTCTTTCCAGCCAGCATCCAGTCCAGACCTTATCAAACATGTCCCTCCTCTGAGGTCACTTCTGCCCTCCTCATCCCCATCTCCATCAGTGACCCCCATTTACCATGATCTGTGTACCTCCAATCTTCCTAATAGCAAATAATGTCTTCACATCTGTTTTACTCTTTAAAATTAAGACTGTCTTCCTCCCCATGCTCCCTCTGAATGTCCCCTTACTACAGGACTGTGGAGGTAGGTAGGCAGCCTATATCTCCCTCTGTCCAGTGCTCTAAGATAATAGGTTCCAGAGTCAAGACTAAAACCTAGTTGTACTGACTACTGACTGCCAAGCACTCAAGGGCAGGCATTGATGTGCAAGGCACACTGTCCATGAGGGGGTTGGAGGAAATGGGGGGCAAGGAGAGGGCAGAGGCAAGGAAGAGTGTGAGCATGGGGACCTGGCACTATTAGAGAGCAGGGAGACCTAAGAACAGGAGGGGACCTTACTCTCACTTCATGCTGGCACTTACCTCCTAGCCTGTGTGTGCGTGGGCTGGGGTGCAACCTGTCTAGGGAGGCCAAGCACCTTCTTCACAGCACTGCCCACCTCCGTCCACCCACCCGCCTTCGCTGGATAGCGCTAACAGAACTCGCCCACTTATAAACGTCCTTAACCCCGAGGAGCAATCACCTGGTCCACAAGTCTGTGTGTAAACTCTCACTAAACTCCACCCTAACAACATAGCATTTAGAAGTTTCCTAAATAGTTTAAGATGGCTTAATAACAACAACAAAGGCAGCTAACATTTATTGAGTATCTACTATATGCCAGTGTTCTAAACACTCTGTTGGTTTCCAATTTAATGACGAAATTTGATTATTTAATCTTCCCCAGAATCATCGCTTAGAAAGTGATCACTTGTTAAGACTTAGTGAACTGAAAAGATTAAATTTTATACCAACAGACAGACCAGTCCATCACTGAGCCTCCTGTGCCAGACGCTCTGAGGGCCTGCTGGCACTGCAGGAAGGAGGGTCCTTCCTTCCTTCCTGAGGATGCTTGAGATCAAAATTCAAGGAGACTATTTACATAGTGTGTATGAATCATTGCTGCTAAGAGTGGACTTCTTCCATTATTCAGCATGCATTTCTCTAGCATGATTTATTGATTTATGCTTGATTGACTGAGCCTTTATTGGTACTAAGTACTGAGATCCTGCAGATACTGGCACATCATCTGCAATGAATAAACCAGAAGCACAATGTGCTGGGAGAGGACGAGGACAGAGGTCAGAGAGGGAACTATGGTCTGTGATTAGAACATGGCTTTTCCCCTAAAATTAATGAGAACACCTCTCTCCCTGCGGGGTGAGCATGGATCTAGATAATATGAACCGTGTTTACCACAGTGCCCGACAGGCAAAAGAATGAGCTATTTTGTTAACAGAGTAAAAGGGCTTTGGTGGAGACTCAGTTTGTTCAGTTGCCTGAATACCACTCCCTAGTTCCCAGTGTTAGTACTGACTCACACACACACTAGGTACCAGGATGCTAATCAGGAAGGTTTCCCAGAGGGGTGGGGAGAAAAACAGGCCCCAGCCTGAGACAGGGACAGCCGGGAGGGATGCCTTTGGGCAGAGCAGAAAGCAGTGCTCTTTACTCTAGAATGGAGTCAGTAACCTAGAATTGCTGCCTCCTGTGGGTCAGAGGGCAGACACGACCCTGCCCCCACACCCCCACCACCTCACCCACACACACTGTGCCGCCTGTAGGGCCCTGGAGGCACGCGGGACTGGGAGTGTCTCAATCACTGGTGGCCACACGGAGCTGTTTATCCCCCAAGCCCTCCTCTCCGGCTCCCTTCATCATCGCTGTGCATGTTCATTTAAACTCAGCAAGACCGGTGCCAACGAAAACAAAGAAAATGATCTCTTAGCAGTTATTTATATTGTAAACCTCCTCTGGAATGATTTTTCCCCAGTCCAGCTTGCAATAATTTATTAAGGAAGATAAAGTGATTTTTAAGTGTGATTTTAAAGAGGTAGGCCCATTCTCTTTGTTATTCTTCTGCTTGGGTTTGATATTATTCCTAACATGAACTTTCATTTTCCTTCTTCTCAAGGTAGTATGGGACCAGTGAGAAAAGTCCCACTCTGTAAAAACAGCCATCCTATACATACGTTGATGCAGAAACTCTTTTTCTGAAATGACGAAGAATGGTCATTAAAAATGATTTTCTGAGATAGAAGAGTTGGGAGGGAATATGCGGAGCTGATTCTTTAAAGATGTTATTTTTTGAAGCCACATTTGTTCTCTGTTAATCAAAATACGGCCTTCTGTACTTAGCGCCTGTTGTTTATCAACAAACCAAGAAGGAGAAGAGAAAAATTAAGAAAAAAATCAGGAGCAGAAAACTCTGAATTGTTTATAAAATAGATTTTAAAAATACGTATTTATTAAGAAAACAAACTACCCTTTCTATTCTGTTCTTAAAATCTTAAGCTCTTTCAAGTGATAGCCAATTAAAAAAGTTGGAGCACACACATCTTGAAGCCCAGGTTTCCTACCATCAGAAAAGCGTAGCCACAAAGGAAAAGTCAAGGATTATAGATGGCTGGGCTGGAAAAGTACTGACCAGAGGGAAAGCCTCGGGCCAGGGCCGTGGGCCTTGATGCCTTCTCCCCTAGTGAAAAGCTGTGTATCTGTCCAGCTGGCAGAATTGCGCCTCTCTGCCAGGCTGTCTGTCATCTTCACCTGCATGGAGGATGTTCACTCAATCTGAACCAGAAAGGAACTTGAGATTCCAGCAACACATAGTGAAAAGCTTCTAGAGTCTTAACACTGTGCTCTTCTGCTGTAAGTTGGACTGTGCCAATTCTGTGGCAGCAGGCAAATGCCCATTCTGCACAGGCATCTATATTTAGTTGTGGGCATGAGATTGCCAAGGTAAAGAAAGGCATGGTCGGTGTTGCCTCAGCACACTGTTTGCTTTGGAACTGAGGCCCCCACTGTCTGTCCTCCATCTCTGCTCACAGGCAGGCCCTGGGGTGCCCCTTGGGTTAGACTCTCATGGAGGAGAAGGCATCTTCCCAAAGGCCAGGCAGTTGGAAGGCAGCAGAGCCCTTCCTGAATGACTGTCCTTCATGCCCGGTGGCTACGTGCTCCTGGGCAGGGACCAGACACCTTGGTTCTGTTTGCTGTCCTGCTGGCAGCTGCCACAGACTCTTGTTTAGCAGGCTGGGTAGTTGAGCTCTGAGAGGCTCAGCCATGTCCAGTGGCTCATCATCTTTCAAAAGGAGATGTTCTTTAACCACATTGGCAATCTACTTTCTCCTGGCTCGGTGTCCCACTTGGGGACAGAGCCCCAGTCATATGTAGCTGGCTGCCGTGGGACCTCACCCATGAGAGGACAGCTCAGCGCAGCAGCCTTACCTTAGGCTCAAAAGGCCTTACCCTGACCAGCAGCCTAGATGATTCTCCCAGGCTCAGGCCCTGCCTTTCTTTTTCTGACTTCCTGACCAGAACCTCCACACCAGCTGGCCTTCACGCCTCACCCTCCTGGCCTCAAGGCCTTGGCTCCCCTGAATTGCTCAAGCTGTGCTACCTGACCGCACGCACCCTTGTTCATTTGTGGATCAGCTTCTCCAGGAAGCCTTCTGTAAAGGACTGTTTTCTTTCTGGGATTCTCTAATTAGGAGCCTCCCTCCAGGCCAGTCTGGCATTTCTTCTCAAATGTTCTATCATCAGGGTCTACACCCAGACCATTCTGTGCAGAGCCTTAGCTGAGCCCCAGCCCTCTGCCTCCTCTAGCTTAGGCCTCTCCCCGGGGCTCATCTCTCTGAGAAAGGCTCCACCGATGCTTTCAGAGCTGTAGGTCCAGGCTCCGGGGCACAGACACAGGGTGGCTGGGGATGAGTACCCTAGGTTCCAACTCCTGGGAGAGATGTCGAGCTGTTCCCTATCCCACCTTCCCAGATGCCTTTAAGAGCACTTCCGAACTTCCCTGGACCCAGGGCTTCCTCTAGCCTCCCACCCTCGGTCTCATGGCAAGATACACCAGTCTTTTTTTTTTTTTTTTTTTTTTTTTTTTTTTTTTTTTGCTGATCCCACCAAAAAAAAAAAACAAAAACAAAAAAACTTATCATCTTCAGCAAGGAGAAAGCAATTCTATATAGGAGGGACAATGCCCTCTGCCAAACCCCCATCAGACTGGTGGAGGCTCAGATGGGAAGGTCCTCAGCATGTCAGGGCCAAAAGGCCAATCCCTGGCTTCTCAGGGCCTCTGGGGGCTGGTGTCTGGGTAGAGGATGCCTGGAAGCACTGACCCTGGAGCCAGGGGAGCAGGACTTGAAGGGAACTGATTCTGGTGAAATCAAAATAGTTCACTAGGGACAAATTAGATAGTGAAAGAAATGTCTGTAAGGACTGCTGTTAGCAAGTATAGCCATCTCCTTTCCTCGGAAACACTGGTGCTGGCACACCTCCCTCCCCCCAGCCTGGGCTCAGAAAATACCACCATCAGTGGCCTGGAGACAGTGGGCAGGGGAGGGGACAGGCTCCACCTTGCCAGCACCCTGTTCCATCAGGGGTGACCATCATCACTGCCTCTGCCTTTAGTTTTGCCCAGGCGACATGGCCTGGATTTCAGGATAGGTCTCTGCCTTCCCAGGACCTTCTCCAGGCCTGCAGAGGAAGAAAGCCAAAACTTCCGTTTCCCAAGAAAAGTGCAGAGTATCACGCTCACCTAGGGAGGATGTTTGTGTTCCATGGAGGTTGCAGCCCTTGTTTTCAGAGTAAATGTTTATGTGAGTGAAGTCAGTGGAGAGTGGACCCTCTCATGTCTGTTGCCTCAAGCATGGACCAAGCCACAGGGAGGACCACCCTGGTCGTCTAGGGTCCTAGGCCCAGCTCTGCCTATAATCTTACTTAGGCACGTTCCCTCTCTCGGCCTCGGTTTCCCCTTCTGTAACAATGGGAGGTGAATTTGGTGCACATAAGATTATTTCCAGCTCTGACACTTTAGGATTCTGACCTTAGATATTAAAACCAGCCTGCTTTTTCTCCTTTCAAAGTGTACTTCCAATATGTACACTGCTGTCCATTTCTCCTGGCACTGTCCATGATGAAGTCGCTTCCTGCTTAAGTTCAGTGGCTTAGAGCAAACCCAGACACTTCACCATGGACCCTCTAATCTCAGACTTCCCATCCTGCTGCCTTGGGCTTTTCCCACCCCATCCACATGCTCTGTTCTCATGGTGAAACACGTCAGTCCTTTTCAAAGAATTTTTGCTGATCCCACAGCTCCTGGAGCAAACCACACCCTTTGTGCCTTCAGATCTTTGCACCTGCTGTTCCCTCCCTCTGCTCTTTGATGAGCTGGCTCCTCCCCATCTTTAGAATCTCAGCTTAAATGTCATCTACCTCTGAGAGGCTTTGTCTAAAGTAAGTGTTCCTCTGTTATTCCACCTCTCACTCTATATTTATTTTCTTTCATGGCCTAGATGTCTTGGAGCTATTTTCTTAGATTTGGTTATAAGTCATTTTTAATGTGAGCTTCATAGAGTGAGGACCCTCCTGAGAGTGGGGCCTTATCTGTACTGATCACTGCTGAACACCCAGAGTCTAGCATAGAGCCTGGTATATATATAGTAGGTGCTATATAAGTGTTTGTTGAATGGCTGAGTGGTTAAATGGATGATTATTTCCTCTGTAAAGAGCTTCATTTTTCTTCCTGATCTCTCGGTCTCAGGCCCTATGTTTCCTCCAGGATCTGCATGTAGCAGCGAGGGAGATTATAAAACAAACCAAATGTCTAATGTGATGTCCTTAGTCAATAGCCAAGAGGGTTTTTTTACTCTCCATCCCTCTTACTCCCATGGCCTCAGCACAGTTGGACTCAGATTTGTTTAACATTTCCTAAGGGCCAGCTCACTGCCAAGTTCTGGGTGAATGCTTTCCAATCATTAAGTTATTTACCTTCGATGACCTTTGTGAGTTAGAGGGTAGAAACTGAGTCTCCAATAGATTAACCTTCCCTAAGATCACAGAGCAAGCAACAGAGCCCAGATCTGAACTTGGGAGCTCCTTGCCCCAAGTCCAGTGCTATTTCCTTAATACCCAGAGTCATTGACCGAAGCTGTGCCAGAGAACATAGCAGGGGCTCAGGAAGGGGGGGGACGAGGGGCGGCAGGTACCTGTGTGTGATTTCAGATAGCCTTTATTGTCCATCACGCTAGGAAAAGCATGGAGCCAGGGCTGCAGGATGTCCCTGACATCAATCTGTGGAATTTCTAGAGACCTGGTATCATACAGAGCATGGAGGTTGTGTTAGTGAGAATTGAGATTCTGGAGATGGGGGCAGGGGAGAGGGAGTGGTGTTACCCTCTCAGCAGTGACCTGTCAGCTGCTTCAGGAAGGCCTTGCTGAGACTGGCACCCTTACCCTTCAGGGAATAGTTCTCTTGGCAAGACATTCACTTGGAGCCTCAAAAGACCTAGAAGCCATAATGGAGAAGAAAAACATGGGATGTGGAATCAGACAGACCTGGGCTCGAATCTAGGCTCTGTGGCATACTAGCTGTGTGACCCTGAGTCCTTGTACCTCTTTGAGCCATAAGTTCTTTATCTGTAAAGATCCTACAGTATGGTGGAGATTAAAGAGAGTCATACTTGAATGTGACTGAGAAAAGAAATCACATCTCAGATGTCCTCTTCCAGGAGAGAATGGAGAGGAGGAAGCAGCTCCATGTTGTTTTCAGCATGAAAAGCTTTTATTAGGCTATTTGATGGATTTATTGCCCACAATTTCTAAGGGCTTACCGAAAAATGTCAATAATGTAAACAGGGATTTTTTTTTTTTTTCAGTTTGTCAGGTTGTATTCTCCATCATTTCAAACAAGTTCACATGTTTACCATGTCAGGCACTATTCTGAGCACTTTATGTCACTTAACTCATTTAATTGTCTCATTAAAACAGAGATACAGAGAGATTAAGTAAGTTAGTTGCCCAGGGTCACACAGCTAGTCAATGGCTGAGCAGGGATGCAACCCAGGAAGTCTGACTTCAGAGGCAGAGCCCTGAACTTCTGGGCTAAACCACATGGTATTGAGTAGGAACTAAAGGGGAATCCTATCCAGGGTGAGAGAAGACATGCCAGCCAGCTGAGGAAGCAAGAGGATGCTAGACTGTAATGGTTCCAATTCACTCACGGAAGTTAAGAAGTACGATGTTTGGATAAAATGGTTGGTAAATAGTTCAGATGTTGAAAGGGTGGAATCCCATTTCAGGATTGTCCACTCTGCCTTCTTGTCCATTTTGAAAAGGACACAATATTTCTTTTATATATTTTGGCAATTATTATAAATATGTGTTTATATTCTATAAACGCCCCCATTTTAGCTAGATTTCTTTTTTGATTTTTGCTAAATTTTTAAAACACAAGTTCTTGAGGTATAATCTTATCTAATAAAGATGAAATATGCAAATTGACCGTCACGCCATAACAAAACTTACTGCACCCACAGTGGAGGCAGGAATTCCATAATACAAGATGACTGCATCCACAGCGGAGACTGAGTTTCCCTAACAAGCAATCAGCAGGGACCTGAGGCTGCGGCCCCCCCCCCACCTGATGGGACTGTGTGCACACCCCTCCCCTTTCCCGCCCCAGCGCCAGGCCAGGGGACCTCAGGCCACACTCTCCTGCCCAGCAGGGCTTAACAGGGAACCTCAGGCCATGCCCTACACCCCAGGCAGGGGGACCTGAGGCCATACCCCTTGCCTGGCGGGGCTTGACAGGCGACCTCAGGCTATGTTCCCCACACCTCCTGGCCTGGACCAGGGGACCTCAATATACACCCTCCAGCCTGGGCCAGAGGACCTCAGGCCACACCTCCTGTCCTAGTGCCAGGCCAGGTGACCTGAGGTTGTGTCCCCCACCCAGCAGGGCTTGACAGGGGTGGGGTTGGCCAGATCTGGATCTACTCCAGTGGGGTAGAACCAGCTAGGTCTAGGTCTTGCGTGATTTCAAGGTGCACATGGGCAGGTGTGGACTTGCCTGTGGTTCCCCTGGTGTAACCCAGACTCTGACAGGAGGAAGATTTTCATATACATTTTACTTATTTTTTTTCATCTCTGACACTTCTATTAAAATATTTCCTCTAATTAATTCCCTTTTAATGTGCATGAATTTCATGCACCAGGTCACTATTTTACATATAATAAAATGTATGTAAAAGTGTTATGGTTACACACCTGTGTAACCACCAACACAACCAAAATAGGGACGGTTTCTATGACCCCAAAGATAAAGATTACTTAGGGTCTTTTCCAGTCAAATCCATCACCAACCAGCCCCAGGAAACCAAGGGTCTGCTTTCTGTCATTATAGATTCCATTTGTATCTTCTAGGACTCCATATAAATGGAATCATATTTTTGGGTTTATTTTTTTAATTTCCCTGCTTACTCTTTTTTAAAAATTTTTTATTGTTCAGATTATTACAGATGTTCCTCCTTCCCGCCCCCCCCCCCCATAGCTTCCCTCCACCCAGTTCCCACCCCACTCCAGGCCTTTTTGCTTTTTGCTTTTCCAGTTGGGTGTTTTCTGCTTCTTCATATTTCAAATCTTTGACTTGATTCTTGAGATCCTCTAGTCTGCTGTTGAATCTTGGCATATTATTCTTTATTTCAGTCAATGTATGCTTAATTTCTGATTGGTCCTTTTCCATATCCTTGCAGGTCTCACTAAATTTCTCGGAGGTTTCTAGAAGATTCTTGAGTAACCTTATAACTGTGGTTTTGAACTCTAGATCCAGTAGTTTGCTTTTATTCATTTCTTTCATTTGTGATTTCTTTCTTTGTCTCTGCATTTTGGCTACTTCCCTGTGTTTGTTTCTATGTACTAGGTAGCTGCTAAGTCTCCTTGAGTTGATAGAATGGCCGTGTGTGGTAGGTGTTCTATAGGATCCAGTGGCTCAGCCTCCCCAGTCACCCAAGGTGGACACTCTTAGTGCACCCCTTTATGGGCTATGTGCAAAATCTTGTTGCAGTTAACCCTTGATTACTGTTGGTATCACTAGGAGGAATTGACCTCCAGCCCATTGGCTATGATTACCAGCTGTGTCTACACTGTAAGATCTGTTCCACAGGAGACACCCTTATGGGACAGGACTTGCTTCAGTGAGACTTTGGTGCTCACTGAGTCTGCCCCTTAAATGTGTCTCTTACGGATATGAAGAGTTGTAATCTGGTATGTTCTCACACTGACCACTGGGTACACTGGCTCTTGGATCTCCAAGGAAGTGCAAGGTCAGCCACTGTCTGGGGCCGCCCAGCAGGAGCTATAGAGAATCTGCATATTCCTCCCCTTTGTATAGGTTTTGGAAGTGCCCAGATGGGGCCCAGCTGTGAAGTAAGGCTGGCTGCTGCTGCTGGGCCTTGTGCCTTCTTTTGGAAGCTCAGGGGCTCTCTGACCCAGATACAGTTTGACAGGTTTTAGGCAGAGAAAAGACAGGCCATTCATATGCAAAAACCAATGCACACAGCTTGGATGAGGTTGTAAATTGAGTGGGGCGGGGTCTCTGGGAATCACCAGAGTGAAGCAAACTGCAGTGGGTGCCAGTCAGCCCTGCATTGGAAAGATCCCGGGATCTCTGTGTCCTGTGCCCCGTGCAGGAACAATGATCACTGTGAGCACCTCTGAGAAAGCCACCCTCGAGTTCCTGTCCTTACGCCAGACAGTCCAATTTTTCCTCATATGTGTCTGAGTCCGCCAGAGTCTTGCCAAGAACTGGAGTCCAATTGTCTTCCTCCCAATTAAAAGAGAAGCACATCCAGCCTGACTGGTTTGGCTCAGTGAATAGAGCGTCAGCCTGTAGACTAAGGAGTCCTGGGTTCAATTCCAGTCAAGGGCATGTACCTTGGAGGCATCTGATTGATGTTTCTCTCTCATCGATGTTTCTAACTCTCTATCCCTCTCCCTTCCTCTGTGTAAAAAATCAATGAAATATATATATTTTTAAGTCAAAAAATAAAAATAAAAGAGCAGCACATCCAGGTGCTAGCACTTTCTGCGCCTCTGCACATCTTACCAGTCTCAATGTGCTTTCTTCACCTCTGTAGTTGTGCATCTTCCACTCAGCCAGCTTTCCCATGGTTCTGGATGATAGTTGTTCTGCCTTTTAGTGGTAATTTTGATGTGGTTGTGATAAGCAGCAAGTATAGGTGTTTACTATACTGCCATCTTGGTTCTTCCCCCCTATTTTTATTGTTTTATATTTTACTAGAAGCCCATTGCACAAAATTCGTGCATGGGAGGGTACATCCCTCAGCTCAATCTGCACCCTCTCCAATCTGGGATGTCCACCTGCCGGTTTAGGTCCGATCCTACTTGGATCGGGCCTAAACCGGCAGTTGGACATTACTCTCACAATCCAGGACTGCTGGCTCCCAACTGCTTGCCTACTTGCCTTCCTAACCTGATTGCCCCTAACCACTTCTGCCTGCCAGCCTGATCACCCCCTAACCACTCCCCTGACAGCCTGATTGATGTCTAACTGCTGCCCTGCCAGCCTGATTGCCCCTAAGTGCCCTCCCCTGCAGTCCTGCCCCCCCCTAACTTCCCTCCTCTGCCGGTCTGGTCACCCCTAACTGCCCTCCCCTGCAGGCTTGACCGCCCCCAACTGCCCTCCCTTGCAGGCCTAGTCCCTCTCAACTGCCCTCCCCTGCTAGCCTGATTGCCCAAAACTGCCCTCCTTGGCAGACCTGGTCCCTCCCAACTGCCCTCCCCTGCTGGCCATCTTGTGGCAGCCACCTTGTGTCCACATAGGGGCAGGATTTTTGACCACATGGGGGCAGCCATCTTCTGTGTTGTAGTGATGGTCAATTTGTATATTACTCTTTTATTAGATAGGATAGAGGCCTGGTACACGAGTGGGGGCCAGCTGGTTTGCCCTGAAGAGTGTCCCAGATCAGGGTTGAGGTTCCCTTGGGGCATGGGACGGCCTGGGCGAGGGGCCTGTGGTAGTTTGCAGGCCACTCATGCCCTCCAGTGACCCAAGCAGAGGCCCTGGTATCTAGGATTTATTTATCTTCTATAAATGAAACTTTGTAGTGGAGGCCAGGCCAGGACTGCGGGATCTTGGCTTCCTTCATCACCAGGGGCAACTCAAGCCTCCTGCTCTCTCCAACTTCGTGGCTGCCAACATTTTTGCTAGGATTTATTTATCTTGTATAATTGAAACTTTGTAGCCTTGTTTGAAGGCCTCGGCCCGGCCAGGGTGGCAGGGAAGCTTGGCTTCCTCCATTGCCAGGGAAACCCAAGCCTCCTGCTTGCTACAGCTCTATGGCCGCAGCCATCTTAATTGGGTTAATTTGCATACTTGCTCCTGATTGGCTGGTGTGCAATGGCTTGTGGGTGATGTGGAGGTATGGCAAATTTGCATATTACTCTTTTATTAGATAGGGTTTTTATTGAGATATAATTGACATATAATATTGTATAAGTTTAAGATATATAACATCTTTATATATTGCAATATGATTACCACCATAGCTTAGCTAACACATCCATCACCCATCATGTTATAATTCTCTTTTTTTTGCAACAATTAAGATCTAGTCTCATAGCAGCTTTAAAGTTTACAGTCTTGTTGTCTATAATCATTATCCTGTGCATTAGATCTCCAGGACTTACTTATCTATTGGTTGAAGATTCTACCCTTAAACATCTCCCCTATTTTCCCCTCACCCTCAGCCCCTAATAACCACCTTTCTACTCTCTCTTTCTACTCTCTGAGTTTAGCTTTCTTAGATTTCACATATACTAGTAAGTGAGATCACACAGTATTTGTTCTTCTCTATCTGACTTACCTCACTTAGCATAATGCCTTCAAGGTCCATTCATGTTGTTGCAAATGGCAGGATTTTCTTCCTTCTCATGGCATTAAGGAGTCCCGGGTTCCTTAATCAGGACTTTTTATTCATTCGTTCGTTCATTGATGGAGACTTAGGTGGTTTCCATATCTTGACTATTGTGAATATTGCTATAAAAAACGTAGGGGTGTTTTCATTTCTTTGGACTATAGACCCAGGAGTGGAATTGCTAGATCATATGGTAGTTCTGTTTTTAACTTTTTTAGGAATCTCCATTGTTTTCCATAGTGGATGCACCAATTTACATTTCTACCAACAGTGTACTAGGGTTTCCTTTTCTCCACATCCTTCCCAACACTTGTTATTTTTTATTGTTTTTGATTACCATGTTGAATACCTTTTCAGCTAACTGTTGGCTCTTTGAATGTCTTCTTTGGAAAAATGTGTATTCTGATCCTCTGCCCATTTTTAAATCAGATTGTTTATATTTTGTTATTGAGTTGTATGAATTCTTTATAAATTTTAGATATTAACCTTTACTTGATATGTGGTTTGCACATATTTTCTCCCATTCTATAGGTTGCCCTTTCATTTTGTTGATTCTTTTTTAGTTTATCATCTCATTTGTTGATTTTTGCTTTGTTGCTTGCACTCTTAAATTAATGTCATATCTAAAAACCCAATGTGAAGATCAATGTTAATGAGCTCCTTTCCTGTGTATTTTTGTAGTAATTTTACAGTATCGGCTCTTGGGTTTACATTGTTAATCTATTTTGAGTTAATTTTTGTGAATGGTGTAAGATGGGGAGAGGTCCAATTTAATTTTTCTGCATGTGGTTATCTAGGTTTCTCAACACTATTTGCTGAAGAGACTACATTTCCCCATAGAATGTTCTTAGCTCCCTGGTCAAAGATTAATTGACCATAATGTGAAGGTTTATTTCTGGGATCTCATTCTATTCCATTGGTCTATGTGTCTGTTTTTTATGCCAGTACCATGCTGTTTTAATTATTATAGATTTGTATGATTTGAAATCAGAGTATGTGATGCCTCCAGCTCTGTTCTCCTTTCTCATAAATGCTTTGGCTATTTGGGGTCTTTTGGGGTTCCGTACAAATTTTAAGATTGTTTTGTGGAATCGCATATTAAGTACTCTTGTTATCTTCTTTTGTTCAGCATAATATTTTTGAGTTTCATCCCTGTTGTTGCATGTGTCAGTAGTTTGTCCCTTTCTTTTACTGAATAGTACCACATTTTATGAATATACTAGGGGCCCAGTGCACTAATTCATCCACCTTGAAAGGAACTGTGAGCCATGATACTGTGCTAAGCACAGGGGCAGGTCTCGGCCCATCCTCCATGCCCCCGCCTGGCCCCTCCTGCTGCGGCCCCTGGTCCCTTGTCTACCGGCAAACCCTCTTCCACTGATGCCACTCCCATGCGCTGACAGTGCTCACCCTGCTTGAATCTGCTGGCAGTGCAGAGTGATTGGGGCCAGCACCAGCAGCGGGTACAAGTGAGACCAGCGCCGTCAGCAGGTGTGAGTAGTGGCTGTTGCCCTGATTGCCCCTCAGGAGCAGGGGGAAGTGGAGAAGCTCTCCGGGGCGATCAGAGCTGGCAGCTGCTGCTTTCACCTGCTTATGGCACTGAGTAATCAGGACCAGTGCTGGGCATTGGCAGTGGGTGGGTGCAAGCAGCAGCTCTGGCGCCAGCTGCAGGTACGAGCAGGGCCAGCATTGGAAGCAGGTGGGAACACTGAGCAGGACCATGGCGCACGGGAGCAAAGAGTTTTCAGTAACCACCAGAAGTCTATTCCGATGACAGTGACCACCTGGGTCTGGCACCCCCTCTCACCTGCTCCACCATCTCTCTGTAGCCAACGCCCGCCATGTTCCATAACACCCTCTGGTGGTCAGCGCACATCATAGCAACCAGCAGTTTGGTTGTTCTGCTCTTAAGTCTATTTGCATATTAGCCTTTTATTATATAGGACCATTATTATTTATTTACTTACCTATTGCTGAGTATTTGAGTTGTTTCTAGTTTGGAACTGTTACAAATAAAGCTTCAGTATGTGCTTGTGTATAAGTTTTTGTGTGGATGTTTGTTTTCATTTCTCTTGAGTGACTAGTTAGGACTAGAATTGTTTGGTTATCATATGAGATAAATACATTTAATTTTTAAAGAAAGTAACTTTGTCCAAGTGTCTGTACCATTTGCTATTCCCACCAGCCATGAGTGGAGGGTTCTGGTTGCTCCACATCCTAGCCAACACTTGGAGCTGCAGTTTTTACTTTTAGCCATATAGGTTGGTGTGTGGTGGTATCTTGTGGTTTTAATTGCAGGTCTCTGAAGACAGTGAATGCTAAACATCTTTTTCTTGTACTTATTTGCCATCTGTACATCTTCTTGTGTGACATTTCTTTCAAATTTTTTGCCTATGTTTTTATTAGGTAATTTATCTTCTTTTTATTAAGTTGTAAGAGTTATTTGTGTTTTCTGGACATAGATCCATTCTTAGATATATGTATTGCATATATTTCCTCCATATCTTTGGCTTACCTTTTCATTTGCTTAATGTTCATCTTTAAGAGGGATAAAATTTTGATTTTTTTTTTTTTGGCATCCAGTTTATTGCCTTTTTTATTTTATGGTCTATCTACTATCTATTCTATGAATTCTTTTCTATCCCAGAATCTCATTAAATTTTTATTCTTTTCTATTAGTTTTATTCACTTAGCTTTTGTATATATGTCCACGATTCATTTCAAGTTAATTTCTGTGTATGGTTTAAGGTAAGGGTGATGTTCATTTTTTCCTCTGTATGGTTACCTAATTGTTCCAGCACTATTTGTTGAAAAGACTCTCAAAATTAATCTCTTCTTACCAAGTAAGGTCTGTGTATGTTGTTGTCCTACACTTACCTTACTCTAGAGCTCTCAGGCTTTTTTCCCTTCCCCTCCCCTCCCCAGCATTGACCCCAAAACCCCTATGAGGTAGAGGATAAAAATGCAGTGTCCCCCTTTTTAAAGGGGCACTTTTCAGAAAGTTTTCTAAAGAACTGAAAAGAAGAACAACATAATGGAAACCATTTTGCAGCCTCCAGCATGGCCATTTATCTCAATAATCATTTCATTTAAAATGTGGGCCAAACATATAAATCATATCTTGAAAGAAAGTATTTGGTGCCACAAAAATTGCCCTGTATTCTTACCACCTAATTTGAAAAATGTGTTTTGAAGCTTGGAAGAAGGCAAGACTGGTCCCAGCCGTCCTTCTCCCAGTCGTCCCTTTCTTTCATCCCTCCATTCAGTCCCCAAAATAAATCCTCGCTATTCCCCAAACTAAGCAGGGAAGCCGAAGTACTTGAGAGCTACCCTGTTGTTAAGTCATTCTCTGATGCTGCTGCTATTTTGAGCCCTCTCCCCTTTGAATGTCATTAGATAGTGAGGGGCTGAAAGCCAAAAAAACAGGCTGCTCCTCACCAGTCCTTGGGGTGACCCCTCTCAGAGCACGGCCACCCTTGCTTGTCTTTAGACCATTAACACCAGTTGCAGCTCTTAGATGTTGGTGCTCATTTAAGACATGGCCAGAGGGAGGGTGCTAAATATAGCAGAGCCCCGAGGCCCATTTTTTCAGTCTAATCAAAGGGGAGACATTGGGCAGCCTTGTAGTGGGCTGGGAATCCCAGGGTCTCCCATTTAACCCTCATTGAGGAGTCCGTGGTTAAAATGGCAGTGTTTCCCCTCTAAGAGGTTTCTTATTTTGCTTCCCAGAACTTCCTGGGAGGGAAAAGCAAAAGAAACCAACAGGTACTGAGTCCCTGTGCACTGTGGCCCGGCAGAGTGCTTCCTGTAGCCCCGTGGTCTCTCCCCAAGAGTCTTTGGGGGCTCCCGTATCCCCATTTACATTGCTTTTTTTTTTTTTTCCTGATCATGAAAGCTCTCTGAGAGCATCTAAGATAAAGAAAATGTAGACCTATAATTCCATCGCTCAGAGGTTCTGGTTTACTTTTTACTTATAGTCTTATTTTTAAAAAGCATGCATATATGTGACTGAGGTCAGACTGATCATAATTTTATTTCCTCTTTGCATTTAACAATTTTTTATCATTTTCTCACATCATTAGATTTTGCTTAAAAACATGCTTAATACATGCCTAATCCTCATCCTATGCATGGGTCCATCTCTAATACCATCTCCCTGGTACGGGGGGAGGGGGGCGTGGGGACAGGGATTCCAGCCCCATCAGCAGTTTCTCTTTTCTGGCTCAGACCTTGATCTTCCTGTTCCCCTGGGACAGACTTTCTCCCCACCTCCTGTGTCCCTCCTCACAGCCTTACAGACCCATTCAGCTTCTGGTGGGGAGGTGGAAACCAGGAGCCCCTCCTCAGGTGGACTGTCCTGAAGCTGCCTGAGACCTGCACCTCCCCAAACCTACCTTGTTCTCTCCATTCTCCCTCCTCCCAGCGTAGTGGCTGCTCACAGCAGCCTGTTCTCCACTGCTTCCCTCCTGAGCCTTCTTTAAGAAGAGACCACCCAGCCTTAGCTGGTTTGGCTCAGTGATAGAGCATCAGCCTGTGGACTGAAGGGTCCCAAGTTCAATTCTGGTCAAGGGCATATGCCTGGGTTGTGGGCTCAATCCCCATTAGGGGGCATGCAAGAGGCAGCCAATCAATGATTCTCTCTCATCATTGGTGTTTCTCTCTCTCTTCTTCTGCCTTCTCCTCTGAAATCAATAAAAATATATTTTTTAAAAATACAAAGACTGCTTGGGCACCCCCCTTCCAGGACATCCTGTTCCTGTATCTTTGTGTTTCAAGCATTAGCTGAGTTCTTGGTGCCTGAGCACCAACCAGCACTTCTCTGAGTGTGTTGACCTGTCCCTGTTCTCTAGATCTACTTTCAGAAGCATGAGGCTGTTTTTATTCAGACCTCCCTCTTTATCAGTTGCAGTCCAGAACATCTTTGAAGGGGAAGCAGGGGGGATTGGGGGACAGAGGCCTCCTGAAGTTGGTGTGCAAATCGCATGGATGCATAGGCCCTGACCTTGCCTCCCCTCTCCCTCCCACCCCCTCCTCAATGAGCCTTTGATCAGCTGTGCAGGCTGTAGGCAGACAGGGGCATTCACCACAGGGGTAGAAGCCCTCCATCCTGCCAGCAACATAAAGCACTTCCTTTCTCCTTTTTCTCCCCTCACCAGTGTGCTTTGTATAGTCATTGTTTGCATCTTACCAGCTGCCTCAGCCACCACTGTTTCTTTCTAATAAAATGATAACCTTGTTCCTGAAACCCCTGAAGCAGTGGGGTCATGGGAAAGGGCATGCAAGGCCCCCGAATGACCCTTGTGGGGGTGGGGATGGGAAAGGCTGGTGATAAGTTCTCCCCCAGAAAACTCTAGAGCTGGAAGTTGCCCCAGAAACAGAGGCCAGGCTAGAGGAGGTAGTGAGTGTTTGGGTACAAGGACAGACAGCAGGTGGGCATTTTTCAAAGGGGCGTACCAAAGTGGTAGCGTAGAAGAAGGGGGAGTACAGATCTGAGCATGGAAGGGGGAGGAAGGAATCGTTTCATCTTCACTGGAGGAGGATGAACATAATGGGAGCCAGAACCCTGGCTGCTGGGCATGAACGGCAAGACACTGGATGTCCCCTCTGGGTGCGAACCATGGCTATACAACCCTGGGGGCCTGAGTTGTTGATCCCCAGGGGAGCCCTTACCATCTGCTCCGGCCTTCCTTGTGCAGACTCTATACCCTCTTGTTTGTCCCCTTTGGGCATCATCCGCTCACAACAGCAGGCTTTGGCAGTTCACACCAGCACCCTTGGCCCTGGGACAGAAGCATCTTGAAACTTTTGGACCCTGTGGATACTGAGCACTGTCTTACTGTCCCTCTGGGTTCTGGACTTTCTGTGAGAGAGGGCAGGGTTATTCCCAAGTTGTTTCAGGTGTCCAGGGTGGGATAGGAGCTCCAGGCAGGAGTCTGGGAACTGGGAAGTCAGAACCTGGGTCTTTATCCAGTGGCGTCTCCTGTGCCCTTCTCTATCACAAGCACATGATGCGTGGGTAGTCCCGAGTCCAGCATAGTCACAGGTTAGCTTGCAAGGTCACCATCTAGACAGATCCCAAGCTGCTAAATATAGGGCATCCTTTCTGACTAGCACCAAACCTGCCCTGGGGCATCTTGGGGTCAAGAAGCAAAAATTATCTACCACTCTGCATTCCCATGAACTGATGGTGGGGCTCAGGAGTGAGAATAAGGCATCATGGTCTGGGGCTAAGGCCAACTGCCCCCTTATCCCATAGACTCCCACCAAGAGGGAACTGCAGCCCTGCCACAGTGTCCTTTTGGATGTTGGAGGCCAAGGGTGTGGCTTGCCAGAGGCCCCAGAAACCAGCTGTACCGAGGGACCCTTTCTTCACTGTTTGAGTCTCGGGAATTACATTCACACCAAAACTTCCCCTTTCTTTTTCTCTGCTGTGGAGTCATGTCCGAAGCAGATGGTTCTGAGTCACTCTTCATTCAGAAGTTATGTATTGGGTCCTGGCTGGGTGGCGCAGTTGGTTGGGGCATCTCCCCATATACTAAAAGGTTGCAGGTTTAATTCCTGGTCAGGGCACACACCTAGGTTGTGAGTTTGATCCCCAGTCAGAGCACCTATAGATAGGTACAGAAGGCAACCAATTGATATTTCTCATAATAAAGTTTCTCTTCTCTCTCTCTCTCTCTCTCTCTCTCTCTCTCTCTCTCTCTCTCTCTCTCTCTCTCCTTAATAACATATCCTTGAGAGAAAATTAAAAAGAAAAATAGCTATGAACCAGGCCCTGCTCTCCAGTGGCTCATGGTCCCCTGGGAAGTCAGGCAGATGCATAAATGAAAATGTAACAAATTACAGTAGGTTCTCTGGAGGAACCAAATGGGTTGAGCCCGAGAATGTGACTGTTTAGATGGGTGATCTGGGAAGACAACGAGAGCTGCTTACAGCCAGCTTGTGGTGCAGAGTCCTGGGGAGGGGCCTCCCCAGGCCAAAGGAAAGTGTGTGTGGAGCCCTGAGGAAGAGGAGAGCCTGCGACAGCTGGAAGCTGGTGAGCAAGAGTTGTGAGAGGGCAGCTGGGAGAGGTCATGGGGACTAGTATGGATTGCACTCTCCCTGTTTGCCAGGGAAAGCATAGAAAGCTCTAATACTGGGCACGGCACTATGGGATTGTTTCCTGAGAAAACCAGTGTGATGTTGTGTGGAGTGTGGCTGGGAACAGCACCAGAGGACTGGTGAGCAGCCAGGGGCCAGTGATACCAGAGACAGATCCTGTACCCTCGAAGCCTGCACAGTGCCCCCGGAAACCACCCTGCCTCCTCCTGGGGATGCCAGCGGTGTCTCCACCCAGCAGAGAGAATCATACCTGTAAGGACCCAGCCAGGAGGTGTGGGGAGCAGGAGAAGTCTAGATATTTCCATTTTTTAAATTAAATTCAGAAATGCCAAAACCGGGTTTCAGAAACTGGTAATTTGAAATGTTTACATTTAACAAATGAACACTTTTAACACACACACAAATATAATTGTGCCATTCACAGGATAATTACAGTGTTTATAAAATAAAAACCTTAGTCCGTGGCGTGCTCCAGGCAGTGTGGTCCAGAAATGGGACACAAGTTTGAAATTGGATGACAAATAGCTCTGCTCCAGTGTGTCTGACTCCTTTGCGGAGTGGAAAGTGAAACCGTGAGGCCCTCTCAGGGTGTGCGGGCCAGCCACACGTTCTCCCTCCCTGGTCCTTGTGATGAGCTCCGATGGCTAGAAAGTCCTCCTGCGTTAGAGTTGTGGGCCCAGTCACTGCTGCGAGGCCAGGGTTAGTTCAGATCTTGACCATGGAGTCCAGCCCCCCAGCTGGCCCAGAGCAGCAAGGCCTCCTGCCGGTCTGAGCCCACAGCCCAGGCCTCCAGGGCAGGAACATAGGACCGACCAGCCACTGAACGGGGTCAGAGGACAGAGGTGGGAACCCAAGAGCTAGTAAAACACAGAGGCTGGTCTGGTCTTTCACCCACCGGAGTTTGCCCAGGGTTCCTGTGTGTGTCATGGACCCTGGGGCCATTCATTGGGTATCAGCCTCACAGTGTCAGTCCAGGAAGCAGACTGCAGACTGTCCACTGTTTTCTTAAGAAGGAAGGAAGTGGTGGGATAAAGTGGAAAAAGCCTCTCCTCTGCCCATTACCAGCTCTTTAAGGTCTCAACAGTTTCATCATTTCCTCTGAGCTTGAGTGGCCTGCTTTATACAATGGGGGCAGTCACAACAGTATACTCAGACTGCTGAGAGGACTGCAGGCAGGCAGGTGTTGGCCGAATAATATTCCATTGTATGGACAGACTGCATTTCCCATGAACCTGTTGGTGGAAATTTGGGTTGTTTCTATGTTTTGACCAAAGAATTATGCTATGAACATTCATGTACAAGTTCTTATGTGGATGTAGGTTCTCATTTCTCTTGCATATACACACATCCAGGAGTGGAATTGCTGGGCCATATGGTAACTCTTTAATTTTTTGATGAATTTCCATCTGTATTCAAAGTGGCTGCACCATTTTACATGTCTAACAGCAATGTATACAGGTTCCAGTTTCTCCAGATTATCACCAACCCTTACTATCTTGACTTTTTTATTATAATCTTCATAATGGTGCAAAGTGCTATCTCCTTGTGGTTTTGATGTGTGTGGTCCTGGTGCCTAATGATGTTCAAGTATCCATGTCTATGTCTTTGCGCTTCTTAGTCATTTATATGTCTTTTGTGAGAAATACCTAGTCAGCTCCTCTGCCCATTTTTAATTGGGTTATTTGCTTTTTATTATTGACTTGTGAATGATCTAAATACAAGTCTCTTATCAGATATGACTGGCAAATATTTTCTCTCACTCAGAATGGTCTTATCACTTTAATAGTGTTCTTGAAGCTATCCTTAAAAAACACAAAGTTTTTTATTTTGATGAAGTCTAATTATTTTGTTGCTGTGCTTTGGGTTATTTTTCTTGATTTAATTTTTAAATATGTGAAACACTTCCTTGATTCTAAAGTTAAAAGGTATGCTCAGATAGTCTCATGCCCTTTCCACCCACTCCTTATACGTAGTCATTCCTGCATTTATTTGTGCAAAGTTAAAGATAATTTTTAAAAAATATATTTTATTGATTTTTACAGAGAGGCAAGGAGAGGGATAGAGAGTCAGGAACATTGATGAGAGAGAGACATTGATCAGCCGCCTCCTGCACACCCCCTACTGGGGATGTGCCTACAACCAATGTACATGCCCTTGACCGGAATTGAACCTGGGACCCCTCAGTCCACTGAGCCAAACCGGTTTCGGCTAAAGATAATTTTAAAATATTCTTATTTTCTCTTCTCACACAACACATGCATTTTTTTTTCTTTCACTAAGTAAATGCTGGAAACTGCTTCATCAGTTCATTGAGCTCTTTCCCATTGTTTTAGGGCCACAGTGGTCCATGGTATGGATATGCAGTGAATGATTTAATTAGCTGGTTCCGATATGCGTTGTTTCCAGTCTTTTCCTATAACAAGTCATACAGCAATGATGTCTTTACATATTTGTGGCAGTGTATCTTTAGACAGACTCCTGACAGTGAGCTTGCTGGGTTAACAACTAAGACATACACTGAGTGACCAGATTATTAGGATCTCTGAATGCATAATAATCTGACCACTCAGTGTATGTAATAAAGGGCTAATATGCAAATTGTCCTCTCGACCAGGAGTTCGACTAGCAGGCAGGCCGGTCAACCACCATGTCTCCTCTCCCTGGCTAGGCTGGCCGAACCTCATCCATGCACAAATTCATGCACTGGGACACACACACACACACACACACACACACACACACACACACACCGTGAGTGGCCAGGTTATTATGCGTTCAGCGATCATAATAATCTGGCCACTCAGTGTAAGTAATTCTGTTGGATATATTAGTAGCCAAAGTTGCCATATCATTTATATCCCAGCAGCATCATAGGGGACTGCTGTTCACACACACAATGTGTTGTCGAGTATTAGGAACTTTGCCAGTTTGATAAGTAAGGAAATGTTCTCTCTCTAACTTTAAAAAAAAAAACAACTTTACTAAGGTATAACTTACATATAATAAAATGCAGTCATTTAAAATGTATAGTTTGATGATGAATTGTGACAAATGACCTACTTCCTGTCACCATAGACTAGTTTTGTCCCTGCTAGAATTCCATATACAGTCAAACCTCGGTTCTCTGAGGCCACAAAGGAGCGAATGTGCCAGTATGAGTCAGTTTAGCTCTAAACCTCGCCTTTTTAACATCTCAGGAAATTGTGCTGTAAATACTTTTGTAGGTTATTTTGTTTTGTTTTTTTTGTTGTTGTTGCTGGTAAAATGGATTATTAGCACAATTTTTAAAATATAAAGCAGCCATCAAGAGTGCTAATGTTGCTAAGAATATGAAAGAAATAATGATCATGGGCAATTGAAGAGGTAGAAAAATTGTTCATTTGGGTAAACAAAAAGCAGTTAGCCTAGCCTGTGACAGCATTTCAATATTTTGGAAGCAGTGATATGTCAAAAACTGAAGATGTTGCATATTGACCTCTTGTAAGACACCCCTGGAACAAGTGTTGAAAGTGATTCATTTAAGGCCTGCTTTTCAAAAATCAATTTATTGGTCTTTTCTTGATCTTTAAGAGCTATTTGTATATTAGGGAGATTATTAGCCTTTTACGATATGTTACAATGTTTTCTCCCAGTGAGTTTGTCTTTTTAGCTTTGCTATTAGACATGTACAGTATATAAGAAAAGTTAACACAGGGAATCATTTGGGGGTCTGGAACTATCATGAATAAAGCTGCTATGACCATTCTTGCACAAGTCGTCTTGTGGATATGGGTGTTTTCCTTTCTTTGGGGTAAATAGGAATGAAATGGCTGGGTCATATGGTAAGGGTATGTTTAACTTTATAAGTTATTAGGTCTTTCTCCCAAGGGGTTATGCAGTTAACATTCCCACTAACAGCAGTGTATGACTTCCCAGCCTTTTTCATTTTGGTCATTCTAGAACAACCTGTGGGTTGCGACCCCTTTGGGGATCGAACGACCTTTTCAGAAGGGTCGCCTAAGACATCCTGCATATCAGATATTTACATTACAGATCATTAACAGCAGCAAAATTACAGTTCTGAAGTAGCAACGAAGATAATCGTATGGTTGGGGGTCCCCACAACATGAGGAGCTGTATTAAAGGGTCACGGCATTAGGAAGGCTGAGAACCACTGTTCTAGAAGGTGGAGTGTGCTGTCTCTGTGATTTAGATTTGCATTCTATCCCCTCCCCTCAGGACAAAGGACGCTGAACATATTTTTAGGTTCTTATTGGCCACTGTAGTTCCTCTTTTGTGAAGTGTCTTTTCAGACCTTTTGCCCATTAAAAAAAAAAAAATCAGGTACTATAGTCTCTTTTATTAAGCTACTGGTGTCCTGGTGCACAGATTCATGCACACTGAAAGGAAATTAATTAGAAGAAATATGTTAATATCACTATTCGCATCTTGCTAATGAAAAGAAAATAGGATTCTACCAAGTCTCTCATCTACCTACTCCAAAACTTCTGTAAGGATCAAATGAGATGAGGCATGGGAAAACGCTTCACAAACATTTGGTTCAAATGTGAAATGTTTTCACCAGGCTATAAAGCAAGTTGTGTTCCTGGGCTAAAGAAACTCCAAGGAGGCTAGTCGCTAAAAAGCAGCAGCTGGGTGTTGCTACGTGATGTCATTACCCAGCATGCCCACAGCGACCGTTTCTAGGTTGGGCTGGGCTGTGGGCAGTATTTTGTGCCATGGGGTCTGTTGGCTGCGATTTGGTGGGGTGTTGGCTCCAGGGTAATGGTGGGGCCTATGTCCCACTTGGGGGAAGCCAAGTGTTGGTTTTTCGGCACCAGGTCCACGGTACCGTTTATTTTTAAATGGCCAGTGCCTGTCATGGCAGCTCCTGTGTTGAGTGTCTGCCCCCTGTAGGTGTGTGTCATAGCTACTGTTGGATGGAAGAACACTTAGCCTTTTATATATTAAACTACAGTGGTCCCTCGAGATACGAGTGCCCTAACATATGAGATTTTTGAGATACGAGCTGTGGAGCGAGCGATTTTTGCTTTGAAATACGAGCAACATTTGAGATAGGAGTAACCGCGCAGATCGGCCAGCTGCACAGGACCCACCAGTTTACCGTCACTCGAGTGTCTCATAGTTTCCCACGCCTCAAGGTTACAGAATGAATTAAACTCGTATCTCGAGGTACCACTGTAAGTTTTTCATATATTTTGGATAAAAATTCCTTTTATATACAGTATGGTATTTTCTTCTAGTCTGTGGTTTGCTTTTTTCATTTTCATAGTAGTGTATTTCAGAGACCAGAAGTTTTTATTTTTGTGAAGTCCCAGTCAAATTTTTTGGTATTTTCTTGTGTGTCCTGAGGAATTTTAATGTATCTCTGATTCTGATTAAGGGTGAACATCCTTTAAATTTAAGGGCTATCTGCCTATATTTTTTTCTGTGAACTGTTGATGTCTTTGGCCTGCTTTTCAAAAATCAGATTATTGGTCTTTTTGTTACTGATTTTTAAGAGCTATTTGTATATTAGGGATATTAGCCTTTTAATATATGTTACAGTGTTTTCTCCCAGAGAGTTTCTCTTTTAGGCTTTGCTTATAGTGTTTTCTTCATGCAAAATTGCACATGTATATTTTTACACAGTCCAATATATCTGGTTTTATTGCTTTTAGATTTTAGGTTATGTGCTTCCCACTCCCAAGGCTATAAAGGAATTCACCTATGTGTTGCATCTAATATTTGTATGATTTTACTTTTTATATTTAGATCAATGCTCCATTTGGAGTTTGTTCTATGTTCAGTATAAGCAGAATAAGTTTTATCATTTTGCAAATATATTTACTTATTCCCATGATTTATTAAAAAGTCCTTTTTTTCTAATGATTTGAGGTCACATTCCCCAGACCTTTATCATTAAAATATTAAATTTCTGTTTCTGGAGTTATTTTGTTCCATTGGCTCAAATATCTGCTCATGCTGACCCAACCCTCTTAATTATAGACTTCATGACAAAAACATATGGTAGGGGAACCTCCCCGTTACTCTTTTTTTCAAA
Organism: Lasiurus borealis; assembly: GCA_004026805.1. Classification (NCBI taxonomy): domain Eukaryota; kingdom Metazoa; phylum Chordata; class Mammalia; order Chiroptera; family Vespertilionidae; genus Lasiurus; species Lasiurus borealis. The sequence continues at coordinate 193,573 of PVJN01000441.1, forward strand.
GGTTTTCCTAGATATTCTTGCTTTTTTTTTTTTTCACAGAAATTTTAGAACCAGCTTGTCTAGTTCCAGAAAAGATACTTGATTTTTTGAAATTGAGCTTGTATTAATTTTAGATATTAACTTGGGGAAAGTTGACATCTTGATTGATGTTGAGTCTTCCTATGCATAAACAGGGGGTAGTTTTTGGTGCACTTTTCATAATCTTGTGAGGCTGTTATAAAGGAATTCACCTATATGACTGTTTTTGAAGAGTTGGTTTTTGTGTGGGTTTTTTTCTTTTCATATATATGCTGTATATTTCATGTTAGGTCTATTCCTTAGTAGTTTATCTTTTTCATGGCTCTTATAGTGAATGACTTCTCTTTCATTACATTTCTAACTGGATGTTGTTTCTATAATTTGTGGTTAATTCACGACACTCACTGGGCCCTTACTCCGTCAGGTGCTAGGTGGATTTAGTAGGGAGCAGACAGATCTCAGTCCCCACCTTTTTCTCCCTCAAGTTTATGAAGATTTAATATACATATACATTATAAAATGATTATCTACATTGTGAAATGATTTTCACAATCAAGTTAACACATCCCTCACCTCATTTTTAAAAAAATTTTATTTAAGCATAGTTGGCATAAAATATTGTATTAGTTATATTGATTTCAGGTATATAATATAGTAATTTTACATTTCTGTATATAATCACCCCACTAATTCTAGTAATCACCTGCCACAATAAATATTTATCACGATATTACTGACTGTAATCCTCGTCCCCTATCCTCTCTGATACCCTTTCCTTTTGTTTCTGTAAGTCTGTATGTTTCGTTTTATAAGCGAAATCATATGGTGTTTGTCCTTCTCTGATTTATTTCACTTAATGTAATACCCTTTAGGTCCATCCATGTTGCAAGACATCATTCCTTTTTTTTTTTTCTGTATAATATTCCAACACACACACACACACACACACACACACACACAGAGGCCCGCTGCATGAAACTCATGCAAGAGTAGGCCTTCCTTCTCCTGGCTGCCAGCACCAGCTTCCCTCGCCGCCTTGGCTTTGTCCGGAAGGACATCTGGTATAATTAGCGTATTACACTTTTATTATTATATATATCACATCTGTGTGTTTTTTAATCCAGGCTCTGATTGTTTTGTTTTAATTGACTTTAGAGAGGAAGAGAGATAGAAACCTAAATTATGAGAATCATTGATTGGCTGCCTCCTGCATGTCCCTACTGGGGATCGAGCCTGCAACCCAGGCATGTGCCTTTGACAGGAATTAAACCCATGACCCTTCTGTCTGCAGGCTGACGCTCTATCCACTGAGCCAAACCAGCTAGGGCTATATCACATCTTTATCCATTCATTTATTGATGAACACTTAGGTTGCTTCCATATCTTGGCTATCCTATCTAATAAAAGAGTAATATGCAAATTGACCATCACTCCAAGATACAAGATGGCCACCACAAGATGCCCTGCAGGGGAGGCCAGTTAGGGGGGACCAGTCCTGCAGAGGAGAGCTGTTGGGGGAGGGGGTGGACTAGGCTGGCAGGGGAGGGCAGTTAGGGGCAATAGGGCCTGCTGGAGAGCAATTAGGCATCAATCAGGCTGGCAGAGGAGTGGTTAGTAAGTGATCAAGCTGGCAGGCAGAAATGGTTAGAGGCAATCAGGCAGAGGCAGGCAAGCAGTTGGAGGCAGCAGTCCTGGATTGTGAGAGGGATTTCCAACCGCCTTTTTAGATGGGATCGGGTCTAAAAGGGTGGTTGGACATCCCTTGAGGGGTCCTAGATTGGAAAGGGTGCAGGCTGGGCTGAGGGACATTTTCCCCCCTCCCCATGAATTTTGTGCACCAGGCTTCTAGTTATAAATAATTCTACAGTAAACACAGGGATGCATATATCTTTTCAAATTAGTGTTTATTTTCTTTGGATAAATACCCACAAGTGGGACTGCTGGCTCATTTGATAGACCTATTTTTAGTTTTCTGAGGACTCTACATATTGTTCTCCATAATGGCCACACCAATTTTTAATCTCCATATTCATGTCAATACATTATTTGTTGATTTTTTGGTAATAGCTTTTCTGACATTGTGAGGTGGTATATCTTGTGGTTTTCATTTGCATTTCCCCGATGATTAGTGATATTGCGCATCTTTTCATGTCTTTTGGTCATCTGTATGTTTTCTTTGGAGAAATGTTTTTTTTGTGCCCACTGTCCATATTTTTAGCAGATTGTTGTTTTGTTGAGTTACATGAGTTTCTTAATATATTTTGGATATTAACCCCTTATCAGTTACATGTTTTCCCATTCAGTAGGATATCCACATAGTTACTTTGGTGTGTGTATGATAGTAACACTAAGATCTACTCTCTTAGCAAATGTGAAGTACACAATACAGGGTTACTGTAGTCCTCATACTGTACATTACATTTCCACAACTAATCCCTCTTATAGCTGAAAATTTGTGCCCTTTGACCAACATCTCCCCACTCCCCCCACCTCCCAGCAACCCTCACCTACACTCTGGTTCTGAGTTCAGTTCTTTTAGATTCATATGTAAGTGAGATCATACAGTATCTCTCAAGGCTGAAGTTTCTGGAAACTTAAAATCAAGGCTGCTACTGCCTTCTGAGCCCAGCCTTTGGGAAAAGGACTGGCTGCCCTAGGGGTGAAACCCATTGTAGGACCAGGGAGCTCATTCTGCAAAATACCAGAGCAGTTATGTAAAAATCCATCTCCCACCCCTTCTGTCAAGTCCCACTCCTACACAGCCTGGGCCTCCCAGAGGTAGGGCTGGGTGCCAAGGACCCTTCTTCACAGCTGCAATCCAATAAAATGAATGGCAGCTCCTGCTTTCTCATACAGCCCTGCCCTGGGTCCCCAGAGTCCTGTGAGCAATCTCACCTGCCCATCTACAGAGGGCATTGCTCAGATATGGACTCTGCCCAGCCCTGGCTGGTGGCTTCCCAGGAGGCTGGGTAAGAGGTCATAAAAGGTCAAGGCCGCTCCTCCGTGCAGCCTGTTCCAGTCCAGGCAGCCCTTTTTGTTCACATAACCTCTCCCCCCACACCTGTGCCCCCAGCTCTGCAGCTTACTTGCTGTATGATCCTAGCAAGGTGCCTTACCTCTCTTGAGCTTGTTTCCATTTGCACCTCACAGGCTGTTGTGAGGAGTGAAGGAAGGACTACTGCAGCCGGTGTGCATAGCTTGTGACACAGGGAGAGGCTCCATAAATGTGTTTATTAAATGACATAGTGAAAGAATGAATTCCTCTAATGGCAAATTTGCCTGCTCAGATGGTCAGACCTATAGGATCATCAAGTCCAGGAGCTCCTAAGTGCAGCACCCCGCCTTCTATCACTGAATCCCACCCCACGAAGAGTCTTCAAGCCATACTGAGGATGAGCTGAGCCCAGAGCAGGGCAAGGCCTATCTGGCCACACTCAGATTGCTGGACCCCAGACCCAACTCCTCCACATCCCAACCCTGCTCCTGCAGGCATCTGGATGCTGGCCTTCCAGCCTCATCCCAGTGTCCTTGGACAGTAAGACCTGTGTAAAGACAGGGGATGTGAGAGGCACATCGACTAGCTCTCAGCCAGGCTGCTGGATCCTCCAGAGAGGAAATTTCCTTCTCTATTTACTTTCCACATCCTTGCCTTTGAAAGCCAAGCTGGTGTTGGTATTTACCTTGGCCGGGCCTCCCCGTCTCCCTGGGCCAGCCTCATGTAAACACAATGTTCCTTCTCTTGGTTCAGCTAGCATTGAGGTGGCCTTTTGCAACCAGTTCTAGGAATTCTGAAAGTCTGAAGGCGTAAGTTCAGGGACCAGCCCCCAAGGGAGTCCAGGCTACGAGGAGCCCAGGGACCTCTGTGCCGGCCAGTGGGCCAGGCCTTCCCCCACCTTTTCTTATTTCTTTGGGGATCCTATTTTCCCCATGTTCACATCTCACCCCACCAGGACAGACTCAGGCTCTCCAAGGACACACACTAAGGGGCAGGCAGGATCTGGCTATCTCCATTGTCCCGCCCCAAGCGCCCACTGGGGCTGGTGGGGAAAAGGCCGACTCTTAAGAGGCAGCCAGTTCTTTAGCATTTGTCTGGGCCTGTGATTTCTAGTCCAGTTGGCACCTGGACCACAGCGTGGAAGCCTGCAGAGGTAGGAAGTGTGTACACAGGCAGTCTGGGCCCCATTCAGCAAGTGCACAGTCCGAATCCTACCCTTAGGGAGCTTACCTTCCAGAGAGCAGGTGGACAGAAAGAAGGCAGCCATTAAGGAGACAAGATGATCTGGCTCATGGTCAGGGCCACAGAAACAGGAGCGAGTGGGGACTGCCTGGGGCAGGGATGGCAGCTCTGCAGGAGATGCTAAGGAGGCATTTGCACTCCCAGGGGCCAAATCTCAGCTTGCTCTCCCCACCCCTCAACCCCCAACTCTGGTTCAGTTACCAGAGATCTCTTGGGCAACTGACTTCACTTCTCTGAGACGTGGTTTCATTATACAAGAAATGGAGAATCTCTAGTGACAAAGGAGTTGAGGCACACAGCATGTCACCTGCAAGTTGGAGCCATTGTCCCTTTTGTCTGACAGCTGACACAACTGCACAACTCTGAGCATCTGAACTCTCTGCTGAATGTCTCCCCTTCTCCATGCAGATCTGGGACATGAGTGACGATGAGACCGTCTGACAGCCCACCCTCAGTGGCAAACTGCTGCCTGCTGGGGAGCTCACAGTGGCCAGAGCAGGACTGCCGCCTACGACCGGTGACTCTGGGCCTTGCATCCTCCCACCTTTCGTTCCTTCCTCTCCGTACCTTGAGGATTGGGGCGTTCCCTTCGCTGCCCAGGAGCTGCTGGCGTTCTTCATTTCTGATTCATGACCCTGCCAGTGCTGAGCTAAATAATAACCTTGGCATTGCCATCAACCTGGGGCGAGGCTCCCTCCACGAGCAGTTCTTTTTTTCTCGTCAGTGTTTGCTAGGCTCCCTAGGATCCTTCCCACCTTTGGCCCCCATGGAGTGGCAATGAGGACAGGCAGAGAGTTGCCCTAACAAAGGCTAAATAAATGGACTCCTCCTTCTAGAGACCACTATGGGGCTGCACTACAAACCCCATCCCTGCCCTCCCCCAACCAGGGGTCCTTGGTGGTGCCCGCTGTGTATCTGCCCCCGTCTGTGGCCAGGTGTCCAGCAGGCGGTGAGTTCAGATGGGCTCTGCCTGATCTTCTCTTTTATCCTGAGTCTGCAAACCTGTGACATCCAGAGTGGGTGTGGAAATTTCTCATCCTTGTGGTCTCATCTTTAATCTTGGGCCTGGAACCAAAGTCAAAACGGAGTCTGAAACTGACTCCAGGAAGAGTAGGATTTCTGGAGGTTGGGTTTTCAGTGATGATCTCAGAGTTAAAATTCCAATTTTTTAGCCTATGTGGGGCATAAATAGGGGCACCTCTTTCAACAGGTGCAGTGCTGCTAAGCATCCCTTCCTCCCCCCCCCCCCCCCCCCCCCGGCCTCACAGCAAAGCCCTGGTACTGTCACTCCAGGACCAAGTTCACACATACAGTCCGTGGTTTAAGAGCACTTTATTATTGTTCTTAAGGCTACTTTTAAAAGTACAAAAAAAAGATGGCCTGCCAAACCTTTTTTTTTCTTCTTCTTCTTCCAGGAAAAACAGGCCACAGAGAATGGTATATTACAGATTTACAAACATGGAGAGAACTGTCAGAACGCACTGCGGATGGCGTGGCTCTGTGAAGACCCTCACCGTGCTCCTCCTGCAGCGGGGAGTGTGTCCCTTCCCAATGAAATGTTTGGTTTCCTGCTTTCCCATCTGCTGAGGCCCCTCCGGGGACTGCCTATCCCAGATAGGCCAGTGCACAAGGACCCAGCTGCCACACCACTGTCCCTCCCCGAGCGGACAGCTGTACGAGGAGCCATTCTTCACAGAGCCCGCTGGCAGTGGGGTTGTTTCCTGTGGCAATGCTCAGTAGCCTGTAGCAGTAACAAACTAGTGGCTATTAAGGCAGATGCAGTGTTCTCATAGAATAACTGTGTTCCTGCACTTTTACAGACAAATCTACGACAAAAAAAAAGATCAACTTTTTTTTTCCAAACAAAAAATTATGAATGATTACAATAGGAAAGGGAAAAATTAAATAGCTACATATCATTAACAAATTAATTGTTCTTCAAAAAATACCTACAAATTTCTCTGTACATTCTTTACGCACAGCGTAATGATGGTCTTAAAGTTACCTATATAAAAAAAGTGTTCTCAACAATTTTCCTACAGATAATACAGGGGCCTGGATGCGAAAGCCTGGAAGCCCAGTTAAGTGGGAGTGAAATGTGTGCAGGGGCGAGAGGACAGGGCTTTCCTTTCGCCTTTTCAAAGGCCTGCAGTCACCCTGTGACCACAGCAAGAGCCAATTCTCCGACCTTTTCACCCGATGCCAGTTTTCAAAATGGACCAGCTCACCTGTAATTTTCTCATGCTGAAACCCAGCCTGAAGGGCTCCTGGGAGTCCACAATGCCTTGCAGGTGAGGTGGTCATGCCAGCATCACCTGGCCAGGTGACTTCTTAAACCCTCCAGTGAGCGAGGCTGGAATGTAGCCCGGTGGAGGGGCAGAGGGATAGACACATGCATTTACTGAAAAGAAGAGCAGCTGTTGAACATCCACAGCTGTGTCTGTCACGCTTTCTTCATCTAATTTCTAGTTAGTAGCTATTACTATAGCAAACGATAATAAATGCAGTAATAACTGTATAAAGTCAGAGGAATGTATACTGCCTTGGCCCCAGCGTATGAGGAAGCACACAAAATAGCATATCACAGATTGTCAGTAATCTGCTGTTTAGCCAAGAGAGTTAAAGGGGGCAGTTTCTGCACGGAAGAAAGTTGGAAGACACAGCTCCCAACGCCCCTGGGAGCTCGTAATAAGCAGACAGGGATGCAAAAAATAAATGATGCTGTCAGCCTGTAGCAAAAACTCCAGCATCCTACACCACGGCTAACCAGCGACTCGACTGCCCATCCCAGGGCCTGCCAGGGGCCACATGGCCCCCACTACTAGGGAGTAACGTGAATATCAAATACAAATCTTAGAGTACAACTGTACCAGCAGTAAGTATATCTAGGACTGTAACTGACAAAAATAAACTAATTCTGAACAGAAGCTAGTATTAAGGTCTGTGTTTACTGTCTATACAATTAATAGAAACCAGCTATTTTTCTCCCTTAAAACATGCATCATGTTTAAAGCACTACGGAACCCCAGCTCTAGCCTAACAAACTGCAGTGTTTAGAAAAAGTAAAATGCCCGTGATTGGTGGAGTCTGCAGTCCAGTTGCAAGCACCTGAAATCTAGAGAGAAAGACCTATAACCGGTATGAGACTTCCCCTTCCAAAGCTGTTTAGTCTAAATTTAAAAAAACAAAACAAAAAACACACAAATGGTCAGAAATGTCATCCTTAAACCCTTTGTTTTCAGCAGTTTGCCCTCAGAGTACTAGCATCTCACATAAAGTTGTCAAGCAGGCAACTCTAGTCCTCCTCCAATAGTGCAAATCAGACACAAGAGTCCTCTGTTCTCTTCAAGTAGACGCACACACACGTGAGCTGGACCGAACAAGCCACGGAAGCCAAGCCGCACACACCTAGCCTCAAGAAGCACATGGAAAAGCACAAAGCGTTTGGGTCACCACTGTCATGGCTTGTGACTGAAAGTGCGCGCCATGGAGTCCCGACCCTGTCGGGCAGCAGACCTGCATCAGAGGTTTCTTTGGTAACTGAGGCAGGAAGTTAGGATGCTACATGAGACAGATGTTCCACACGCCGTTCCTACTATCATGTTTGAGGGCCCTGGCGTACGAATACCAAGCAAGCACAAAAACAGAACAAAATTCCCGACATGGTTTTTGCAAATAAACCATCCCTTCCCCCCACCCCACTCCCATGATTTTTTTTTCCTTTTTTTTTTTTTTTTTAAGCACTGACTGTTCAAAGCTCAGGCAAACCATGCAGATCGACATCTAGCTGGAGGACGGTGCTCTCTTCAGGAGACCACAGAGGGGGAGTGACTGTGGCTGACCATGTGGGCAGAGGGGCTGGCGGGCTGGCCCCTGCGCGAGGCTGACTCAGGGCTGCTGGATGCGCCGTCCTTGGCCGCCTTGATCTGAAGCCACGTGTCTCCCAGGGCTTTGGCAAAGTGGTCGTCCACGGAGCCCGTGATGGACACGGAGTTGGGAGCCGGCTCAGGCTCCTTGTAGTTCTTGCCCAAGCTCCTGCGGAAATGCTCCTCCACCACGGGGTCACAGGTGGTGGTGGTGGCGGCTGTGGGGGAGCAGGACAGCAGTCAGGGCTGGGATCTGGGGCAGGGGGTCCATCTCTACCAGCTTAGCTGGGCATTTGGGGACACGTCTCTGCACCTGTAACCTGGCGTTATGCCTGCTGCCCAGTGCTGGCTACTAGTTCAGAGAGAGAATGTGGCAGTAGGGGATGATGGTAGAGCCTGTTTTTACCCCAACTAGAAAGAGAGCCTGCAGGTCAGGGCCAATGTGTGTCTTCCCTACCTCCCACCCATGCCAGGCACAATGCAGGAGCTTTTTCCATCTCTACTAGAAATCAGCTCCAGGACACCTCCAGGTTCCCATCTACAGCATGAGATGGGAGGAAGCGAACTCCACTAGAAGGCATGTTGACAGGAAGCTGAGCCCCCCTGGCCACCCCACCCCAGGGACACTTACAGCTCGGGGCCCTCCGGTAGCTCGCCGGCCCGGCCACGCAGCCGCTGTGCGCGATCGGACAGTGGGAGAGGTTGCAGTTGCGGGCACTGGCGGAGGCGCAGGTGATCACTGAAGGCCGGTTCTGGGGAGAGAAGGGGGCTGGTGTCAGCTCGGTCTTAGAAACACAGAAGCAGTTCTGCTTCCCCAGCCTAAGCCCTCAGTCCTTCGACACCCGTCAGAGCTCAGGCAGGGCACACCCCCCTTCTACCCCAGTTCTGGGCCCCTGACCTACCTGAGAGCCAAGTGCCACTACCCCGGCACCCAAATGCCCCCTCTGTCCACCTCAGTTCCTGCATACGGGCCTCACCAGCACCGTCCACCATTCCGTTGAGAGCCCCTGAAGACAAATCTAAATCCAGCCCGTCTGCAGCCGCCTCCTTCAAAAGTGAAGTCAGTGCAAACAGCAGCGAATCCAGAGGGAGTCTCTAAGGGTGGGCCTCCGGTGCTCTTGCGGTTGAGGAACCCATGTTGAGGCTCTTAGAGCAGCAGGCGGCCCTGCCTTCTCAGTATGTGCCCCTCTTTCCCAGATGCTCTCTGAATGGTCCCTGTGCCTTTCACACACTTGGTTTCTGCTTAGGCCAAAGTCGGCTCAAGCGGGTTTTTATTAGGACCACACAAATGGAGACAAATGCAGGAAACACACACACACGTAGATGAATTACATGCATATCATCTCTCCCCCAATCCGCTGCGCTGTTGTTCTTTCCCCAGGACAGCCACACCGCCTGGCAAACCACTCCTCCTCTAAAACCTTGCTCAAATACCATCCCTATCCACTATCCAGCCTTTTATGACCCCCACCTCACCCCGATTCAGCAAAGCTGCCCTTCCGGGTGTACCCGTATGACACCAACACCTGCCTCCTCTAGACCACACACACTTCAGAGCAGGGACCACAGCGAGTTTCTGGATCCCCAGGTTGTGGTGCAGGACCTGGGGCAGAAAGCATCTGAACTGAACTGCACTTCCCAGGTTCCACCAGGAAAAGTATCCCATTAGCCCAGAGGACAAGACAGACGAAGATGTACACTGGATTCCAAGACAACCAGTGAGGAACTGGTTGAAGGATCACCCCAAAGGGCCCCATGACGAGAGCAGTGTCGACAGAAGGGATCGGGCTTGTCCACCCAGCTTCCATTTCAGGAGTTCATCAGCAGCCAGTACACAGATTCACACAAGGCTTCACATCAAACCTTCCCACCATGGGAATGAACGAGGCTGACGAGGTGGGAATATGCAAAGTAATGACGACTCCAGAACCAGACTAGATCAGAGGGGTCGTCCAAGAGCAAAGAGATTTAGAAATGTTAGTTTTTTCCTTGGAGATTTAGAAATGTTAGCTTTTTCCTTGGACCCCTTTCCTGTGCCTGCATGACTACAGTCCCCCCTCACCTTCCCCCACCCCCACCCCACCTGAATTTTGCACTCTTAAGATGGATTTAAGAATTAGTTCTCTCATCTTCTTGTATTAGGTCTTCTTGAGCAATAAACATTTCCTTACTAAAAAACAAAACCACAAAACATGTTCTGGGATAAAGATCTAGATCTACTAAGAACTGGGATTAAAATAAGGGCCTGGGAGGAGAATCCAAGATGGCGGCATAGGTAAACACATACACTGCTGCCTCGCACAACAATTTCAAAACTACAACTAAAAGACAGAACGGACATCATCCAGAACCACAGGAAAGCTGGCTGAGTTCAACAGCTAGAGGGAAGGAGAGGGGCTCACGGAGACCCAGAGGAGCTGCAAAAAGCTGAGGTATGGAGACGTGCGCGTGGAGAGAGCGGGTGCCGGAATACCTGGCTGGTTTTCCCTGGCAGGAGGGAAACGGAGACTCTCAAAGGCATTGAACCCCTTATCTTACAACACTAAACCCCAGATCCAGCCAAAACTCATACGGGAGGAGTTTGGACTGTGAAAAGGGAGAGGTGCACGGAAATTTAGGGGACTCGCAAAAGATCAGAGGGCTGGTGGCGCGCACGGCACTGCGCAGAGGAGAGATGGCTGATTGTGCCGCTGGCTTTCACGAGTGGGCGGGTGATAGACCCTCCCGACTGTGCCACTTCTGACTCCACTAAGCCCCTTTTCAGGTGAAACCCTGGGGACCTAGACTCATGTGGTCCTGGAGCGCAGGGGAGCCAGAAAGGCAGCAGTCTAGAGGCACTGAGGGTGAGCACACACAAGGACCGCTCCAGTGATTACCCAGTCACGTGAGACTCGGGGGCATGGAGGGCGGGGCCGACTGAAAGGCAAGGCGGTCCCCTAAGCCCTGAGACTCCACCCATCCAAAGCTCAACAGAGGCTTCTTCAGTTTTGCAAGTCTGGTATCATAAGGCTGAATCCAACACAGAAGTTCTCCTGGCATAGTGAAAATGCCGAGACAAGGGAAGGGATCACAAACAAAAGAAATGGAGGGAAAAAAACGACTAGATATAGAGTTCAAAACCACGCGTATAAGGTTTTTCAAGAATATGCTAGAAAAGTTGGATAAATTTAGCGAGAGCCAAGAGGACATGAAAAAGGACCAACTAGAGACACTGACTGAAATAAAAAATATTATACAGAGTCCTAATAGCAGACTGGAGGAAGGCAAGATTCAAGTCAAAAATTTGAAATATAAAGAAGCAGAAAACACTCAACTGGAAAAGCAAGAAGAGAGGAGGAGCCAAGATGGCGGCATAGGTAAACACCTACACGGCTGCCTCGCACAACAATTTCGGAACTACAACTGAAGGACAGAACAGACATCATCCAGAACCACAGGAAAGCTGGCTGAGTGGGGGTTCTGCAGCTGGAGGGAAAGAGAGGGGTTCACAGACACCCAGAGGAACTGCAAAAAGCTGAGGTAC
>PVJN01000442.1:0-205843 GCA_004026805.1 Lasiurus borealis
CAAGTTGATCTTTACCCAGGTCAATATCTATGGTCATCGAATCTTTTCTGGTATTATCTCACATCTGAGAAGATCAGTCACCTCTTTTGAGGTTCCCATAGCATTCATTCCTCCTACTCGAGACAGAGGGACATTTTTCAAAGACATGCCCGATCATGTCACACACAATCAGTGATTTGTCAGGCCTTTTCCAAGTACAGTGGTACCTCAAGATATGAGTTTAATTCGTTCCATAACCTTGAGGCGTGGGAAACTATGAGATGCTTGAGTTGAGGTAAACTGGTGGGTCCTGTGCAGCTGGCCGATCTGCGCGATTACTCATATCTCAAATGTTGCTCATATTTCAAAGCAAAAATCGCTCACTCAATGGCTCGTATCTCAAAAAATCTCGTATGTTAGGGCACTCCTATCTCCAGGTACCACTGTACTACCGACAAGAGAGTTCCCCATCCCCAAATCAGGAACCATGGAAACATGTCGTGAGGATGAAACAGACACATGATGTTGGCCTCTCTGTTTTATGTCTTTTGGTCCAGGTGTCAACATCCCATCACTAGATTTCAAGGTCAGGCCGAAGCAGGACACTGGCATGGTTTAGAGCTGGTGTGCCTGCGACTGAGCCAGGCTGTTCTTTTGATTTGGTTTGGCCAAGACCACTAACTACAAAATCCCCACTTAGGGACACACAGCCGAACTTTCTGGTAAATTCTTGAACAGCAAGAGACGTCACTTGAAGAGCTCAGTCTATTTCTTATCACTATACACAGGCAGATTTCATAGTTTGTTACGTTTACCTGCCTTCTTGATATGGACAGAAGTACAATATGAAACATTTCTGATTCAATTCCAAAAACATGCCGTTAGTAAGTAATAAGTTTCAAACATCTATTAACACAACAATTTTCAATGCCCACAGATTCCCAAGGTGAGAAACAAAAACTAATGACTGTAATGGAGTGGACTTTTAACATAAAGCCTGAGGAGATAATTTCCTTTTCTTGCGCAAGCGCAGGACATGTATGAATGGCTCTGGGAAAAGTAAAACGCCAGGCTCTGGAAAGGCCATGGAGGTATTTCTAAAATTATAAAATACTTTATTATTAAAATGTACTGAAACTCTGAGTTAGACATTAGCTACACGCTCTGTGTGAGTTATTGCCATTAACTTTGGCAACACCAAGACACAGAAACTGCCTTTGCCCTGTTATACAGTTGAGCACATGGAGCCTTTGAGAAGCCAAGCTATTTCTCAAGGTCAACAAATAGCAATTCAGGTGTGTCACCTGGTGACCACCTCCCACAGCTGCTGCTACTCCTGTTAGCCACTGCCGGTCTCCTTTTCTCTTCTAAATTGTGTAAGGATGCCATTAAAACAAAGAACTGATGGCATGGCTGGTGTGGCTCAGTGGTTGAGTGGTGACGTAGGAACCAGGAGGTCACAATTCCATCCCTAGTCAGGGTCCATACTGGCTTTTGGGGTCCATCCCCCATAGGGGGTGTGCAGGAAGCAGCCAACAGATGATTCTCGCATGCATCATTGTTCTTCTCTCCGTCTAGCCCTTCCTCTCTTTAAAAAAGGTCAGTAAAACATACTTACAAAACAAAACAAAAAAACACACCAAAAAACATGTTCTGACCCTAAAAGCAATTGAGATGAGTCTAATGAAAAGACTCACATATATTTATTGAAAGTCAATTTCCTAAAGGTATTATGCTTGATGTGTTGGGGACAGAAAGAATAAGATAATATCAACCATTATGGAAATAAGTAAACTTCCTTTTCTTCTTCTTCTTTTTTTGCTTTTAACCTTTTTTTAAAAAAATATATTTTATTGATTTTTCACAGAGAGGAAGGGAGAGGGATAGAAAGTCAGAAACATCGATGAGAGAGAGACATCGATCAGCCGCCTCCTGCACACCCCGCACTGGAGATGTGCCCGCAAACAAGGTACATGCCCCTGACCGGAATTGAACCAAGGACCTTTCAGTCCACAGGCCGACGCTCTATCCACTGAGCCAAACCGGTCTCGGCTGCTTTTAACGTTTTGGTTGCCTTTTATCTAAGAAGGAAGGGGCGAACAGCTTGTGGGTGGCCTTTCCCGTGACCCTGAACCTTCTGAGGATCTCCCTGTTGGCTGAATGCTCCTTGGAACACGCATCCAGATTAAGGAGGATCTACCTGAAGGCTGGTATGGGGAATGGTTAGCAGATGTGGACAGGAGACACACAGCTGCACTAGAGCATGGACACTACTGGTCCTTACCCTGAACCTGACACCAGGAACTAGTGCACCAAAAGGAAAAAATATCATCCATCTTTGATTAATTAGAACAAATAAAGATTTCATAACAAATAGAAAGCTTTCAATGACATCGCAGCAATAGGTCACTTCATATTTAAAATTTAAATATCCTAGATAAAAAACATCCACTTTGATATCTTTGGGACACAGCACTGTTTGTTTGCTGGTTTGCCGTGGACGCTCAGGAATGGAGGAAAGCCTTTCTCATCGATCCCCACCTCCAGCCCCCCAATTCTGCATGTTAAGTGTGGATTAACTGAGACTTAGGGATCAATCGGCATCTCAGTGGGAAACGCATGGCACCTTAAAGAGACAATGGGGGATAATTAGTGAGGGCCGCTCATGAAGATATCAGTAGGGTTAAGGGAGAGCGGTCCAGGGTAATGAAGCAGCCCCAGCTGGGACTCCTGGGACACCAGTGGACACACGGAGAATGGACTCGGGAATCTGGAGAAAGAGCTGAGTCACTGGAAAGGTTCACTGGAGAGGGCCTTTGGTTGAGGAATGTAGCCCTGGAGCCAGGCAGAGGGGATCATGGGGGAGGGCAAGTTCTGAGACTTCTGTCTCCATTCTCTCCTCTCTTGCTGCTACCCCTACCCCTACCCATGGGCATACCTAGAGGAAGCCAGAGAGAGCGAGAGAAGAGGCCTAATGACCTTGTGAATAAAGGTCAACCTAGGGCACAGGGCTGAGAGGGGATGAGTGAGAGGCAAAATAAAAATATCGAAGATTAAAAAAATGCAAATTTACAGGATGGATGGATCTATAGAGAAGTATGCTAAGACTAGTAGCCTGATGCATGAAGATTTGTGCTAGAATGGGCTTTCCTTTTCCCGGCTGTTGGCCCTGCCTTTCCAATCTGGCCCCACCCCTTTCTGCTCAGGCCCCAGAGCCATCTCTTCCCACTCCAAGAGCCACAACTTTCCATGCTGCCCAGAGGCCCTGAGAGACCGGGGGTGGGACAGAATACCTGCAACATCACCATGGCAATGACAAAAGTCTCCTTCTGGCCCCATTACTCTATGCCTGTGTATGCAAATTAACTGCCATCTTTGTTGGGTTAATTTGCATATCACTCCTGATTGGCTGGTGGCATAGTGGAGACACAGTCAATTTACATGCTTGTCTCTTATTAGGTAAGATAAATAAGCCAGTCAGAGAAAGATAAATATCACATGATCTCACTCCTGTGGTATGTAATAAACAAACTGATAAAACAGATTCAGAGACACAGAAACATGGAAGAGTCTGTAGAACCTCAGAGAGAAAGTGGGTGGGTGGGAAGAGATCAAACCAAAGAACTTACATGCATGGATGCGTAACCCAAGGACACAGACAACAGAGTGGTAAAGGCCTGGGGCAGGGGATGGAGGTGGGTCAGATAGGGGTCCATAGGGAAAAAGGGTGAAATACGTAATATTTTCAACAACAAAGATTTTTAATGCAAATTTAATTATACTGTACTGTATTGCATTTTTGTATTTTTTTTTCTTGCTTATTCTCTTATGCTTATCATCAGTAAGAGAGTGGTAAGAAAAGAAAAGCACATTACATCACATGTTAAGGGGGATCGGGTTATTTAAACCAGTTCAATAAACTCTGCGTCTTTAATGGACAATCCGCAAAGTGGACATCTAATTCCCATTGGCTACCTGGTGTGAGCAGTTTCAAGTTTATCACCTCTCTCTCTCCAGAACGGCCGAATTTTTAAGGTGTTTAATTTTCCTGGGGAAGTGGAATCATAACTGTCCACCGAGGACATCCGCTGGGATAGACATCCGTGGGCCTCTTCATCGTGTCCTGTCACACTGCATTTCCTAAGGTGCTCGATAGGCTGTCACCCAGAACCAAGGCGACGCAAGGCAAGTACAACGCGATGTAAATTTAACACAAGATATCTCTGTTTAAACGGAGGGATCCTGTTTACTGTAAGAATTAAACGGCAACACTGTAGTGTGTCATAAAAATCACACGCCTAGTGAATAGCGACGCTCCAAACACAGTTGTTTGTTTTTTTCCCCAGGACAGCATGGCGATATGAATATCAACCGAGCGCCGACGATGATTGGATGTGGCAGACATGTCCCCGTGTGAATAGTTGATCCTTCAATTAAAAGGGAAGAGAGAGAACAGCGCTCACGTGGTGGAATAATGCCTTATTACTGCTAGGCTCTCCTAAAAATGGAACCGGCGTCATCTAAGAGAGAGGGTGCTGGGGAAATTCTACCTGACAAACGGAGGGGAGGTGTTTCATAAAAGTTACACGGGGTTTGCTCGAAAACTGTCAAGCAGCTTCCTAAATGATGCGCTGAATCCCATTACCATGTCTCCCATTAAAACAGGGCATCTCCAGGGAAGGCAACAGAGGCGCATTTTGACTTCTTAAAAATAAACGCTTTTCAAAATAAAAGTTTCTTTAAAAAATACACACAGTTGCTTCTTTAAAGCCCGAGGAAAATCAAAGTAGAGATCTTGGGAATATGAAGTATTAGCACTGAGAACAAGACATTGGACAAGTCAAATTAAATAAAAAATAAATTTTCACATAACTAGATGGGATACTATATTATGACCATGAAAAGTGGATGTATACGGAAGTAAAACCATGAATTTTTAAGTCATTCACATCTTGTTTGTATTATAATCCTACTTAATTCATTGTCTTACCTTGATAATTAAATTGGTTAATACTTATAAACTGGAGTTTATAAGTGAAAATAATATTTTATGGGCTACTGACGAGAATTAAGTGTCTGGCTCATAGCTATAAATGGTAGCTATTGTTATTGCTATTACTATTATTATTTGTGTTAACAGGAAATCAAATCCTTTGCATAAGGGGGGTACTTAACACTTACATGTACACCTTCCTTTTCATAGGTTATAAAAATGTATTTACCTTCTCTATCACCCTCAATGTCCTCAGGACATCATATATTTGATGTGTCTAAAAAGATTTAAAGTCCCTTGGTTTCTCTCTGTATATATATATATATATATATATATATATATATATACACACACACATATATATAGATATAGATACATATATATAGATATAGATATAGATATATAGGTAGATATAGATATATACACACTCAAAAACTGGAACTGATTCTTTAAATAGAATTATCTATTATCTGACCTCGCGGTACTAGGTTTAAGTCTTCAAAAATAATTAACTTCCTAAAACTTTTCTGCTCCTATTGACATCATTGCCACTCTCTGGATACACAGCCATGACTTCATTCTCACGGAGCCGGCCCCACCCGGAAGGCTAGCTTATGACAATGCTTCTGTGGGTTCCTCGACTGCTCTTTCTTTGCCGGAGACCCCAGGACCCTTGTCTGACCAAATGGGGCCCCCCTCTCTTTCCTTCTCTTACCGTGCCCATCTTCACGTCACCAAATGCTGATGGTGGCAATGGCACACCTTTCACACAGAGGCAGCCAGGAGCCCGGCCTCAGCGTGGCCTTTCTTTGGACTCTGCACCCATGAGTAGGCCGGAGTCAGGGGACTCGATCTCCCCGAGCACACGAGGGGCCTTCAGGAGGCCACGGGGAGATGCCTTCCCCCACCTATGAGATCATCCTCCCTCCGTTACACAACCGTGAGTTGTGCTGCAAATATGCACTTTGGTGCATTGTATGATTGCATATGTATATGCCTCTCCCAGCAACACCACCATTTTATTATCCTCTCCTTCTACAGCGAACATTAATGCCTTCAACAGCTGCTTAACGCCCATCCACTCACACCTAGCACCCCGCCACGTGCTGTGGCTACAGTAGCGAAAGAGGGACAGAGCCCCTGCCCTCCTGTGGGTCATGGATAATAGGAAAACTGCTTTAGGAAAATGTTCTCAGGTAAAGAGAGTGGACAGTGACAAGGAACTGCAAGTATTAATAAAAAATAAGACTTTCATATTCTGTATTTTAGTTTTTTTAAAAATATATTTTATTGATTTTTTACAGAGGAAGGGAGAGGGGATAGAAAGTCAGAAACATTGATGAGAGAGAGACATCGATCAGCCGCCTCCTACACGCCCCACACTGGAGATGTGCCCGCAAGCAAGATATATGCCCCCGACCGGAATCGAACCTGGGACCTTTCAGTCTGCAGGCTGACTCTCTATCCACTGAGCCAAACCGGTCTCAGCTGTATTTTAGGGTTTTTTAATTCACTGAATGTCACTAAATGTTAATGATGTGTAAGTTTGTTGTCGTCTGGTATCATGCCGTCATCAGCTAGGCAGACTTCAATTGCAAGCAAAACGTTTACTTCCAGATACCAAGGCCTAATCTTCCCAAAAGAAACATGGCTCATAAGACTCTGGAAGCTCTGGAAAGCATAACTCTAATTATGCAACTGCAATCCTCACAAGACAGGTCGCCAAGGGATTACAGTCACTCCTGAGCTACTTGTCCTGATGGCCACTGGTACCACAAAGGAAGGGGCAGGGCCCTATAAAATGAGGAGTCCTTGTCCGCCTCGGACCCAAAAGGACCTCTTTTCAGAGGTTTTGAAGATCCCGCCCCACATCACAGCCTGCGAAGAGCATATTTGCAAGAGAAACTGTGGGTGCCAAGGGCTCTGGATGGACAGAGCCAGAGCCTGCACTACCTTCCTGCAGGTGTGGGGAGCCAGGGCGAAGAATGAAGAGGAGTGCAAAGCCCGAGGTGTCAATCAAATGGTAAGGATTTGGTGCCTAAATTCTTGTTGGCTCACTCAGGCAATGACCAGCAAGTGGCATGATTTGTAATAACAAAGCCACGGTCGCTTAGATGCCCACCAGTAGATGCTCAGCCACTGGGATTCCATATGCCTTTCCCAGGATGAAGCAGAGCACCGTTAGCTGCCGCAGGAAGATGCCCCACCATGTTGTCCGGTGAGATTTACCACCGGGCGGTCCTGAGCGGAGCTGAGCATTTCAATGGGAACCTGCTAGAAAGAGCACAGAGCCTGCACCCTACGCCATGCTGGCGGAGGCTACCAACTGCCCCACAGGCAGGAACTGGACATTTACACAGGAACCTGCTACGCCTTCCATGTTTGGTCACATTCAGGCCTGTACTTGAAAATATACAGTGGTACCTCGAGATATGAGTGCCCTAACATACGAGATTTTTGAGATACGAGCCGTTAAGCGAGGGATTTTTGCTTTGAAATACGAGTAATCACGCGGATCGGCCGGCTGCACACAACCCACCAGTTTACTGTGACTCGAGCGTCTCATAGTTTCCCACGCCTCAAGGTTACGGGACGAATTAAACTCGTATCTCGAGGTACCACTGTATTTCCCTCAGAGACTCTAACATCCTCAAGAGCAAGGATTCGGCAGATTCAAGGTGGGGTCATCAGAACAATGACACCTAGGAGGTCATCAGAATGATGACCCCTAGTAAGTTATGAGAAGTACACGTTGAATGGACACATTCGGATTTCAGTATGGCTCTCGGAGGCTCTTGATGTCTTCTGGGTGATAAACACTAGCACCTTCATGAGAAGGCACAGTTGGAGGGACTGTGGCAAGAAAAATTGGGGTGAGCAAATCACGAGTGCCACCCAGGCCCCCGGCTGGTGTAGCACTTACAGTGAGTGAACACAGGAGAGAGGGCAGACAGAGAGGCAGATGTTGGATATTCTGAGTGTGAAGTGTAACAGATCTGCAAGGAAGTCTCCAGAAGAACTGCTAAGAGGAGAGATCTCAACCTAAGTCAGAGCCTAGAGGTAGGGCACACAGGGCTGTATTAGTCACCGAATTTTGGTGACCAAGCCAATGCTGGTAAATTTGGGGGAAGTAAAGAGAGAAGCAGAAAAGAGAAAACAGTGTAAAGAAATGATTACTTTTCAAATATCTAATCATTTTTCCCATAAGAAACCTTTTAAGATTCTGATGAGATGAAACACTAGAGAATATAATGGAAGTGTTGACACACATTTCCCAAATCCTCCAAATTCTTATTGTTCAATGAATACATTTTAAAAATGCTTTTAAATACACAAAACTATACGTAAAGATTCTGTGAAACACAGAAAGTATTTCTCTAGTCAATGAGCAACTGGCATGAAGGAAAGTGCTCACCGGGCAAATCATATCACAGCATTTAACAACTCTCCAACTGGCATGAATCATTAATGTTTCCATTGTCACCCATGGACTGGACTTTTTTGTGGAGCAAGATTTTTCACTGTTTAATGTAAGTACCAAATGGACATCCATTTTTTTGTATTAGAAAATTTGTAATAGTGCAGGAGTAACTTCAATAGCAGAGATAACCACTCACTCTGAGTATTAAAACTCTCCACTAACTCCAATATATCTTCTGCATTTGCCAAAAGTTTAATTAAAATGAGATGATGGGAATAGTTAATATCATAACAAACATAAGACAAACGAATAAAACTGTACTTTTTTTTCTTTCATTCTTTTTGTCGAGGCTAAACGAGGCCATTTCAATGTTCGGTAATGAGTTACTTGAAATAGTTTCTATGAGATTTAAAGTCTTCTTGATATTTATCTTAAGGAGGAAGAAAATTTGATGCTATATATAAGTTATGCTGTGTGAAACATAAAAACATTGCCCATCAATGAGAAAAGCAATTTCCACCCCAAGTTATTATAAAAACTCTTTATAATGAAATTTTGTTCTAGTAAACTTTAACTGGCTGCAACTCTCTAAATCACTCAAAGCTACGTGTAACACTTAGCAACATATACAATCTCTTTCGCCTGAGGCAAGTGTAAATGTAAACATATATTTAATGTATGTTTGTTTTAAAAACAGCACCATGAAGTATTTATAAAGATATTAAAAATACAGAGGTCCTAGAGATCTTTGTTCAGATAAACTTATTGAATCAAAAGCCTTGTGAAATATAATGTGTGCATAAACTTTCTGCCTCTCTGCTTCTCTCCCCCAGAAAGAATGAATGACTGCTGAAAACAGGAAGTCCCTGCAAATACAATAGCAATGTCACGGGGCCTTCTTCGGGAATGTTCCCTGGTTCTCACTTCTCCAGGAAACGCTCACAAGAAGATGCAGTACACAGGAACTATCAAAAGGGAGCACTTTTGAGCCACTGAACTCGTGTGTCAGCCTAAAAACCACCATCTCGCAACTCCAGGCGAAGATACTATCTCCGGTACTTTATGTGCGAAAATGATCATTAAAAATTAAGCTGCACATAGACGCTGCCATTTAGACTATTAATTTACCTTTGCTAATCATCTTTTTGACTCGAGGCTGAGAGAGTTCACTCACCGTTCGGATGCCAGGGCTCCGTCCAGGAGATGTTGAAGGAGTGAGGTGAAGAGGAGTGCGCTCTCGGGGCGGGCACACCTTCCGGGGAGCAATCCTCCGTCCGGGCCTCACTGGACTCACTCACTGCGCACCCGCCCCCCGTGCAAGCCTGAACGGAAATGGGGGGAGAAAGCACATTTCAGCTTGCACCCCAAAAGTTCAGATGGACTTTCAATAAGAAAAGTAATTTGTACTAAAGGTTTTGGATTCTTTGAAATAAAGCTTTCTGTATCCACAAAATAAATGTGTGCCACATTCCTGCAGGGTGGCCAATATATTTAAAGTAGAACCGTGTAATTTGATACAACAGTATTTCTCATAAATCAATAGCAAAGGCCCCTGTTGAGCATCAGCTTACTGGCTTAAAGGGTCAAATCACTACTTATGCACTCTAGGAAATGGGCTTTGTGAACGGGTGACAAACTTAAAAGGGGTCACAGGACACCCCCCTCCCCACCACACACACCACCTAATAAGGTAACGCTAACGCCAGAAATAGGAGGAAACTCCTGGGTGCACTTTCATCATGAATTCCAAATCATCCCCAAATTAACGTCTCATAAAAGTATTAGGAAAATATCTTCACTCCCTAAGTTGCTGCATAAGCATTTCTGCAAGAAATCGAGACAGACACAGAGGAGAATGCTAGACTATATTTGCTGGCAAATATTAGCAACTCTATCTTTATATAAATAACACAGATATTTAAAAACTGCACTTAAGCTTTGTTCAGCGTTTCTCTAGGTTACAACTGTAATTTGCACAATAAAATTTCAGAATCTTTACAAAATGCACTACGTTTTACTAAATCAATAAGAAAAGGAAGAAAAAAAAATCATAGGACGATATAAAAAGCAGACATTTATTACCTTTTCATGAAAGGTAGATATTACTACTATAAACAGTTAAAAATACACCTTTACCCTTTGGGCCTGTGCCTGCTTTTCAGTTTGATAATGAGGGAATGACCTTTGGTACTGAAAGCAGACAATATCCTTGTCCCTGAAGACAGGAAAAAGCTGACTGATTTTTAGAGATTTTTTTAGAGCAAAGTTTAATATTGCGAAAGTATCGCAAACAATTTATTACCAGTACCAATGACAGTATATGGTCATTCTACATGTTGCTATGGTTAAAATACAACTGTGAGCCCAGGATTCAAGGAAATTTCTCAGCGGCGTTAAGCCAGGCTCAGCGGGGTTACATGGTGGCCCAGGCATGGAACTGCATCGAGATTGGGGACCTAATTAACCTCGGGGGGCTGCCTCTAATTCTCAGCTGTGGCGTGTGCATATGTATGGGAGAGAGAAGCCATCCGCCTCCCGAGAACAGATTTCTTTGCAAATAAGGAAGGGTCAATTGACATTGTGGACAAACCCTGGCTCCAAACTCTAGGACGTGTCACCATGAGCCCAAGAACAAACTGAGCACTGAGAAAGGAAGACTGAAACATTTCCAACGTGAACAGCCACCGGGAAACGTGGACGGAAAGGAGGCCACGAGGGACAGTGGTGTCAGCATGGGACAGTGGCCAGAGAGCCTTTTTCCGGTCCCCAGAAGGAGAGAAATCCATCTTTTCCTAGAGGTTTGCCCTGGGAGGAGGGAAAGGCTGCAGCATCTTACTGTTAAACTCCTACCTCAATGGGGCTTAATTCGGACTGGCTATTAGTCACTTTTCTTTTTCTCCACCATAACCTCAGGCTTTTCCCTGTGAGCTCTCCCCAGACAAATACAGTAAGTACCATGGGACATCAAACCATATATTTTTAAAAACAGAATGTGGATTAAAATGTACTTGGTTTTGAGCTGAAACCGGTTTGGCTCAGTGGATAGAGCGTCGGCCTGCAGACTGAAAGGTCCCAAGTTCTATTCCAGTCAAGGGTGTGCATGTACCTTGATTGCAGGCACAACCCCAGTAAGGGGTGTGCAGGAGGCGGCTGATCGATGTCTCTCTCTCATGGATGTTTCTAACTCTCTATCCCCCTCTTTTCTTCTCTGTAAAAAAATCAATAAAATATATTTTTTAAAAATGTACTTGGTTTTGAGAATTCTAGGATGCCTTCCGGGATAAACAAAGACAGCCTCTGGTTTGGGAGGACTGTTGTTTGGGTTGTCAGGGAAGATCCTTAAAAAAGTCACGTGACAGAAAACTTCGTAAGGATCTAAAGAGTTCCTGAGGTCATTTTTCTTGTAAATGAATGAATCAGAATTGATCAAAGGGCTGCTGAAATGACAGAGTTACCTGCACAATATTTTGGGTTTTTCCCATATTGTTCTTGCAGGCCTTTGGAGATGTGGAGAGAGCAGTACAATAACTCATTGCCATCTATATAGGGAAATACATGCTCTTACGGTTCATCCCAAATGATCTAATAACTGATATCATCTAAATGAAATTGAACCAATCAGCATTTGCTTTGACCTGCCAGCATCAGCGGCACTGTGTTCAATGCAACTGAATGTTCATTACAATTCTGGTTTGGAAAATCTAAACAAAATAGTGGGGTTGACTGACTAAAGATGCCTTTATGAAAAGGCAAAGTCTTTGGAAGCCTCTGAGCCATTAAAATAAGATGGCCTCTATCCATCTCCTACAGCATTCATTGGTTAGAGCCATTTAACAAAATGCAAAGTCATGATACTAAAGTGATGAGTAACTTCTGACCAAATAAGGGATTCACTTTTGATCTGATGCAATGCGTGACTAATAAAAGTATATCAACTGTTTTTGAAAGCATGCCTATTAGAAATATTCAAAACTAGCCTTCTCTTTCCAATCACCTGTTTTCAGATGCGTAGAGCAAGGCCAGATTACCTACAAATGATCTTTCAAAAGGTGATTTCCAAGAGTCACTTCCAATAATCCTTCCAGAAAATATATCTAACACTCCATGTTCAGCAAGAGGCAAATGTCTATAATATGAAAAGTAATATGAAAAGTACCAGACCATACATATCTGGATACATGTGTGTCTCACTATCTTCTTTAATTGCTGGCACTGTTTTTACTAGGGATGACCACACTTTGAGACATATTTGTGGAGCGTAACAACACAGTGTGCCATTTCTTTTAGTGGAAAGAACACGTTTGAAAACATAGTCCCTGACTCTGACATTTTACAGCAAATTAATTTATATCAGAAGCCCCAGATGCTTTATGAAGTCAATATGCTTACTGTTCATTCATTCAAGAATCATTCACGGAGCTTTCAGATTCCACCAGGCACTGTGCTTGACTCTGCAGACAGAATTTTGAAAGACACAGTCCCTAGCGTTCAAGTTTATAATCCAGCCAGCAAGAAAAATCAAATAAAATCACGTGAAGTAGCATCCTTGCTCTGAGTCTAGAGTGCATCACAGTGGTTCTCACTCCCATGCATTTGCCTCTATGCTAACGCCTGCTTAAAGGTGTTATTGAGCCAAAACCGGTTTGGCTCAGTGAATAGAGCATCGGCCTGCAGACAGGTTCGATTCCGGTCAAGGGCACATACCTTGGTTGCGGGCACATCCCCAATAGGAGGTGTGCAGGAGGCAGCTGATTGATGTTTCTCTCTCATCGGTTTCTAATTCTCTATCTCTCTCCCTTCCTCTCTGTAAAAAATCAATATATATATATATATACATATATATATACATATATATATATATATATATATATATATATATATATATATATATTTTTTAAAAGGTGTTGTTGGCAGGTTGTTTTCCAACACGCAAGGGGTCAAAACGTTAAGATGATCTATATAGGCAGCTCCACTTGGCTGAGAGGATGGATCTCCATCTACTAACCTAACCACCTTGAAAGCCAGTTATGATGTTGAAACAGTGAAATATACAATAATCCCTTAACTAACCAAGATAAACCTAAATATTCTGGTTCATTGCATTTATTGGTTAACAAAGTTGAGTAAAAAAATTATTTGAGTACACTTCCTGAACATATATCACTGTATTTCCTGCCCTAATAAATATGGTGAAATAAAAAATAATGTGAGCAAATGTATTTCCCTAAAAGAGGTAGGGCAAGACTTCCACATCTTTACAATCTTGCATCAACATTATTCAGGAGCTGACAGATGCTGTTAGACTCCATAGAATATTAGATGGGGGTCACCTTTTTAGCATCATAGAATTCTGGGACTTGAAGAGACATTAAAAAAGCATTTGGTTCAAAAATCCTAATTTTAGACTTGAAAAACAGTGAACTCAGGGCAGTTAAATAAATTTGCCTTAGGCCACACAGTTGGTGGCAACACTAGAATGGAAACTCAGGGGAGTGGAATCACAACGTAGTGTTTTATTTATTTGTCAAGGTATTACAGAATCATAAAACACGGAGAGATTCAGGTGGGTTTCCATCGATTGCACAGCCATGAGAGTAGACCTGTTTCATGTCATTTGTCTCCTGATAAAAACCAAGAGTGTAACAATTAATTTGGGTTTCTTTCAAGCAGTAGAGAATTTTCCAGATTCTGATATGACTACTCTTTTGAAAATAGAGTGGATTTGTGGATTTGTCTCTGAAAATTGAGTTAATACACTTCTAACATCGTGGGTGATAAACTAAGTACTAAAGGCTTGCAGGTCATCAGCCCGCCTGGTGTGTGGAACACCTAGGCACCCAGAGTCAGTGCGGACAGCGTTTTGAACATTGTCTGATTGCCCTTGTTTTATGGTGTCAGGTCAGACACTTAGCAATGGTTGAATGTAGTTTATTCTCTCTTGGTATAATATTTAGAGCATTCAAGAGCATGTTAAGTAAAATGAATGCATACACAGTGTCTACATAAATGTAAATTTATTCATAATCAAGAGCGGAATATTTTCTATGGCATTTATCAAAGCAAATATCCTTATATAGGTATTGCTATAAAATGAAGAGTGCGTTTAAAACAAATAGGGACAATCTCATGTTTATATTCAGTTATTTTCAGATGTGCTATTAAACTTAAAAAAGATTATATTTCATCAAAAAACAAAAGGAATAAATTCCATGGTAATATCAAGGTCTTTTAAAAGACCTTCGCATAAAAGTGCAATTTTGCATGAAAAAAAGAAAAGGCTATTGTCTGTCTACAGAAATCTCTAAACTATGTCGGTTCTAGGGTTTTATGAAGCGATGGTCTTTTTGAGGTAGCAGTGTGATGTACAAGTGGAATATTATCATGATCAAGAATATCGGGGGGTCATTGAAACCTTCATTAAAAAAATAAGACCTACGTTTTCATACTGTGCATTGCTTTCCAAATGAATACAAGTTTCATGGGAAAATAACCCTATTAATTAATCCAGGAATTCTGGGAAAAGCCCTCAACAATTAAGGATGTTCTGCATCATTAGGATGTGAAGTGAGTTTATAGTGGGAATAGCGATTTATGAGGGTTTTTTTTAGTTTGTTTTTGTTTCCGTAAGTGAGGGAGAGAGAGAAGATGGAATAAAGGGAAGGGAAGCAGCAGGGACAGGAAGCGGGCAGAGAAAGTGATAAAATAAGCAAACTTACTCCGAGCTTGAGAAGATATTTGGTGCCAGGCAACAGGTACTGCAGCGTGTGGTCCTGAGAAAGCTCGGTACTGTTATAGATGACATCCCAAATGCTAACATTATGCGTGCGATTTGAAATATATAATAGATAGCGCACCAGGATTCCATTGAGTTTTTGAGGTTGTTTCCACCTAGGAATGGAAAAACACAGCATGATTATCCTCATTCCTTCAAGTCAGACCTGATGGACACAGCCTTTGCAGGACAGGTGTGATCCTGGACTTGGGCCACAGTGAAAATAGACACCGAACTCTCAGAGTGATTCACTTAGAACACAACAGCCAAGGAGTTATTAAATATGTATTCTGACTGGCACAAAGAAAATAAGGCAAAGTGCCTGTTCTCTAGTTACTTATCATTTTAACTGAGGCCCGGTGCACGAAATTTGTGCAAGAGGAGGCCTGCCTTCCTTCCCCCAGCTGCGGGCACCGACTTCCCTTGCAGCTTGGGTTTTGTCCGAAGGTTGTCCAGTCTAATTAGCATGTTACACTTTTATTATTAGAGATTAGATAATAATGCAAACATGTCTGAGTTTTTGACTTTTAAATATTTTTAAATGTTTTTACTACTTTTTTAGAAAGGAAAGGGAGAGAGAGAGAGAGAGAGAAACATCAATGATGAGAGATAATCATCAATCGGCTGCTTCCTGCACGCACCCCTATGGGGATCGAGCCTGCAACCTGGGCACGTGCCTTGACCAGGAATCAAACTGTGACCTCCTAGTTCATGAGTCGATGCTCAACCAATTAAAAGCAACATGCTCAGGTGAGCATCTGATTTTGAACTTAAGCCAGAGAACAAAATTTCGGATAAGTCAAACATCTGAGCAATTAAGAGAAATGAAAGAGAGAATCATGTAACCGTCTTGAAAAGGGCATGGATGGAATGGTTAATATGCAATTATAGAATACAGGCAAGTTGTGAGTTGGAAGGCTGAAATAGCGCAGTAAGACTTCTCAAATGAGGTCACATGTGACTTAGATGCATGACTGAGTCATTGATGGATAGGTTACAATGTGTCCGTGAGCATGAACTGGGCAAGTGATGGAACAGACAGAAATCGGTAAACTGAGAAATACTTAGAGTAGTGGGACATCATTGGGCTAAATAATGTGGGATTGACTGAGGACAGAAAGGAGCGCCACTGGGAGGGTTCAGATTAGGGACAAGGGGATGTGAGTAATGCTTTCCAGCTTGAATGAATATCTTAATTTACTGAGTCCAAGCTCTTCTTTCAGAGATGAGAAGTTGAGCTGGAGAAAGATGAACATAACCAGTAGTAACTGGCGGTAAGAGAGGTTTAACTCAGTACTACAATATCCCCTGCACCTCTGGATTAGGAAGTGGATAAAAACCACTAACATAAAAAATAATCCCAACTTGCCTAGAGCTACAAGTTCCTTTCTGAATTCAACTGCTAAGGAACATGAAGGTCCCAGTTTATCCTCAAAAAGAAAATGTACATTTATACCCTCTAAACCCAAACGAGTGCAAACAATTCCTCTCATCTGAAAAGCTCAAGGCGGCTGGGTTAGTGGTCAGTTTCCCCCTCGGCGGAGTTTGCACAGAGGCTGTGTACACACGCAGCTCGGCCTGATTGCATGAAGACAAAATGGAAATTAACTTGGCGAGGGATAATCAAAGGTTCCCAGCACCGCCGAACTAATCACTCCTATGCATTTAATCACAATGAAATTAATTCCGTGTCACAAGCCCTTCCCTTGATTGAACTCGCTGGGATTCCTGCGTGAACCCCCGTGTGACAAACAATATTGCTACTCACCGTGCGTATATTGTTCTGGAATCCAGGACGGTCAGGATCGGGGGAGTCACGTGTCCCGGTGGCAGCTGTGCCGTGTACAGGATCGCCGGGGAGCTGTTCGCGCAGCCCACACGTGTGCACGCACACAGCAGAAACCGGTGGGGCGAGAACGCTGCTAAATCTAGGGGGTTGGGGGAAACGAGAACGTATTTGCGATCAGACTTTTTTATCCCCAAGATCTCACTCCTCCTCTACGACCCTGCTTCTTAGAACTGTGAAAGGAAAGCTTCAAGTAAGAATCGATAGCCATCAAAATCAATGCCAATAAAACACAGGCTGTTTCACCCCTTAAATATGTGAGGGCTATTTTTAAATAGACAGGTGTCACTCAAACTCCTGGCTTCACTTCCCATTTGAGCAATTTGCCTGCTTTCTTGAATGCCCCTGGCCAGGTAAATGGGTTTCTGAGTTTAGACTTAGTCCAGTGACTCTGTTAAATAAATAAATGAGACATTTAAGTAATTTTTAAAGCATATTTGAAGACAATAGGAGTCGCTTTGGAAATTCAAATACAGAGCTTGTAACAATGACTTTGAACTTGTAATTCTTTTTGCTGAATTCCTCTCTTTGCTTCTCCACCTGAGCAACTATTATTTAGCCTTTAAGCTGCCCATTCTCTGTGCAAATGATTGTTTCTTTCCTAAGCTGCCCCAACACACCCCGCCGTGACCTCTGGCACAAGATGGAGCTGTGATCCTCCTCTTCCCTCCCAAGGTGTTTGCACACACCTTTAGCATGGCGCTCACAATGCTGACACCGGAATCTGTTTATAATAGACTTTTATTCTGTTTATCAGAGCCCTCATTGAGCTCTGTAAGGGCAGGGATGTTGCCTCATTCATTTTGCATCCTCTGTATCTAGCACAATGCTTGGCACAGTATAGGTATTGGACACATGCCTTAGGATAAACTAATCTGCAATTTACTAATTCAATTCCAAAATATCCTCAGTACCCCTTTCCACAGGTACTCAATTATTTCACTGAGTGAATCTCACCAAAGTTTTGTCAACTTTACTAAGATGTAAATATCATATTTTTGTGCTTGTCTGAATTCCTAAAAAGAATTTTCAAACACAGATGCTTCATAAAACACACACACACACACAGACACACAAAACAGGAGCCCTGGCCCATGAGTTCAGTGGTTAGAACATCGGTGCATGCATACACAGGGTTGCAGTTCAACTCCTCATCAAGGGCATGTACCTGTACCTGGCTGGATTGCAGGCATCTAGGTTGCAGGTTCAATCCCCAACCCCAATGATGGAGTGTGTGATAGGTAACTGATGTCTCTCCCCCCCCACACACACTCTCTCTCATAGATGTCTCTTTCTCTCTCTCTCCTCTCCCTCCCTTACACAAAAATCAATGGAAAAAATATCCTCAGGGGAGGATTATCCAAAAAGGAACAGGAGTAAAGGTATGTCAAAATGTTAACAGTGGGGTCTCTCAGAGTGAGGACACATGGCTGACTTATTTTTTATTACATATATCTTCAAATTTTCTAAGTATGCACTTACAGCATATGGAGAAAACACAGCTGTAGTTTATCAGTATCAATTCAATACTTAAGAAAATGCGTGCCCAGGACCCACTTGGCACTGTTACACCTCCTGTCAGACCTCTTTCCTCAATGACTTCAGCGTTGGCTTGGTTTCCTTTTCAATCATAACCCCTTTCCCGCCCCTTTTTTAACCTTTTTGGCAACTTCAACATCCTCAGTAATGACTCATCCCCGAATCTGGCTCTGCTTCCCCTTTCTCTCATGGAATGCCCTTCATCCCTCCTGCCTTCCTCACCACGCAGCACAGTTAGACTCACTACCTGATCACCTCCGGAACCATTTCCAAGACTCTTCACTTCAAATCGCCCCCATCTGATCTCAGACTGTGGTCAGCCCTCCCACCCCTTCCATTTGTCACAGCAATGCAGTCCCTCCTTTGCTACCACACAGTCTCTCATTTCCATAGTACTCACAACATTTTGCTATGATCTTTGATGACCCATTTATTTTTATAAAAATATATTTTATTGATTTTTTACAGAGAGGAAGAGAGAGCGATAGATAGTTAGAAACATCGATGAGAGAGAGGCATCTGTCAGCTGCCTCCTGCACAACCCCCACTGGGAATGTGCCTGCAACCAAGATACATGCCCTTGACCAGAATCGAACCTGGGACCTTTCAGTCCACAGGCTGACGCTCTATCCACTAAGCCAAACCGGTTTCGGCTGATGACCCATTTCAAAGCAATGTTCTCCAGGTCCTGGATTACTTCACCTCCTCGATGCTCCTGCGTCGGCCACTCAGTCCCCAGCCTGGGCTAACTCTCCCCACGTCACCTGCTCAGAGCTGCGCGGTGTGACTGAGACATTGCTGAGCACACCGAAGAGTCTATTACCCTTTGGCGTTTTCCAGTTTGAACCGGACCCTTGGCACGCCTCGGCAGTAACTGTCTCACTCTCTTATTTCTTTCTTTGTTGTACTGACTTCTTTATTTTTTTCTCCTTTGGTGGTTTGGGAAAATCTGAAGGAACCAAGTGAGGTCTCACATTGAAGTCCTCGGGGCTAGCTCTTTCTGAACCCCTATAATATTTGGAATCTGTGCCATGGGGTCAAGATCAATATGGGTGTCATAAATATCAATATGGTTTCCCCTTTCTGCTCTTCCCTCCCTCTAACCCCATGCCTTTCCCTCAGTTACATTCTCCTCTAAATGTCCACCCATTAAATCATAAAGTCAGAATGTACCGATAAAATAGGCACTACACGTGGAACAGGATGGGACTGCTCAGAAAGCAGAAAGAGCAGGTAACCCCTCTACCCAGGGCCAAACGGAGGGCACTCGGAGAAACAAAAAAAGGCACAGATCCTCCCTCCCTCCACGTCAGACATCCTAGATGGAATGGAGGAGGACAGGGATGAAAACAAGGATGAAAACAGGGATGTGCAGGATCCTGGGACAAGGGGCTGTGATGCCTGGTTCCGAGGGAGAGTCCCAGCAGCAGACAGAGCCAGAAAAAAATAAACAAAAAGATCTTGGTGTGCGCAGTAGGGTAGGGCCACAGCACTGTGGAGAGGGCAGTCCCCCAAGTGTGACACAAGCAATGAAGAGACCTCCTGGATCTGAGGGCGATCTCAGTAGCGACTCCTTTGCTCAGAGGATGAAGCATCATGGATGGCCACACCCAAGTACCAAAAACTGTGGCCCTGTAAGCTTTCCCACCTTCCTGGGACAGGAGGGACCCTGAGAGGGACTGTCAGAGTGACATCAGACATAAGAAGTCGGGTTACAGAATTAAAAGTACAGATATTCACAGAAATATAGATATAGCTATGTCTTATTGACTGAGATTTATAAACGCTTCATGCTCACTCTGCCCTTTATTCATGCTGTTGTTAACCACACCCAAGATTTCCAATCCTAGGCAGAATTAAATGTTCTTCCCATTGGATTTTTTAAAACGAATTCATTCAGAAAACATCCTTATGGGAAATCTGATACAAGAGGAATGGAGGATTTCCGTTGGACTCTGAAAATTCGAAAACTACAAACTCAACAGCACAAAGAAAGCCAGTCTGATTAAATAGCTTTTTTGACTTCCGAGTCATTTTTATGCCTGCGCTGTCCACCCCGAAGTGGCTTATTCGTCATGTATTTCCATAAGAAGATGAAGTGTCACTCGTGTGCTTTGAATAATGAGGCATGAAAAAAAGAAGGGGATGGAGCCTCTCATGATACATGTTCGAGGCAGCTGCACAGGTGGCCGGACTGGGAAGTCCTCAGTGAAATGGGAGGCGGTGGTGAGGAAGAGAGAGAGGAAAACTTGGCCAGAAAGGAGGAGTTTTCAGGTGAGGGGAGGAGGGTAGCTAGGTGGAAAAGGAACAAATGAAATGGGTAATTCTTTTTTTAAAAAAAGCGTTAATTTGAGAAAGTGGAAACGTGGTTTCCAGGGAAGCAGGACCGAGGCATTCTTTGGGGGTGAAGCCCTAAGCAAAACCCCCCAAATCAAGTGAAAGCCAAGAGGAATGTAACAGTAACTCTCTGCCCCCTGCCGAAATGCAGCTGATTTGGTAATATGTCTCCATCACGTGATCAGGCCCTTCAAGGGCAAGGTGATGGATCAATGGATTCGAACAATCGCAGGTATGTACACAGATCTGAGCGGAGCCACTGGAGGGGGTGGTGGTGGGGGAACCCTGGAAACATACAGCCATGATTCATCAAGCCCCTTAACCAAACCATCTTGTTTTCCATTTGCCTGATTGCATGGTTTGCATAAGATCACACAGAGAAAGCTGTGGCCGGGGAAAACCAGATCGCTCTGATACGCATCATCCTGAGACTTGTTACACGGAAATGCACCCCAGCGCACTGAAACCTCACCGATTACTGTCGAGCCAACTATAATTTACAATACCGGCCATGAATTATGTGCTATTTTACGAATGATTTCATGCTGTTGTTCGGAGAATTTCATTGATCTCAATTTACAAAATGAACCAATAAGTGGGCAATGATTTTCTTTGAACTCCTGGTGTAAACTGAGAAATGTATATCTTCTTATTGGTGTCTCCCGTGGCAGTTCTCGCTTCTTTATGACATTATCAAGTCGTTTTTCTAACAACTCCCGCATAAAAACACAGAGCTTCTTCCTGATTTTGTCCTCTCTTCCCAGGAGTCATCACCTGTGTGTTAAACATGTTGCAACAGCTAGGCCAGCATGGCTCAGTGGTTGAGTGTCAACTATGTGAACCAGGAGTTCATGGTTCAATTCCCGGTCAGGGCACATGCCAGGGTTTCAGGCTGGATCCTCAGGAGGGACAGTGCAGGAGGCAATCAATCAGTGATTCTCTCTCATCGTTGATGTTTCTCTCTCTTTCTTCCTCTTCCTTCCTCTCTGAAGTCAATAAAAAATATATTTTAGACATTGGAACAATTTGGTCACTGGTGACCACAGCTCCTCTGTCATTAGGAATTCCGTCTTGAGAATCACTTCTAGGTCAAGGTTCAGTGAGAACGCGGTCTCAATGGTCGACCTAGTAGGGGGTGTGTTTTCTACAGACATCAGGAGAGCAATGGGCCCCACAAAAGGCACGCGGAAGGTCAAGTTGTTCATCTCTGTCCCTGTGTAGCCTCTGCTTCACACCTGCTTGCTCAGCCTTCTGGATCCAGAAAACTCAGAGTCTGACCTTATAAGGAATAAAAAACAGAGGCTTTCTTTAGCCTGCACACCACCGTTCATCTGCTCCTCACAGAAGCCTTAAGGTGGACTAGGCTTTTCTCTAACCAGGTGAGCAATCACCCTTCACTGACATCCGGTTCCGTCCGTTCAAACGAGCTGGCAGAGGTGGACTCACTTTGCCCTAGTAAGTGCTTCTCTATAACACTGCACCCAAACTAGACTGTTCAACTGCTCAACTCAACACGATTTTTTGTTTGTGCTCACAATGTTTTCCGCCTCGCCACAGAGATCCACATACACCCACTCCTCTCATCAAACCTTGTTCAGAGAGTATATGATTTACAGAGCCTCTCCTGATTCTCAGTGTGGGCATAGTTTGTGCTCTACTTAGCTGCCATTTTTTAACACACACACACACACACACACACACACACACACAACAAAACCACAAGTCTCTCTTGTGAGCATCCTTACACCAATCATGAGTACCCATGGCACTATTGCCTCTCTGAGAGTAAGAATTCTTGGTCTCATAGGTATCCCCTTACCTCACTCTATCCTTTGGACACTCCTGATGGTGGACTATTTAAAAAAAAAATTACTGCAACAAGAAAACTAACTATAAGCAAATGAAGACCTGGAGCCTCTATCCAGATAGTAGCTGGTGGCACGTGCTGTGGCGCCCAACCAGCTGGGAGCTGACCATCACTAGTTTGGAGGGGACAATGCTACCACTGTCACTGTGTTAATGAGCAACGGTGCTTTCTCCTGCTCTCTCCCTTCTTTGGCTGGTGAGAACAAAGCTTCCTTGCCAGACTGCTTAGCTGACAGCATTCTTAGCTAGCTGCTTCCGGTCTGGATTCCTGCGTACCCCCAAACCCCAATTTATAATAAATTATAGCAGATTGAGCCCATGATAGATTTTTCTATCAAGATAGATTTTTGCTTTTTTGATAATATAACCCTAGAGCAGTATCTCTCTTCTCTATTTCTCTCTCCCCTCCTCTCCCTCCAACACACACACACACACACACACACACACATACACACATACATACACACACACACACCCTCCTCTACCATCTACCTTGCATTACTTTTGGACAATGAAAGAATTAGTCAGTAAATGGCTTTTGAATTTTGTGAATGCTCACAACTCACATTCAGAAATGGCTTTTATGTCATTTATTTATTTATTCACTCCACAAATATTGGTTGGGCATCTGCCACGTATTTTCTATGCTGAGGCATAGCAGGTAATAATGTGTGTACAAGATAATTTCAGCCATGTCTTTTGAATTGCTCTGTGCTCTGGGTTATGTCTTCCAAACTTCGGAGATGCTGTGGCTTAGAGGGTATAGATATGGAGTACATACTGATGATTCGAAGCCACTTTCTACTACTTACAATATAAAACAGCAAATGAGTTGAGAATTTTTGTGCAAAATGACAATTATAGTGTGTCTCCTACAATGGGGCCTGAGCTGCCACTTGTAAAAAAGAACTAATTTCAGGAAGAGCTCAAGTTTCACTGATTAACAACAAATTACAATGAGGATATTAGCGGCAAACTACTTAGGGACACAAAATTGAAAATAATGTATATTAGCATTAACATTTGACTATTAACTCCCCAAATGCTCAGATTTTCAGGAATTCTATCCATGCTGAATTTGAGAAATGAATGCTCAAAGGTCTGTGGAAGTTCAGCTGACACTAAAGGTCTGTAGCTTTACAGAAAACATTAGTTTGATTTATATTTTAAAAACCAAGTTTAACTTTATAGCAGTGATTCAGTGAGGGGCCATCTCCTAATAATATCTAGAGAGTATATTTTTTGACACCCAGAGTTCCGAGCTAATAGAATTTATGGGCTGTGTCCTCTTGGCTTTTGCATAGTAGAGCTACACATAAGGGCCAGAAAGTGACTTTCTAATCTTCCCACAGGAGATAAATATTCAAATATTTTCAAATCCGATAGCATTTCCCTAGGAGTTGCTGGACTTGTATCTATTTCCCCAATAGGAAAGAAAAAATGTAAAGAGGGCGACACAAGAATAGCATCTTTGCAAAATAGCCTTTAAAAGTTGGGATGTAGCGAACAAACTTTCCTAAATGCTATTGGAATTTTAAATTGGGTTTTCTTCTTCTTCTTCTTCTTCTTCTTCTTTTTATTTTTTTTGTTCCAAATTCTTTTTCTACCATTCTAGGTTTAAATGTAACTGGGAAGTACAGGAAACACAGGGATGAGGTTTTTTACAAACAAGCTTTTGTCTGAATCTTAAATCATTCTCTAACACTCATCCACAATTTCCAACTTACAGTTAAAACAATTATTTTATGTTTAAATAGGTACCAATATTGTTTGTGATTACACTGGATTTAATTACATCATGACTGTAAATGTGAAAAATCATTCATCAATGTTTACAAACTTTAATAGCACGAAACGAGTCATATTTGTAGCCATGGGATACCTAGCCCCTCTCATAGGTTTAACATAAATTATGTGCTTATGAGCTTTGCAATAGTCTTAATACTTGTGCTACATAGAGAAATAGGAAGAAAAATATGTACTCAATGGGTGGCAAGCACTGGGTCACATGTCACTTCTGTTACCAACGAACTTAGGTCTGGCTGTCAGTCTCAGACAAATGACTGTCTCAAACACTCCAATTGATATTCTGATAAATCCTCCACATAATGTCCAGTTTTATAATAACTGAAAAAAAAAAGACGCCTTCAGTCCTTCATTGTGAAAACAATCTTTGGTTGGTTGGTGTTCTATATGCATATGCCCTTCCATGAGAGAATGCCCTCAAGGCATACATAGTCTAGTATAAAAAACAACCAAGTCAATCAATAATTTGGGTCACATATGGTCACTGATGTGAGAGAGGGGGACACAGAGAGGGAAACGGAAGCCCGCACAGGTCCCACAGCACCAGACGACTCCTCACTCCAGCACTAATATGTTGCCCCGGTTTCAGAATGCACGAGAAAGGTCTATGAGTAATGGGTGGGTGGGTAAGTGAATGAATGAAAGAGCCACAAATCAGCATTCGTGAAAATATTTTGCTCTAATACTCTTGAGGTAGCATTCTCCAAAAGGAAAAACAAATAAGTAAATGTCTGATTTGTACTACTTTGGCATGTAGCTATGCAGTCATTGCAAGAATACCTATTGCTACGCCTGACAGTATCCTTCCAAAATTCCTATGTGGAGCCCCTAACCCCCAGATCCTCCCAAAGTGGCTGCACTTGGAGATAGGGCTTTGGAAAAGGTGATTAAATTAACTCGAGGCCTTTACTGTGGGTCCTAATCTAATTTTCCCTCCTAAGGACGAATCGCAGTGTCCTTACAAGAGGAGGAGAGCTGGCCACCAGACACCAGGGATGCACACTCAGAGAGGGCGGACATGTGAGGACGAGGCCAGAAGCCGGCCATCTGCAAGCCGAGGACAGAGGCCTCCGGAGGAAGCCAGCTCGCTGACACCTTGAGCTGGGATTTCTTGTCCCCAAGACCGGGAGGAAATAAACTCCTGTTATTTAAGCCACCCGGCCTGGAATGTTCTCGCGGCAGCTCTCGCAAACCGCCGTTTCTATGAGCGGATTAAAAGGGTGTATTATTCTTTCTTGTCCGGGGTTCACTGAAACAAGGAAGAGCGGAGGTCAGGCAGCAGGGAGCCACACAAACCTATTTCCGCGTGTGACTTGTCATTGCTGACGCTGGAAACGTGGCTCATTTCTACTCTCAAGACCACATGCTGCAGACTGCTAGCTGCCTACTGTATCTCCTCAGTGCATGCTGGCACAACATCTGCGGTCCCCATTTAAAATCCGCAGGCCTGGCTTAGTGGATAGAGTGTCTGGCCTGTGGCCTGAAGGGTCCCAGGTTCGATTCCGGTCAAGGGCATGTACCTTGGTTGCGGGCACATCCCCGGTG
Source organism: Lasiurus borealis (assembly GCA_004026805.1). NCBI lineage: Eukaryota > Metazoa > Chordata > Mammalia > Chiroptera > Vespertilionidae > Lasiurus > Lasiurus borealis. Next base: position 26,105 of record PVJN01000442.1, read on the forward strand.
GGGAGCGTGCAGGAGGCAGCTGATCGATGTCTCTCTCTCATCTATGTTTCTAGCTCTCCAACCCTTCTCCCTTCCTCTCTGTAAAATATCAATAAAATATATTAAAAAATAAAAAATAAATAAAATCCGCAGGCTTGCTTGAAAATTAAAAGATTAAAGCTCAGCTTGGAATGAGACATTGTAATTGATGTGTTGTCTCTAAGAATGTATTGATGATGTGATGAAGACATAAATGGGGTGTTAATATTTTGACACCATTGAATATCACATTGTCAGGGAATTTCCCATCCTTCCTTCACTTTAAACTTATCTAGTTGCCAGTTGTGATTTGGGAGTCAGAAAATGAGCAGAGCACCAAAATTCTAGTCCTGGCTGCATCACCGATCAACTTCATAAATGCAGGCAAATCAAGTACAGTGGTACCTCGAGATACGAGTTTAATTCGTTCTGTAACCTTGAGGCGTGGGAAACTATGAGATGCTCGAGTCAAGGTAAACTGGTGGGTCATGTGCAGCCGGCCGATCCGCAAGATTACTCCTATCTCAAATGTTGCTCGTATTTCAAAGCAAAAGTCATTCACTCAATGGCTCATATCTCAAAAATCTCGTATGTTAGGGCACTCGTATCTCAAGGTACCACTGTAAGTCTTCTGAGGCCCTATTTCTTTACCTATAAAATGGGGATAAACCTGTGTAACTGCTTTATACTACTGTGCAACTTAAAGGCTCACAGGGAAGAAAGAACACAGGTAGACAGTAGAGTCGGATGACTTCCAAGGATAGATAGCTCCAAACCGCATTAATAAAAATATCCAAGTAAGACTGAGGCTTTATGGGCAGCAAGAGTCAGATATTGGTAAATTGAACCAATAACTAAATTGGGTTGGTAATTCAGGCTCATAATAATTTTCTCACTGGCTATGTTTTTCTTTCTACTTTATGCTAGAACCCAGATCCTGCCTCTTTGACCCCAAAGTTGTAGGAATGCTCCAAGATGGACCAATCAGCATTGTTGCCAGGTATTTTTCAATCGGGAGTTGGGCAGTTCGCCAGCCAGGAGGGCATGAATTCAGAGCGGCTGCTGCCCATGTCCTCTGTGGACGACAGAGAAAGCCCACGTGTACAATGGAGAACGGATCCCTGTACAAACAAGACAGCAAAACAAAAACCCCAACCAAACAAAAACCCATGAATGAGATGCTTGGAATACCATGATGTGCAACTGGAATAGTCAGGACCAAGGACAGCGTTAACTTTGCAAAACCAAGAATGAATAGTAACCGCTGCTTCTCAAACATGCCTCCTTTTTCCAAGGATACAGTCAAATACATTACAAAAGGTATTTACAACTGAAGATATCTATTTAGTACTTAGGAGAAGGAAGAAAAAAAAAAACCTCTTTCCAATTTCATCACTGAGTCAACACTTTACTAAAAGAAGGAAGCTGAGCCTTCCTGGGTCTTAATTATTTTTTTGTACCTCTGACACAGAGATACTATTTTGAACATAATTAATCAAAAAAGAATTTTACCACTTAGGGAATTAAAAACCTTTAAAAAGTCAGCTACAAGGAAAGGATACTTTGAGTTTAATCTCTGCCTTTTTTCCTCTTCTTACATATTTGATGCAACTCAATTCATTGAATATCCCTGATGTCTGTATCCTGAAGACTTCACTACTATATCATTTATAGTTGAGAGGTTTTAACCCCTCTTTGCCTTCAATTTGCGAGAGAGGACAGCCTAATTATGTGAGGCTGTCAGTCTGTTAATAGAAGTATTCTGTAGTTTGCTGAACTTTCCAAATCGGACCGAAAGACAAAGCGTGTCCAGATGTGGTGGTGTAAGGAGGTCACTGGGTTTCACTGCGTAATCGAGGCCCCTCCAAAAGCACAGTTTTGGGCTTGGTCTCCGCAGCGAGGTTAATGGAAAGCTGCACCAAGGGCAAACGCTGTAGCAGGTTGTGTCGTCGGGAAATATTTAAACACCGTTTAAAAGGATATAACATAAGGAGATTTTATTTTACACTGACTGGTGCACAGCAATGTAATACGGTAGATCTGTTAACAAATACGCACTAAAGCTCCTCTCTCCCCTCCTCCCCTTCCCGTGCCATCTGCATTGTTAAGTCCAATTAGCTTCCGGCATTTAAGTCCTAACCTACTTGTCCTTTCACCCAATGAATGGAGATAACTGCTATGTAGGTGCACCTGTGCGTATTTCGGATTACTGTCATATTTTGATTATTTGTTTTCAAATACGCTGATCAGTTCATGCCACCTCAATTCCAAAATCCTTCAGAGCTTCTCCTTTGCCTGGGAACAGAGTGCAAACACCTGCAGCCCCTCTGATAATGACTCCCATCTTGTCTCTCACTGCCCTGGACCACTTCCCCAGGGCCCTTAGTCACATGAAGCTGTGACTTCATTTTTTAAAATATATTTTATTGATGTTTTTACAGAGAGGAAGGGAGAAGGATAGAGAGCTAGAAACATCGATGAGAGAGAAACATCAATCAGCTGCCTCCTGCACACCCCCTACTGGGGATGTGCCCACAACCAAGGTACATGCCCTTGACCAGAATCAAACCCGGGACCTCTCAGTCCATAGGCCAACGCTCTATCCACTGAGCCAAACCGGTTTCGGCAGAAGCTGTGACTTCATTTTGATGAGATGACAGCTCTGTGCCAGTGACTATTCTGCCCTGGTCTTAAGCTTCCTATTTTTTGTGTTTTTTTAAATATATTTTTTTATTGATTTCAGAGAGGAAGGAAGAAGAAGGGAGGGAAGGAGGTAGGAGGGGGGAGAGGGAGGGAGAGGTAGAGGGAGAGAGAGAGGAAGAGAGAGAGAATGAGCACGCACATGAGGGAAAAAGACACACCAATGAATCACTGATTGGCTGTCTCCTGTACTCCCCCTACTGGGGACCAAGCCTGAAACCTGGCCATGTGCCCTGACCCGGAATCGCATTGCATCTTCCTGGTTCACAGGTCAACACTCAGCCACTGAGCCATGCCAGCCAAGCCATCCCTGTTTTTTTGTTCTGAAACTCTAAAGCCTGCGACAGTTCACTTCCTTGGTGACACTTTCTCTTCCCCATTATCTCCTTTGTTCTTACACCTATTACAGAAATGACCGCTGACTGTACACATAAGTAGTTGTGTCTATTTCTATGGAAGCAATGGAAGTGGGAATGATTTCAGGAACGCTGAAACTATCTCAGCCATATGTGTAATGCCCGGCCTCTGAAGATATTGGAAAACAGTGGCTCTGACCAAGGTTTACTATCTCGATGCCTTATCTTCTCTGGCTGTTTTTAGGTAGGTGAGGGAAGGTTTAGAATGATCCTGAGTGCGAACACTCACAGGTTGAATGCGTACACTGAAATCCTAGCCCCAGCACCTCGGAAGGTGACCTGGTCTGGAGGCAGGCTCTCACAGCTGCGGTGAGCTGAGATGAGTCACTGGGGCGGGCTCTCATCCAATATGACGTGTCTTTAGGGAAAGGGGAAATCGGGACACGAGCAGCACCCGAGGAGAAAGCGTGATGGAGAAGAAGGCAGACACCGAGCGGGGAGATGTGTCCTCAAGTCACGGGGTGCCAAAGAGCCCCCAGGAGCTGGGGGAGAGGCAGGGAAGGGGAGCCCACCTGCCAACAGGGATCTGACTCCCAGCCTCCAGCGCTGGTAACTGCCCTTCTGCAGTGTGTGATCCTCTGCCATGGCAGCCCGGGCAAACTAACACAAGCGATTTACCAAAAACATGTTGCTACCTATTGGATGATTCAGTGACAAATTCTACGAAGCTGCAGGAACATCCTCCCTCATTACAACTGTTTACCGCGTTTAGCATATTAATTACCTCTGAATTATGCATTGGTATTTGTTGCCATTTACTCGAAAATATTAATTCGCTTATTCTGAGTCTTTCTTCAGTTTAATTCAATTCATGGCAAACTCAGTTCAATAAGGGCTTATTAGATGCCGACTGAGTCCTTATTCCTGTGGCACATGCCACGCAGATTATGAAATAACAACGGCATAACAACCGCACTCAATACACTGACATTCCCACGTTGTATCAAGATTTATCCCCTTTAAGCTAAGTTAATATTGAAAGACAACACATTTAAGTGATGTAGATATATGTAGAAAACGATATAAAAGATTCTATGAATCAAAGGAAGACATGGGAATTGAAGTATAGCATCACATACATGCAATGTTTTGGTGATGGCGGTAGAAGCACAGCATGTATGGAGAATACCATACTTGCTCCTGACTAGAAGGAAATTAAGTAAGGTGAGCAACTTCATTCAATATCAAGGCACGGACTAGGGAAAACTATAAGCATTAATGGGTAAAAGCCACCATATCCCTAGAGTAGTCATTCTTTGCGTCAATTTTATCATCTATGTTAACATTGGGGACAATACCATAACAATGCTGTTTATTAATCCAACCTGTAGAGAGTTTAAAAGATAAGACCTCTTCACAGGAAAGAAAATGAGAGACTAGAAACCCATTGCTTGGAGACAACCACTATTAACACTGGTGTGTGTCCATGTATGTATGTAAGCACATTCATGTGTATGTATACAGTGGTACCTCGAGATACGAGTGCCCTAACATACAAGATTTTTGAGATTTGAGCCATCGAGCGAGTGATTTTTGCTTTGAAATATGAGCAACATTTGAGATAGGAGTAATCGCTCGGATCGGCCAGCTGCACACGACCCACCAGTTTACTGTGACTCGAGCGTCTCATAGTTTCCCATGCCTCAATGTTACAGAACAAATTAAATTCGTATCTTGAGGTACCACTGTACATATAACACATATACATTTCACAAAAATACACTCATGCATTACATATTGCCTGCTAAAATAGTTGTTTCTAACATTATTATTAAATATTTCTCTACAGCTCCATAAACCATATGGCTGCACAATATTCCATTACTGGACATTTAGGAGGTTTTTTGCTGGTGCACACAGGCCAGTATTGTTGTGTTTCGATTCTAATTTCATAGATAAAGCCTTTCTATAATTATTTTTTTTACTTAAATGTTGGACTTGAAGAAAGAGATGGATGTTTCATTTGACAAACGTTTTAATGACTTTCTGGAAGTTGGGGGAAACTAAAATGATGTTCTCAGTTATCAGAGTAACTGTCCTGAAGTCCGAGGGCTCACACACAGGCACAAGGAACTCAAGATTCCTCCACTAATTCCCTCTCCCACCTACATCCCCCAATAGTGGTTGTCTCCAAGCAATGCGATTCTAGTCTCTCATTTTCTTTCCTGTGAAGAGGTCTTATCTTTTAAACTCTCTACAGGTTGGATTAATAAACAGAATAGGACTTACTATTTTTATTCCACTCATGTTAATGACAAGGCGAAAATTAATTTGTGCTGCTAACGGTCAGGACAGTGGTCACCTGCGTCAGGAGATAAGGCCTGGGAGATAAGATGAGGGGTTTCTGGGTTGCTGACATACTCTTATTTCTTCCTTTGGGTGCTGGCTCCATCTATATGGTCAGTTTGAGAGTCACCATGCTGTGTACTTAAGGTGCTTTCACTTTTCAGAATGAATTTATATCTCAAGATGTCTTAAATTAAAAATTAATGGCTGCTCTCAAAATTTTCAAAATAGGAGGCAGCCTCTGTCTGCAAAACTCTCAACAGAGGGACACATTCCATTACTGTTTTCAGACTTGAACTCTACTCCTTTCTTAAATGGATGTTCTTTGCACTCTCCCTCTGAAATCCCTAAAAACATAGTGTTCCTTCCTATCACTGAAGAAAGGATCCTCATTAGGTGAACAGATCCCAGGTTAATATCTGAGTACAGATATAAACATATACATTTCACATATTTAATTTCTCCACTTGCATTGCAGAATCATCTGAGAGTAAGAATGACACCTGGTTATATTGTCTACAGCTAAGCACAGCGGGTATGTACACATTCTATATTCATTGTTCTATTTTCCTTGCCCCTTTGTTACTAAGTGGGCATGGCTCCTTGGAATGATGTAGCCACTGCTCATTCACCCAAGGATCTGGAGTGTAGCTAAGCCCTGAGCAACTCTCCTGGAGTCTGGTCACTGACTTTGCAATTTGGCTTCTTTTTTGTAGTTTAAGCCTTTCCCCTTGCATCCTCAATGTTTCTTAGACTTTGTATAATTTAACGCTCTATCTCTGTGACATAAAAAGGGCACACGTATGACTTAGTTTGTGAAAGAGAGGCACAGTGACTCACAGATGAGATCATGAACACCTTCACATATTCCACCCTATTAATACTGAGCCTTACCCATTAAGAACATAAGCACATCAACAGTGTTCTCCTCAGTAACACTGCTTTACGTAAGAGGAGCGATTTGGATTCACTGCGACACTGTGGCAGTCGGAAAGCCAAAATTAAGGGAAAAATCAAGATTAGATTTTCTCTATTTTGTTAAGAAAAACGATCTTTTGGAAGCCGTTAGCATGAGTGAAGATGATTCAGCTTCAATCTGTAGTGTTGATAAGGTTCCTCATAACACTGGGTTAGAAGTTCCTGGCCTTTAAATGTTTTTGGTTTTTATTGTGCCATAAGCAATATAGCTTCTTCTACGATAAATTTCTCACCATAAGACTTAAGTGTTTGGATGATTCAAGCTGAATGTCTCTATTTGGCTGTTTATGCGTGATTCTGTTTGACCTTGGCAAGTAAGGCAGAGGAAGTTTTAGCACTTTTGGTTGCTTACAGATATAAATATTTATTGCCTGACTTTACCAGAAATTCATCTGCTTTTCCTCTCTCCTTCCCTTCTCTCAATCTCTCTGCTTTCTTACACACACACACACACACACACACACCCTGCATTACTCTTATCTTTGTCTTACACAGAATCCCAGGTCATGAAGGTGCTCTCCGTGGTGCTGAAACCAGATACTCATTCAGCCCTTAACACTACTGTAGATTAGGTTCTGCCCTAGGACAGTGGTCGGCAAACTCATTAGCCAACAGGGCCAAATATCAACAGAAGAACTATTGAAATTTATTTTGAGAGCCAAGAACTGACTTTTGCACATGGCTGCGAAATTTCAATCGCACTGTATGTGCGCGCCCGCACGTGGTATTTTGTGTAAGAGCCACACTCAAGGGGCCAAAGAGCCAACCACTGCCCTAGGAAATACATGTGTGTGATGTTTTGGTGTCAGATTTGTGTATGTGTGTGTGTGTGTTTTAATAGAGTTCCTATTGATCTTCCTCCCTTTTGGGGTTCCAGTATTCACAAGCAGTAATGTCTTAGGTTGGATTAACCAAAAACAATTCATGTAAAAAAAACAACAACTGTCCAGCCAAAACCGGATTGGCTCAGTGGACAGAGTGTCGGACTGTGGACTGAAAAGTCCCAGATTCGATTCCAGTCAAGGGCACGTACCTTGGTTGTGGGCATATCCCTAGTAGGGGATGTGCAAGAGGCAGCTGATCGATGTTTCTAGCTCTCTATCTTTCTCCCTTTCTCTCTGTTAAAAAATCAATAAAGTGTAATAAAAAAAAACTGTCCAATAGGATCATTCCTCTCTCTTTACCAGTTCAGTTAGTACAACTCATATAAACTTCCTTATCAGCTCAGAGCATACTGCCATGATTACCCTATCTTGCCATCCTTGCTTCTAAAAACTTTGTAGACTTCTCCGAGACATCTCGCAAACTTCTTCAAGATTGCCAGTTTCTGCTAGGGCACTCATTTAAATGAGAATGATCTGGTTGGCTACCGTTTGGATAGTCATCATCAATCAGAATGCTATCTAGCCCGAACTTTGAAACAATCCCGGTATGTTGAATAGACAAAAGGTGGCTTTTTTTTTTTCATACCTATTTATGAACATCCTGTATACACACATCTTAAGTGGCCCACAATAGCTCTGCTGGTGAGACCAATATAGGTCCTTCAATCTTTCCATAATGTTTTTAATCACAAGCTTTGAGGCAATTGTTTCTACCTCAAAATTCTTAAAAATCTTTTATGGGATAGAAACAAGAGATTAATGGAGATCTTGCAAAAAAGATAAATGGCACCACCAGAATACCACAAAACTGGGGAAAAATTAATTGAACCTATACTTTTGATAAATATTTATTTTTTGCAGAAGAAAAATGCATACTAGTTTAAGCTGTCATTATACTAACCTACCTCCTATTTTTCATATTATTAGTAATACATAATGCGGTAGTTTATATTCAAAAATAAAACTAGAATGTATATACCTCATGTATTTATCCAGAAATACGCCAAGGTTACTATGGTTACGAAAAATCCATTATCTTTGAATACAGAATGAAAAAAGTTTGACTTAAAGTGTGTGCTATTTATTATAGCAAACATCAACAGCCTTCGGGAGGTTCCCTAACTGGACTCATTTTTCAGTGTCACGAGTGACCCACCATACTACTAGCTTATGGCCTATGCAAGGCAAAAAATCTGAACTGTATGCATTTTTAAATATATTTTGTACTAACTCAAGGTGCAGCAATGCCTTTGACTTCTAATGCTTCCTATTTAAGAGGAAGAAGAAAAATTTTTTTTTCAACCACCTGGATGAAAGTGGCTTCTGAATTGAAGGGCATCTCATTTACCCTACCTACACCCGCCATGGCTATGAGAACCGTTGGCTATGCGACTCATAAAATGTTGGTTCTATGCAAAACCTTTCAAGGAAGCTACAAGGAAATGAAGGAAGAGTAAGAAAAGAATGCTGACACTTAGAACATTAAGGAGGGGGAGTGTAAGTCAAGGTACCAAGGAGGTTTGAACAGTGCAGAAGGTAAAGCATGTTAAATGGTACAGATGACCATAACCGGGAAAAACAGGATATGATATGTTGCTCTCGAAGAAAATTTAAAATTATATTCCTAGCTACACTGAGTTTTTGCTCTTCAAGACTGTGATCAGATACATTAAAGCAGAATATGATTGGTAATTATGTAGTAAGTATTCCAGATAACTTGTAGCTAAATATGCAAGTGAAAATAAATTTTCACTTATAACATTATCAAAAATGTAAGAATGTGACATTCACTGCTGATGAACGATGCAAAATACTAAGAGTTTCTACTAGTATGGTAAGATGATCATATGGTAGGGTGATCTTCAATAGCATTTATAACTTTTTATAATTAAGAACAGTCTCATTTTCAGCTAGACGGTGGTTTCTTCTCTTGGTCTTTTCCTGAATTGACATTTCACACAGTCCAAGTCCATTTGAGAGGCCCCAAACTCTCACTATTGCTGACAATCCCAGGCCTCAGAACTACAAGTTCAAGCCATGAACCAGTCATCGTGGAAGAGAAATGAGGTCACAAGTATCTATTGTGCTATTGACAATTGCTGCTTGATACAAAGACACACAGCTTGTGTCAAAAGCATCACAGGCACGGGTTAGGATGCAACATGACATGTAGTTAGGATGCAACATGACATGTAGTTAAAGTGTTTGCATGGCTAAAGCACCCTCCTGTGCTGGCCTTCCCCTGGCTGCCTCAGACACAACCCCTTTCCCATGCTGCTTTCGCTGAGGTCCTGGTGGAAGCTTGGAAGCTGCATATGACCCCAGTTCAGTATCTGTCACAGGTGTGACATCTACGAGTCAGGCCACTGGAGAATTTCTGGTGGGGTGCAGGGGCGGGGGGGTGGTGGTTCAGCCTCTGCCAGCAGTGGACAAAGCACTCACTGTAGGTACTATTATAGATTGACTTGCATTCCTCCAAATTTACATGTTGGAGCCTTAAACTCCAGTGTGACTATCTTTACAGGTAGGGATTTTATTATTTTTTAAAAATATATGTTTTATTGATTTCAGAGAGGAAGGGAGAGAGAGAGAGAGGATGAAACATCTATGATGAGAGAGAATTGTGAATCAGCTCCCTCCTGCACGCCCCCTACTGGGGGGTTGAGCCCACAATCTGGCCATGTGATGTACCAAACTATTACCTCCTGATTCATAGGTTGACACTCAACCACTGAGCAACACCAGCTTGGCTAAAGGTAGGGCTTTTAAAGAGATGATTAAAGTTAAGTGAGGTCATAAGGGTAGGGACCTAATTCAATAGGCCAGTGTCCTTATGAGAAGACACAACAGAGGTATGTGCCAGAGGAAAGACCATGTGAGGACACAGCGAGAAGGCAGCTGTCTGCAAGCCACGGAGAGAGGCCTCAAGAGAAACCAAACCTGCCAACACCTAGATCTCACACTCGCTGCCTCCAGAACGGTGAGAAAGAAATTTCTATTGTCTAAAAAAGTTCCTGGTATGCTTTCATTTCTTCTGAAGGAATTTCTGTGCTCTACAGTGTTTAGTTAAAATAACACCTTCAGATATTGTTAGCACCCAGTTAATCTATTCTTTTAGTTTCTCATATAACTCTACTTTTAACTGGAAATAATAATTATTCATTTTACTAAGTCCTACCAAAGTGCTAGATATTGTATATATGGTGCGAGGTTTCTTAAAATATTAAAAATTATACATTTTACATTTTACAGACTCAGATCCTAAGCCTCAGAGAAGTTAAGTAACTTGTTGAAGATCCCATTTTCTCCTTAGAGCCAGAGTAGTTTGAGCTGATATAAAAGTCTACCACTCACAGACCCTGTGGCTTTGTTGAGCCTCAGTTTCCTCACTTGTGAAATGGGGGCAGTGATAATATCTACCTCAGAGAAGCAGCATACAGAATTCTATCCAACCACAAAGAAACAAACAGAAAAGCAGCTGTTCCTGTGCTTTGAAAGTTCTGACTAGAGGGAACACAAAGATGAATACCCTGAGAATGCATTTGATGAAGGCCACAGCCCTGTCCACAAACACCTCCAACATGTATCTGTGTGTGTTTCCATGACATCACAAGCACAAGAGACAGGAGGGACAAGTCCTGACCGATTGATTCCCTTCCAGCCCTTGTTCCAGTCACTGATGAGAAGGAGTGTATGCATCCATGGCTAACCCTGCCTTTGACGCTAGCTTGCGTGACCTTTCACGAGCCTCAGGTTTTTATTAGTTAATATTTGATTAATAATGTCTCACTTGATAAATAAATATACTATAAAATATAGAACTCCGTGATTAATTCAAAATATAGTCATTATGCATTATATAGCATATATTATAACATTATAACATGCTAAGTTATAGATTATGACATATATAACACTCACATTTATTGAGCTGTGGACACTGGTTGGTTTTCAGCTGTTGGGCATCCAATCTTTCATGCTCACTGCTCTCTAGGAGTTTTTGATCTGCCCGTTGAGGGGAGGCCCTGTTGTATGTGGTTTTGAATACCAGACATCATACAACATGTAAGCCTCTTGTGTCTCACGAGGTTTTGAACGATTCATTTTCCTTCAGTGCCCTTATCCTTTAATCTGGGCATCGCTATTAAGTTTTTTTTCTCAAATTGTCTAAAATGCAGATGCCACTGAACTGAGTCAAACTTCTGAGTCTTAAGGGTAGTCCATCATGTGGATTTCACATGTGATGGTGGAATCTGTTTGAAATGACATCACTGACTCAATCCCATGGCTGGGGACAATGTGGGGCCCAGCATCAGCGCTGTGATTGATGGAGGCTGAGGAGTCGGATCTTAGCTCTGTGTGTTGATGTATCTCTAAAGGCCCCTCTGTGTTTGAGCAAAGGTATATCCATAGACGGACGGGTGAGGCCTGAGGGGCTCTAACATAACGCATGCGCAGTAGGACAGCCTCAGGTGAAAGGGAGGAGGAACGGCAGGAGCTCATTTCCATGAGTTCGGTGTTGGCTTCACCAGAAATGGGAGGTGACCATAACAATTAGGGAATTTTAGTGGCTCAACAAAGTCATCAACCCAATTATTAAACCACATTCTCAGATTACTATCGATGATTATTATCTGAAATACATGTATATATATACATACACACTCTAGTTTGCAATACATAAAATATACACATAGTACAGTGGTACCTCGAGATACAAGTGCCCTAACATATGAGATTTTTGAGATATGAGCCATTGAGTGAGCGGTGTTTGTTTTGAAATACGAGCAATATTTGAGATAGGAGTAATCGTGTGGATTGGCCAGCTGCACACGACCCACCAGTTTACCTCGACTCGAGCGTCTCATAGTTTCCCACGCCTCAAGGTTACGGAACGAATTAAACTCGTATCTCGAGGTACTATGTATTCTAATATAGACTCTCATAATCTCCTGACATGCGTAGACGTCTTACCTGTGACTGTGTAGTTCTCTCCGATGCCTGAATAGATTCGAACCCCATCCATGTACAAAGAGTACTGAGTGATGATGCCGTTAGGTTTTGTGGGTGGATTCCAGGAGAGCAACAAAGAATTGGGAAGGGATGTGGCCACTGGTGCCTGAACCTCTTCTGGGGCTGTGGGGAGAAAAAAAAATTCACAGGGTCTAAGTTTACTTTTGTCATTCAAACTTTTCAGAACCAGACCGATACGTCATGGAATAAACCCGAAACCCCACGCATGGAAATGGTCGTGATCTGCGGGCAGCTTGTCGGTAATTGCTTCAGGAACAGAAGTAAATAACTGTCCTGTATTTATGAGAATTTGCATCAGTGACGGATGGGCAGTGCTCCACGGTTCACTTGACTGACGTGTTACTTTGTCAAAGGTATTATTGGCTCCTAATCTCTACTCGGGGGCTCTGTGATTAAAGCACATTAGACAGATAAGTCCCTGCCTTCCAGGAGCTTTTGATCTAAGCTGGGCCACGCCGGTCTGAGTGGTTTGTGAGAGATAGAAGAAGTGTATGTGTAACCACAGAAACAGGCAGAAAGTGCAGAAGCAATTTAATTAGTTCGGTACGAAAGCTACACTGTGTGCAAATCTTTTTTAAAAATGGGGTTTCTTGATTTTCTGTAATGGTCAGTGAACTAGAGTCACAGGAACTAAAAGCTTTTAAAAATGTATCCTACACCTACGTATTGCTTGGTAAATTGGCAATAATTTTTTTTATTTCCTGACTTGAGAAAGGGGTTTGGGAGGGGGAGAGAAGAAAGAGAGAGAAAGAGAGAGAAGTTAGTTCCACTTATCTACTTATTCATTGGTTAATTCTTGTATGAGCCCTGACTAGAGATAGAACCTGCAACCATGGTTTATCGGGAACTCAATGTAACCCACTGAGCTATCAGGGCAGGGGGGCAGTGCACTTAAAGAAAAAACTAGAAATCAGGAATTCCTTAAATACTGGAAGGGAAATAATTGATGAACTGCATGAGCAGAAACCTCTCTGGGGTGCGGCTGCCAGGTGGACTTAAAGGGAACCAGGAGAACCCAGACAGAGGACACAGTGGACATGGAGAAATCAGAGAGAGAGAGAGAGAGAGAGAGAGAGAGAGAGAGAGAGAGAGAGAGAGAGAGAGAGCTGCTATTGCCGAGACCAGTTTGGCTCAGTGGGTAGAGCATCAACCTGCAGATTGAAAGATCCCAGGTTCAATTCCGGTCAAGGGCATGTACTCTGGTTGTGGGCACATCTCCACTGTGGGGCATGCAGGAGGCGGCTGATCGATGTCTCTCTCTCATCAGTTTCTGACTTCCTATCTCTCTTCCTTCCTCTCTGTAAAAAATCAATAAAATATATTTTTTAAAAAAAGAAAAGAAATGCTGCTATTCTCGGTGGCCCAGACAGAGAACGTTGAGAAAATGCAGAAGATGGTTCCTGATGGTTAGCCCAGGTGAGGGGGTTGGGTTAGGTCAGGCGTACAGCACGAAAAATAAAGGGTGACAAGAAGGATTTCACAAAGCCCTTTATTCTGTCCTGGTGCCAGCGGAGGGGCACAGTCCTTAGGTTATGGGCACGGTGCCAGCGTAAGGGCACGGTCCTTAGGTTGCAAGCCTTCTGTGTAAGAGGCGCCTGCTACTCAATTGAGAAGGATGCCTGGGCCCTCGCTAGTCTGGCTCAATGAATAGAGCGCCTGCCCATGGACTGAAGAGTTCCAGGTGAAATCTGGTCAAGGGCGTGCACCTCAGTTGCAGGGCTGATTGTCAGCCCTGGGTCGGGATACATGCAGGGGCAACCAATCAGTGTGTCTCTGTCACATTGATGTTTCTCTCTGTGTGTGTCTCTCCCCATTCCTTCCACTCTTTTTTTTAGAAATATATTTTATTGATTTTTTACAGAGAGGAAGGGAGAGGGATAAAGAGTTAGAAACATCAATGAGAGAGAGACATCGATCAGCAGCCTCCTGCATGCCCCTTACTAAAGATGTGCCTGCAACCAGGATACATGCCCTTGACTGGAATTGAACCTGGGACCTTTCAGTCTGCAGGCCGATGCTCTATCCACTGAGCCAAACCAGTTTTGGCTCCTTCCACTCTTAAAAAAGAATCGATGGAAAAATATCCTTGAGTGAGGATTAACAACAAAAGAAAAGAAGGCCGGGGAAGAGGAGTGGGAAAGGGGGTGGGTGGGTACCGGAAAAGAGACACACTGACTCTTTCCCCCGGAAGATCAAGCTTTGACGGCTCCTAAGTCACCTCATGAGCAGACAGTGAAAGAAACACGCACTCCCACACCGCCCCTCACCGGGAGAGAGAAAGAGAAGAGTCTCCAACGTGCTGAGAATGGTCACTCCCTGAAGTGATGCCTTCTGATGTCTGAGCAAAGCTTTCCCTTCAGAGCGCTAAAAACATCTCCTCCCTCACTGCCTGCTTCACAGGTGCTTTCTGGAACAGTCCGGTCTGGCCACAGTGTGCAGGTTCTGAGCAAACAGAAGCGAGGCCGACGTCGAAGGAGCGGAGCCGAGATCAGGAATGTCCCCCTAACGGGCATTAGGGGGTTCCATCATGGAGAAACAATTCTGTTGCCTGTGCTGGTGCTGAGCAGTTCAGACAGACCATGGAAATCAACCCTTTGGTTCTCAATTTCGTACGGAGCCATACAATCAATTCTTTTTAGTCAGACTGTCTCTAGATTTACTTCTGAGCCATAGTAAAATGAGGAAGCTTTCATTAATCTTTCAGATGCTTCATATTAATGACAAGGCTCTTGCATGAACAATGTAACAGCAATTAAAAAGCCCATTAATCTGCATTACAGCTATTAAAGATGCATGTCATTAAAGGGTATGGAGTTTGATTCATTTTCACACCACCCCCCAAAAATGGAGCAATTATGGCCTGGCAATGCACTTTGTCATCAAATTAGGTTGGGGTTTTCCAGCAAATGGCCTTGCAGCATTTAGCTCTTCTCCTATTTTATTATTCATGACTGAAATGTGGAAGTCAAGACCTTTGAAATTACTTTACCTTCTTGTGGAGTAGAGATGTTCAGTGCATGCGAGCTCTCGGTACAGCCGGCCAGAGTGCAAGCAGCGAGGGTCAGCACGTAGTTCCTGAAGGGGAGCAGGCCTGCCAGCACGCCTGCAATAAGAGGGGGAAAGGGGTGCGCATGTTTACTGTAAGCTGCTGTAAGGAATATTGTGTTTGTGTATGTGTGAGTGTGTGTGTGTATGTGTGTGTGAGAGAGAGAGAGAGAGAGAGAGAGAGAGAAAGAGACAGACAGAGAGAGAGAGAGAGAGGTGGAGACACAGACATCAAGAGATAAAAAACAAAAACATACGCCAACATATGCCTCTCTCATTCATCTTCCTGCCCCTGTGCTCACAGAATGGAATGACTAGTTAAAAAAAAATGTGAGACCAACTTACTGTTCAGACAGCTCTAAATTGTATTTTTTTTAAAATATATTTTATTGATTTTTTACAGAGAGGAAGAGAGAGAGAGAGAAAGTCAGAAACATCGATCAGCCACCTCCTGCATGTCCCACAGTGGAGATGTGCCCGCAAGCAAGGTACATGCCCCCAACCGGAATTGAACCTGGGACCTTTCAGTCCGCAAGCCGACGCTCTATTCACTGAGCCAAATCGGTCTCGGCACTAAATTGCATTTAATGTGGCCTGAGATACTTCCCCTGGAAAACGGGGGTGCCTTCTAGAGTTCGGCAAGCAGAGCCCCGCATATTGAATAGTTGAGAGGTATATATTACCCTATTCCAGGAGCCGGACCCCCCGAGGAAGCAAAACTCTGTCATTTCTTTCCACCTGGCATTTTTCAAACACATTTCCTTCGAATCCTTTGCGCGTACTTGTATCCTACCACACGTTAGGAAACGCTACTCCTAAGACTGGCTTCACTGCCTCAATGGCAAGATAACACATCTACACACTCTTAGTTCATGCTATAACTACCAATCCTGCAGAGGTTAGTTTCCTTTGTTCGTGACTTGCCCCACGTGGCATAGGGGGGCTGGACCAGGACGGATCCAAGCTGCCACTTTAATGTAAGTGCTGCCGTCGCCAGAGGAGGAGAACATGGCCAGCTCTCCAAGACCGAGGAAGGTAGCCCTGCTTGGATATGTGTCTGGAGAGCGTTGAGCGATTGACCCGATGGCCTCGCTGTAAGCGCCAGCATCGTCCTCCCATTATATACTCTCCAGGAAGAAGAGGAGCGCTATGGGATGATACATCATCATCAAAAAGCATTTATCAATCTTCCTTCTGAATACTCCAGGGAAGGGTGACTGGGAATATTGGAATATAACTGATCTCTAGAAGGTTCTTGTCATTATCCTTTTTTAATCCTCTCACAAGGACGTTTTTTCTCGCTGCTTTTCTGAGTGGAAGGGCGGGTGGGGAGAGGGAGAGAGCGAAACATTGGTATGAGAGAGGCATATCAATTGGCTGCCTCCTGCACATCCGGCAACAGGGGCTGGGGATCAAACTTGCACCCGAGTATGTGCTGTGGCCCGGGAATAGAACCTGGGACCCTTTGGTCTGAGGTCCGAGGTTCTAATCACTAACCCAAACCAGTCAGAATTCTAGGAGGTTTCTAATCTAAGAAAATATTATCTCAGAAGGACCCTTTAAATAACAGCAATACAGTGGTACCTCGAGATATGAGTTTAATTCGTTCCGTAACCTTGAGGAGTGGGAAACTATGAGACGCTCGAGTCGCGGGAAACTGGTGGGTCGTGTGCAGCCGGCCGATCCGCGCGATTACTCCTATCTCAACTGTTGCTCGCATTTCAAAGCAAAAATCGCTCACTCGACGGCTCGTATCTCAAAAATCTCGTATGTTAGGGCACTCGTATCTCGAGGTACTACTGTACAAAGATAATAACAGTCATACATAGATTAATACATGAAACTGTACACCTGCATATACTCAAGGGAACAAGGCATTTTTAAGATCTGACTTCCCAATCCAAGATGATAGGAGATCTACACTTAGAACAAAGAGAAAAGTGAGATAATCACCGAAAAGGGGATTTCAGTGGATATTAAAAAATAATGGAAATATATAGCATGACAGGCTGCTGGAGGAATTCTAGGCAGCGAAACGCAGCATCGTTCTGTGCGCACAGAAAACCCAGTAAGACACTGCGGGGAGGTCTCCCTGTGTGACCCATGGGGCGTTTGCAACAGAGAAGAATGCCCCGACGTGAGAACTTTGGAAACTGGCTCAGACTGAAACCTCTTTCTGGGGGACACATCACAGAGCGGACTCTTCCCTTTGAACCTGCGACAGCCTCTACCTCCAGGCAGGCCGCATGAACCCTCCGATGCCCTGTCAGTCACAGAACGCCGTGACATGCGAAGATGGTCCCTGCCATGTCAGGAAAGCCGCCGGTCCCTTTTGATAATGGAAGAGGGCGAGCTGGAAAAACCCTTCGGTAAGCAAAACGGAGGCATTATCGATGTCTTAAAAGTGTGAGCATCCCGCGCAACGTGGCCATTGGTGTCCCGGTGAAAATCCCTGGCCCGGCAGCCCCACAGCTGTCAGGGCGAAGCGATAATGCATCTGCCCGGAGGAGCCGCCCTGCCACCAAGGGAGCTGGAAGGGGACTTCAGGCCACTCCCTCTGACAGGCAGGTCTGTGGGTGCAGAAAGCCCTGCTGAGGGGGGGCGGGGAAGACCGGACGTAAGGGGAGGAAGTTTGAGAGCCCCGTTCCGTGGCACCACACCTGTGTGCTGAGGACTTCCATCCACTCCACGTTTGACCAACAGATGAAGACTTCTCACCTTCCTTCTCCTCGAGAGAAGAGGAAGCTCACTCCCCGCTTCTCCGGGGACCCAGCAAAGGACCACGCACTGTTTCTTCTGAGCTGGCGTGGATGGCGTGGCTCAGTGGCTGAGCACTGACCTACGAACCAGGAGGTCAGGGTTGGATCACAAGTCAGGGCACAGGCCCGGGTTGCGGGCTGGATCCTCAGTGTGGGGCGTGCAGGAGGCAGCCAATCAATGATGTTTCTCTCTTTCTCTCCCTCTCTCTCCCTCTCTGAAGTCAATAAAGATAATTTTTAAAAGATTATTTTCAGGGTTTCCTTTTTTTTGCTCTCACCTCAAATTTCAAAGGAGCTGAAGGAGACTATGAATGACCAGAGGCAGCTGGACGGCCTGGGAAAGAGACAGAGGAGCTGAAGAGCTATGGGCTTTGGTGCCTGACTATGTGCGTGGTGCCTGACTGTGTGCGTGGTTGGGGGCGAGCGGGCAGGAAGACAACACAGGAGCCAGCCTGGACATAGAGATGTTACCATGACCTCCTCCGACTCAACGAAGACAAGTTTAAACGCTCTGCAGACTCAGCTTGAGACACACAGCAAAATGGCACCTTTTTAAGAAAAGCCAAAGGCACTGGGACAAGGAGCAGGGTCTCTATTTACCCCTCCAGAGCCGGCTCCCCCTCCCGCCCTCTCCCAGCCCACCCCCCCGGCTGCCAACCTGGGTGCTTGGCCCGCATCCACCGGAATCTGTTCTCCTTCATTATGCTAATCTGTGGGCGGAAAGAATCCTGTCATCTCCGAATGGCTCGTGTGGCAATGGTAAACACCTTGGCCTGCCTGTAATTGGACAGGTGTCTGCATTGATGTCACCCGGCTTTTAATTCAATTAGTGGGCCGGCTGCTCCGTCCTCCTCGCCCGCTCCCTTTCCCTCGCACCTCGGGTCTGGCTGGAGGGAGACCTGCATGTGGCCAGCGCCTC
Source organism: Lasiurus borealis (assembly GCA_004026805.1). Lineage (NCBI taxonomy): Eukaryota > Metazoa > Chordata > Mammalia > Chiroptera > Vespertilionidae > Lasiurus > Lasiurus borealis. The sequence goes on from PVJN01000442.1 coordinate 45,144, forward strand.
CCCGAGGCCAGGGTCGGGTTGGGGGGGGGGGGAGACACGCAAAGAGCAGGGGCAGTATTTCAAACAGACTCCAACAAACCAGGAGGATTTTCATGTCCTCAGAGGCATCGGCAATAATTTGGAGGCTTTGTGTTTCTCTCTCTCTCTCCTCTCTCTCCCCCCCTCCCTCCTCCCTTTAAGTTTCATATTCTCTAAATATGTCTTCTACCTACTGGCCAGTGGTAATTAGGAGCAATCACTGCAAACAGAAAGCTGTTTCTAGCTTCCTCTCCCCAGAGCCCCGCTCCATCTCCAGAGGACCCCTCAGCACACAATGCTCCTCTCTTCTCTGCTGGCATTTCACGTTTGAGCCGGGAAGGTGAGGGGAGCGTGTATTAAGACGGCCAGCTGGTGAAGGGCACCCCCCAGCGGAGTGGCCGCTGCCACCCGCCCCCTTTTGGAAAGACCACCAGCCGGGGGGAGGGGAGTAGAAGGAGAGGGGGGCCTGGCAGATTCTCATTTGGAAGAACGCATCTCTGAGTTGAGTTCGGAGCGGCACACACCCCTCCAGGGTGGGGATTAAAGAGTAAATCAATCCCGAGTGCCACGCTGCCTGCCCACTTAAAGGAAGCTCGGGAAATAAATTAAAGTTCTAACACAGACATTTTGACACAGTGACCCCATGAAACTGAATAATGACATTTGTTAAATATGGATGAAAATTTAACGGCCTCGCCGAGATGGGGAAACACACCCACGACGCTTCTCCTCCAGTTCGCAGTGGCCAGGAAGCCGGCATCTGCTCACTATTCTGTTTTTTCCCTTGTGTTTTTGGTGCTGTTTTAAAGTGAAAATCAGGATCCCTAATATTTGGCAAACAAAGTCAATTTTCATTTTAACCGAAAGGAGAAACACACAAAAGTACTCTACCCAAACTTAGGGCAATTTTTTAAAAACTCAAAAAACACATTTTTTTTGTTTGTTTGTTTTACGTTATATTTACTTCAAATGGACTTTATGACCTTTATGTATTCTAGTAAAGAGTGAAGCAAATCATGTACCTCGGATCCAAGACTAAACAGATAGATTTTGTTGCTTACAAATAGGAAAAAATTTGCCTTCTTCTTTTTTCTTTGTATAATACAGGGTCCAACCCAGCTTAAAGAATGGTTCAAACCATGATTTTTATTGACCTCAAAACATCACCCAGTTAAGATTCTCTTAGTGGGCTGGCATCTGACCTCAGATTTGTCATCAGTGCCTTTGTGGTAGGAACTGCAGTCTCTGTCACTGTCATTCTACTTCTGCGGTAGGTCTTAGGCACTCACTCACGTTAACTCTTCATCTAAGTAAGGGGTGGACACTGAAGTCACTAGAACTTTCCAAGGAAAGACAGAACTCCCTGAGCAGGGAGGCAGACAAGGAGACAGAGGAAAGGAAAGAAACCGAGTCATCCTTATTACTCGGACCCTAGATCTCTGCCCGAAGGGGATGCTGACTGATGGGGTGACTGTGAACTGGATCGCTCAAGTCCAGCCGCAGAGCTGAGAGGAGAACCTGTCTCCTGACTCCAAGGTCACTGTCTTGCCACTGACCTAAGACCAAGCTCTATGAGAAGAAAGGAGACTAAAAAGAAGCATTACTAAAAATAAATAGCGTGCTTTTGGGGGCACGTATTTCACTTAAAATCCACCTTAAAAATTGTGCTAAAAGATCCAAATTTATTGCTGAGACCTACTATGCACAAACAGAAATGAGCAAGCGTGTATGCCTATAATATTCCCTTATTAAACAACTGATTCATAAGAAATGCTCTTTATATCAGTTTAGGCCTGTTCCCTCTCATAATCTGGGATCACTGGCTCCTAACCGCTCACCTGCCTGTCTGCCTCATCAACCCTAAACACCCTGCCTTCCTGCTTGATCACCCCCAACTGCCCCCCTGCCAACCTGATCACCCCCAACTGCCCTCCCCTCCTGACCTGATTGCCCCTAACAATCTCTGCCTTGCCCCATCACCATGGCTTTGTCTGAAAGGAAGTAGGTAGGTCTCCCGGTCTTTTTGGCATTTACCCTTTTATTAGTATAGATGTATGTAATATTTTTAATGTGTTCCAAATACAATATATATATAAAAAGGTCATGAAAGTTAGAAAACAGAAAATTGGGAGTCACTACACCCCCACCCCCTTTTTTTGGTTAATACTCACTGGAGGATATTTTTCCCATTGATTTTTAGAGAGAATGAAAGGGAGGGAGGAAGAGAGAGAGAGAAACATCAATGTGAGAGAGAGGCACTTGGGACTTGAGTTTGAACTTGCAACCAAGGTATGTGCCCTTGAATGGGAATCGAACCTGTGACCCTTTGGTGCATGGGCTGATGATCTAAATACTGAGCAACACCACCTCAACACCACCTCAGCTGTTCCTTTTTTTTTAAAATCAAATCTGATCCTAGAAGTATTTATATCAAATACTATATCCATGTCTAGGTGAAGATCACTATACAGAAGATTTATGTATTACCATCATTTTTGGTACAAGGTGTCATCAAAAAGAAATCTACATCCTCTGCCAATCATTACAGCAAAGAATAAAACATATAACCTGCAAAAAGCTCTCTGAAGATCTCGCAGCGTACAAGTAGCTGAGGCTCATTACGTATTCGGGAGACTTAGACAAAGCTATTAACTCATCAACACTGCATTACCTAATGAGATTCTTCCACATTAGCTAAGCAGACCATTACATCATCTCTATTTTTACTATTTATGTCACAGGCCATATTTTTGTTCCTGTGAATTTTCTCAGACCAGTTTCTTTCAAGATTTACATTGAAAGAATTTGTTATCAACTACAAATACGTAATATTAATTTATGAAGTACTGTGGAAATGGCAGACTCTCGAAATTCAATTTTTTAATATACTGGCATCAAAATGAATTCTTGAAATTTACTTCTGATGCTTGCCGATGGTGGCAGCGACCACTAAGTACCCTCTTTTATATACTCTCGTCTTCCTCCTCAAATACAATATATATATTTTTAAAGCTGGGGAGACGGCCCCTTTTGGTAAGTGCATTTCCCAGCATGCCCTGCAGCGAGGCCCGGCCACGTGGTATGTTCTGACCACAGAATGTAACGTGAGGTGAAAAAACCACTTCTGAGATGTCTTCAACGTGAATGTACCTGTCTTTCTTCAACCATTCCGTCCTCCCTCTGCATGGGACCCAGGCTGGACAGCTGATTGGAGCAGCTGTCTGGGGACCAGGAGGCAGCAGCCCTGTCCCTGCGATGTCATGTGGAAAGGATGACATGCACGTGTCCCCAGCACTGTGAAACGTCCACCCGATACTGACTAACTGGACATCCGATGCCAGGAGAGAAAAACTCAATCGTGCTTATTAAGTCACTGTTATTTCGGGTTCTCTGTCTCTCAGGTGAAATTAACTAAAAATGAAAAACTCATATATTTTTTTTTTCCCCACAGAAAATTTTTAATCTTTTACATAATGTTATACTTAGCAAGAGTTCTTGGGTTATATTTTAGTGATGTAAAAGAAGTTTGTTTATTATATATTTTTTAACCACAATTAAAAAAATAACAGCAGCAAGAACAAAAAGATTGCAAAGGCAGGATCCAGCACTAGGCTGAAACACAGTATATAATGTTTTTGTTTTTAATAAATGAATCTTTTTTGCTCTGTGTAATTATCATTGCAGCAACACTGGCTTCCACTGGTTTTAATTACAAATATACTGAGGTTCAGTTCCCTGATGACATACAAGTTTTAGAACTAATATTTAGATTCTGTTCAGCTTATCAACATTTTTTCCCTTTGGGAATATACATATTGAGTTAGAAATATTTGTGTAAGTTGTGAATGCTCTGTATATTATTTCATAAAATTAAAAACAAAAAACAAAACTACAGCCCAGCTAGAGTATGGCTCAACAACTGTTGAGTGTCAAACTATGAAAAAGGAAGTCATGGTTCAATTCCAGTCAAGGGCACATTCCTGGGTGTGGGCTAGATCCCTGGTAGGGGAAGGGCAAGGGACAGCCAATCAATGATTCAATCTAATCATTTATGTTATCTCTCCACCTCTCCCTTCCTCTCTGAAATCAATAAAAATAAAAAAGAATTAGAGAACTACAGCATTGCTGAGACTTTAGTAAGAAACCGTAACCCAAAACTCAACGCAGCAGGATAAAACAATACCAACATTACTTTAACTATAGGGTTAGCGACAGAAAGCTGCATTTGTTCATTCAATAAAAGTGTACTGATCAACTATCTCGAACAAGGAAATGGACAAACTTAAAATAAATGTAAAACTTACTTGCCTTCCTGGAGCTTACTGTCTAATAAGGAAATAACTCAGATGCACAAAGAGTTGCCGGAAGCAGTCCTAACCACTGTGGAGTCAGAATTCTCAGTTGAACAGAAAAACAATACACCTGGCATCAAAGCTTGTATTACAGTCATCTCTCTGCAGGCTTCTCCAGTAAATATAATCATAGTACATTCACATAACTTGTATATAACCTATATGGATATATATACTACACATAGGTAGACATGTGTATACATACATATGTAGACATATGTATATATATACGTATGTATACATACATATAACATGTATACATCAATATTTATTGATGGACTAATCACTGAGGTTAAGTTCCCAAGCCAGGCATCAGGCAAAAATCACTTCTAAAGGGCATTTTTCATTTCCTATATAAACAGTGAGCCACATGCCTTGCTACTGGGAGTCACAGTGGAGGGGGAGGGAAGGCTGGCCTTATTAGAAAGGCAGACTCTCAGGCCACACCCCCAGTCCGGTATCGGAATCTGCCATTGAAAGAACCCAAAAACTGTCCCCTCCTTCCAGAAGAAGTGTCCCTAACAGCAGAGGCCCTACTGACACTGCCTGGTGCCCACTGTCTTGGCATGTTCTGCTCACAGAGCTGTTGCTAGGAACCAGGGGTAGGAGCACACGAAGCGGGACAATCAGCCCAGCGAGGACAGGATCCCTGCAGCTGGCTTTTGCTGGCTCCCCAGTGGTTTGCAGCACGTGGTCCCTGGACTTTCCACAAGACATCTGGTAAAAGGCGGATTTCTAATCCTTGCCCTAGCATGCAGCATCTCCCGTGTGGAACCCAAGGATCTGCATTTTGAGGCAATCCAGGAACCTCCTTAGGACCAAGAGAGCTGGGAATTATACTGTGCGAGAGAGAGAAAAGTGAGACACATTTCCAGTATGTTACACACTTGCTTCAGATAGACGAGCCTCTACTGCAGCGGTTCTCAACCTGGGGTCGCCACAACATGAGGAACCATATTAAGACCATCGGAAAACACAGATATTTACATTATAGTTCATAACAGTAGCAAGATTACAGTTATGAAGTAGCAACGAAAATAATTTTATGGTTGTGGGTCACCACCACATGAGGAACCATATTAAAGGGTCATGGCATTAGAAAGGTTGAGAACCACTGCTCTACTGCAAATGAAGACTGAGCCAGTTGTCAAAAGCAAAAGCTGTCTTAATAATAAATTAAGATGTCTTTCATTTCTACATACAGTTAGATTTACTAGTATCTGGGTTATCTGAAAGACTATTGATTCTTCTATGAAACTATAGTGCATAATAAATATTGTTACCTATGATTCTGCTTGAGAAAAAAATATAACTCCTAGACGTTTGCTTAATGTAATGAGAAAATATCTCCTATGTACCAATTATTTCCATAGCACTACAAATAATGTTGATAATTCAACATTTTCAGAAAAGAAAGAAAAGAAATAATTATAGTCAGGGGAGGATGGGTGGGTGGGAAAGGGATTCACCAAAGAACTTGTATGCTTATCTGCATAACCCACGGGTACACAGACAGTAGGGTAGTGAGGGCCTGGGGAGGGAGGTGGGATTGAACTAGAAGGACTCAATGAGTGAAAAAAAGACATATGTAATACGTTCAACAATAAAGATTTAAAAAATAAAAACTAAAAAATGAAAGAACAGGAAATAATTGTTTCCATGCACATTGTTGAACCCACTCATTCTTCACATCATCTCAAATCCACCTGCGAAGTCCCTTTCTGAGCAGCTCGGTTTGAAGGGGACGCCAGGGCTTCCGCTAACAGGGCTGCAGGGAGGATCCTGGGAGCTGGGCTGTTAATTAGCGCCTCTATGAGGATACACAGGCGTGGCCACCGCAGGCCTTCCTACCCTGGGGCACCAGCGTGGAAATGAACTTAAAGCGTGCAGGCTCTGAACCCCGGCCTGGAGGTGGCAGGAAGCTGGCCCCAAGGCCCACGGGGCCCATTTGCTCTGGAGCAGCGCTGTTAACCCTTGGACTCCCCAGGCTTCGGGGAGTCCTCTCATTTAATCCTCCCGCAGCCACATTCATTAGTGGCAAATATTCCATCTCAGTCTTCTCCCAGCTCTCTTCGCTCATATTCATCCCCTTCCCCCTCTCCCCCATACACAGCCCATTTGTCTTCTGCATTTTGTAAGCCTGACCATCATATTTCCCATTTCTTTTCAATAACCCATCTCACTTAATTTTGGTCTATTTATAGAAGTAATATTTTCCTTTGCTGATTTTAGGCAGCTACTTTTGATCTTTTATCGTTTTTCTTTAGATGGTTAACATTGTCTTGTCCAACATTTTCCAGTTTCAGGTGGGAGGCGGGAGCTGTAATGAGCATTTCTGGGCAAAAGTGAGTCGTGGCCACCGGTCAGACTCCGCAGGGACCAGGGTGTCCCAATGCTGGCTTTACCGTGACCCACAAACACCAAGAAAGTGCCTAGCTACCAGCACGCAGGCTGCATTCCAGACCCAACACTGAGGCTGTCTGCAGGCGGTGCCTGGGCATCAGCATTTGTAAAGGTCCCTGCACTGCTTCGTTTGCACCTGGTTGAAACTACTGCCGTGTGAGAACCCCTCTGTAATGACCCAAGGTTTACACACCTATGGCAGCACATGAAACACACTAATAGACACCTGACATGAAGGAGAGCTCAGAGCGAGCAGAATCTGGAGATGGGCCAGTCTGTCCATGAGCTCTCAGCACCTCTGTCTGGAAATGCGGAGAAGACAGAAGCTGAGGCCTATAGACGGCTCTGAGGCCAGTAAAACTTAGGCAAACTCAGCTGTGGGCCCCCATTCTAATCCCAGCAAAGGTTTTTTTGTTTTGTTTTGTTTTTAATATATTTTATTGATTTTTTACAGAGAGGAAGGGAGAGAGATAGAAAGTCAGAAACATCGATGAGAGAGAGACATCGATCAGCCACCTGCACGCTACACAGTGGAAATGTGCCCGCAAGCAAGGTACATGCCCTTGAATGGAATCGAACCTGGGACCTTTCAGTCTGCAGGCAGATGCTCTATCCACTGAGCCAAACCGGTCTTGGCCCAGCAAAGGTTTTTTTTAACCACTAGGTGTCCCGTACAATCAGCTGAAAATTCCTTCATTTCCTTGAGAGAACACCAATCCAAAGACAAGTTTAGGGATGGGGAACTGAATGCTGTAATTAGGGGCGGGACTGCATTTAGCCAAACTGGGGGTTGCCTTTAGACCCCACTATGGGTGCCCTGGGAGGAGGTAAGTCAGGAACCCTGCTTCCTCTTCATCAGTTTCATGATAAGCAAAAGATCTACAGAACTTGGAATGTGCCAAGAATAGATTCTACACGTGATCTTAGTCACAAGGCGGAATACAAGCCTGGAATGGACTTTCTAACCTCAGAGGGAAAGGGGGGGAGGATGGGTGAGGGTGGGGGGAGGAAGAGATTAACCAAAGAACTTGTATGCATCTATGCATAACTCAAGGACACAGATAATAGAGTGGAGAAGGCCTAGGTTTGGGGGTAAGGGCAGGCTAGATCAATGTGGGAATACAGCGGACTCTGTAATACTTTCTATAAAGATTATAAGAAACATTTTAACCAGAAAAAAAAAAGAACTTGGAATCGATTAAATGAGAGAGAGATGTTTAAATGTCAAAAGGGATAAACACTGAGACTGCTGAGAGGGAGGCAAGCTGGTGAGATGAGGAACAAATGCAAATTACATAAAAGAATCACACACACACACAAAAAAAACACCTTTAAAAACGATCTCAAAAGGCTCAAAGAGTAGAATCAACACTGCAAAACTCAGGAAAATGAAAGGGAAACAATTATAAAGCAATCACCTAGAATGCAGACTAAAGGGCATGCAGACGATTAATTCACTGGCCATTTACTGTGTGCTTACCTCTGAGCGAAATATTTCATGTGGGAAATTCATTTTTTATCTTTACAACAATTATACAACATAAAAAAGGGTTTCTATCCCCATTCTGTATATGAGAACACTCTGGTCAGGGGAGATGTTTGTAAATTCCCCTGCGATCACACAGGCATGCACAAAAGGAGAGAGAAGTAAAACATAAAAATGAAAATAACGGTGATGGCCAATACCGACTCTATGGTGAAAATTATTTTTAAAGTCTTCAATCCTCTAACCCCTAACAACAACCCTCTCCATAGGAAAGTAATAAAGCCCATGTGATAGATTTGGTTTAAGACGATTTAATATAAATATCCACCGAGTGGGATGAGAACACGAGGCTAGCATTTAGACAGTTTGGAAAAATATAAAATATTTAATGAGGAGCTTATTATAGCAATGTGACAGGATTGGCGTCACGACCGAGTGCCCATTTGGAAAATGCAGGCTGAGGATTTTTCGTGATAAACTGTGTGTTTTTTTCCAGCCCCTTTAGCTACAACGTGCCCACCGGGCAAAGTGACACTGCGGACTAGCCCAGGGTGGGTTTTATCAGGTGATAAAAATAAAGCAAAGGAAGCAAAAATAGATTAAAAAGAAAACCTATTGGTATATTTGAACAACAGAGGCTAAAGAGTCTAAAAAAGGAAGTAAGGGCCAGAGGGGGTTGGCCCATAGATACCCTGCAAAGATCATTAAGGTTACTTCAAAATCCATATGATTTTTCAAGTTATAAAATTCTCTCACAGAGGAAAACATGTTTTTATTTCTATCAGATTTATGAAGTATTTTACTTTTTTTGGTCAAAGGCTTATTCTGACATTCTACTTCGGATGCTGTAACATTTCTTGAAGCTGTAAGCTGCTCTTTATCACACGCGTGCCCGGATTTGAGTCTGGGACATGTGTGTGATGTGCGTGAGTCTAATCCACTGCCACTGGTCTACGTGGCCCTGTGAGAAATTGATTCACGGGGGTGCCCACCAAACTGCTGGCACTCTGATCCTCCTGTACCCAGACGTAATTAGGTTTAATTAACAATTTTACAATGAGTAATGGTGCCATGAACTTGGGCTAGTCCCAGAGAATGTGCTTTTTGCGTGGTAAAGTGTGTCTGTTGGTGCTGTAGGCACATACAGGATCCTGAGAAGAGGTCTGAAGAGTTTAAGAGCTCCGGACACCTGTGACCTAATCTTCTGGGGACAGAGAGACCAGCAGCATTGTACCGAAGCTATGCATAAAGGTCCATGGTGATTCCTTTCATCCCAAATGGATGCAGGCTTCCATGTCATTACATAGCTCTTGTTTTCTTTTTTTTTGCTACTATTATTTTTAATGTTTATATGTCTTTTTATTTTATTTTTTCTTATTTTTTAAAATATATTTTATTGATTTTTCACAGAGAGGAAGGGAGAAATAGAAAGCCAGAAACATCGATGAGAGAGATACATCGATAAGCGGCCTCCTGCACGCCCCCTACTGGGGATGTGCCTGCAACCAGATACATGCCCTTTACCAGAATCGAACCTGGGACTTTTCAGTCCCCAGGCTGACGCTCTATCCACTGAGCCAAACCGGTTTTGGCAATGTTTATATGTCCTTTTAACTGATTTCAGAGAGAGGAAAGGAGAAGAAGGAGAGAGAGAAACAGTGATGAGAGAGAATCATCCACTGTCTGCCTCCTATAGAGGTTCAAGCCCGTGACCTGGGCATGTGCCCTGATCTGGAACAAAACCTTAACCTCCTGGTTCAGAAGTGGACACTCCACCACTGAGCCACATGAGCCAGGCTGGTGCTTGTTTTTAACCAGGCACATACAGATGGATGATTAATGCATTTGGAGGAAGAGGAACCTTCAAGAAGGCTTTCACTTAACAAGCAAACAGAAAGCCAAGGAGTAAGGTTTACTCCCCCCCACCCCCGCCAGGCACCGCCTCTACCTGTGAGGTTGCCGGTTTGCACAAGCTCAGACGTGGCGCAGGGGGTGCTGGGTGGGCCGGGCACGCCACCCTGCGGGCAGGCTCTCAGGATGTACTTCTCCATCACACCGCTGACCTCCCGGGGTTCATCCCAGGCCACCTGGACGCTTGATGCGTTTATGGCGCGGACTCTGGAGGGGCCTGGCACGCTGCGTGGAGCTGCGGACGAGCGAGAGAGGAAATCAGAGGAAAGGGCCGAGCCGAGGAGACTGCTGCCCATTCTTCACTTTTAATGGCCACAGTAAATCAGACCGGACCATTAGCATAAATACAATTTATTAGCGTTGTAACTTTTCAGCACTGATTTAATATGACTGCACATCTTGAGCCATTCGGCTTAAGCGATATTTCAAAACCATCAAAACTCCATCGACATATAACGTGCTTTCGAGTCTGGTCCAGGCTTTTCCCAAACATTTAATGGGGCCGACATGTTTCTAACATCACTCATGAGGGGGGAGGTGGACGGTGGGCAGGTAACAAGTTCAAACAACGGAACCATGTCCCTCTCTGAAGCGAGGTAATTAAGAGTGTTATTATACACAGCGGTTTGACACTTTTACATCTTCACGGATTAGCCAAAAAGTATCACAAATCTGATAGTATTTTACTGGGATGTCTGATCTCACTTTCAACATTCAATTGTTCTCATATTATTTTTTAAAAAAATCAAAATTCTCTCAGATATGACATACAGATGCATTCCAATTGCATTTCAGGGAGTGAAGAAGTTCACGTCCTTGAGATTCTACACCATCATTTTGGGGCATGTTTTCTTCAGAGTATCAAAACACACTAACACAGCCCAGCCGGTGTGGCTCAGTGGTTGGGTTTCGACCTATGAACCAGGAAGTCAGGGCACATGCCCGGGTTGCAGGCTCAATCCCCAATAGGGGACATGCAGGAGGCAGCTGATCCATGTTCTTTCTCATCATTGATGTTTCTAATCTCTGTCTCCCTCTCTCTTCCTTTCTGAAATCAATAAAAACATATTAAACACACACATACACACAAACACACACAAAAAAACCATTTACACAAAAGTCAGGATTTTACAGCCACTGCAAAACTTCACTGACAAGCTGTTGTCTTCTAATTTTAAAAATCTATACGGTTCACTATTGATCACGTGTTTGCCCGGATGTGATCAGTAAACACTTCATCGCAGCGGACTGCGCTGGGGACACTGAGGAAAGGCCGGAGGAAGGCCTGGCAGGATGATGGATGAAAGACGCGCTGTGGCTGCGCCTGGCCTCTGGGGCCCTGTCTCAGGCTGATCGCTCCGGGTTCCCCGCATCCAGGAGCCTCCAGCTCGGACCTCAGCGCTCAGACCAAGAAACAAGGGCGGCTTCCAGGGAGACAACGCGAGCACAAAGGCCGAGAGGAAGCGAGGAAGCTCGGAGGCGAGGCGCTGGGGCCTGTGCCGTGCAAACAGCTTGGGCGCCCACAGAAAGCACGCCGGCCACACGGTCGAGCTGCGAGCAGAGGGATCCCGGGAGCGATGCTGATTTTATTAGTTCTGAAATGTGGTGCCCAGCAAAGTACAGGGCTGTCTAACAGATGGTCTTCTCATAAGGGACAGAGCAAAACTGACTCCAAAATAATTAAATAGCGCAATTATTCTCCAACCCCCGGGAGCATGGCACTGCTCGGGGTTGTGGTCAGATTGTAAATATGAATTTATGGCATAAGACGCGGTGGTCAGATTGTCGCGATAAATTCACTGCTCTATTTGCTTATTTGCTCGGTGGTCCTCAAAAGGGAGACTATTGAGCTATGTGAAGTGATGCACTTTCTAGATACTAATTTCTGGGATCAGATGAAAGGCAGACTTTATGGTGTATTTGTCAATAAAGTAGAGAAGTGGTTCCTGGATTGCTGCTCAGTGGTTAGAGCATCGGCCTGTGGACTGAAGGGTCCCAGGTTTGATTCTGGTCAAGGGCATGTACCTTGGTTGCGGGCTAAATTATTGGCCCTGGTTAGGGTCTCTGTGGGAGGCAACCAATGGGTGTCTCTCTCTCACACTGATGTTTCTCTCTCTCCACCTCCCTTCTACTCTCTTTAAAAAAAATAAGTGAAAAAATATACCTGGGTGAGGATTAAAAAATAAAAATAAAGTAGAAAAGTGTGCAATAGGGTGGGAGGACATGCCAGTAACAAGGACATGTTTTATATTAGAGCTTTCTCCAAACTCTGAACATTCAATTCATTGTCGTGACTACAAATAGATGATCATTTAAATTATCTTGGGGAAAGGGGCATATGTGGTCTTCTTCTGGAAAATCTGGAGGCAGAGAGCTTTGAAAATTATTCTCAGTAGCCCATCTCAGTATTCAGCCATCTTTTAAATGGGCAAGATTCTGCAAAAGATTCCTGGGTTAGTCACCCATTGTTGATTAAAAAAAAAAAAAAGTATGATGCTGAAACCAGTTTGGCTCAGTGGATAGAGTGTCGGGCTGTGGACTGAAAGGTCCCAGGTTTGATTCTGGTCAAGGGCATGTGCCTTGGTTGTGGGCACATCTCCAGTGGGGAGTGTGCAGGAGGCAGCTGATCGATGTTTCTCTCTCATGGATGTTTCTAACTCTCCCTCTCCCTTCCTCTCTGTAAAAAAACATAAATAAAAGTATGAGAGAGTATCTTGGTGAAAAACACAGCTTTGGATAAACTGTGACTTGCTCAGGATCCAAGTGACGAGACACAAGTGGCACCACATGGAAATGTATCTGCCTCTCTGACAGATACTTGACCCAAAAGGGTAGAAGGCTTCTGGCTCACACGACTTGCTGTCATGAGCGCCTTGCTGTGATGACACTGCGCAAAAAGACGCATCGTCACTGTCACAGGCTCCACGTCCTCATCGCTCGGTCGTCTGAGATGAGCCGACTGCATCCTCTCTAACTCCTAGCTGTTCCCACTCAATAAAAATGGAAGAGGAGGGCCCAAACCAGTTTGGCTCAGTGGATAGAGCATTGGCCTGTGGACTGAAAGGTCCCAGGTTCGATTCTGGTGAAGGGCATATATCCTGGTTGTGGGCACATCCCCAGTAGTCAGCGTGCAGGAGGCGGCTGATCAATGTCTCTCTCTCATCGATGTTTCTGACTCTCTATCCCTCTCCCTTCCTCTCTGTAAAAAAATCAATTAAAAAAAAATAGAAGAGGAGGCCAGTCAGCATCTCTCTCCTGGGAAAGCCACACTAAGACCCCACAGTCCACACTATGGCGAATGTCTGGCAGCACAGGCCCCTGCCCAGGTGCTTCCAAGCAGGACGCAGGTTGCAAGTGCACCTTCTGGGAGAGGGAGGCCAACCCTCTATGGCCATCCCGACGCTACATCCGGGCGCCTGTCCAGCCTACCACCATTTCCGGTCCCAGCCTGTTACTGAGATGCAGGCTGTAACACCCCAAAGACAAATCACCCTTTTCTTCATCTGAGGAGGAAACAGCCAAGCCTCAGCCGGTGCTTATTAAATACCCGCAAAAGCAAAGCACGTCAGCCATCGGCACGCTCTGCCACAGAGCGCAACATGCTTCTTGCGCCAAGACTGTGATGGCCTTTCCTTGTCTTCCCATGCGCAAACATGGGTGCACGGGCATGTGCGTGTGTGAGCACATACACATGTGGAGAGAAAGACTATTCACCTGCTCCCGTGGTGCGCCCCCGACTCCAGTCACTCCAGACAGAACCCCCTTCGTGCGAGGCCATCACGCGGTACAGGTACTCTTCCAGGGAAAAAAAGAAGTTGAAAAAGTGTTAGTCCCCGCAGACAAGGGAATGGGCTGGCAGGAAGGAGGCAGCACAGGAGCGGGAGGAGGGAGGTGACACGTGGCTGGACCCCCCCCCCACGTTACCTGTGAAGGGCTGCAGGCCGCGCTCCTGCGCGCTGCGCTCCGGGCCCTGGTACACCAGGATGGAGTCGTTGCCCCTGCAGTTAACGGCGCTGGCACTTGACAGGCACCCGTCCAGATTGACTCTGACAGCGCCGCTGGACACACACGCCAAGCAGAGGGCGGCGCCGCGCTCCAACGCAACGTCCCGCACGCAGCCGCCGAAGCCTGGTGGACAGGGAGGGACTGGTCACCTTCGGGGCTGGGGCCACTCGGCACAGCCCCTCTGTCCTCAGTGGGGCACCTGGATGAGGGCGGGAGGCCTTAGATACGGTTTCTAAGCCTGCACATCTGCTGGGGGAGTCCTTGATGCCTCCTCCACTGTCACAGGAAATGCTTATCTTGATGTTATTTGGGAAAAATATAAGCTGATGAGTATAATCCAACTGAACTTTATTCAACTGAACACCTGTACTCTACCTCTTTAGGTGTATATTTTCTCCTGGTGTAGATGCTACTGGGATGAAATTTAACTTATTGCACACTATGGCAGAGATGGGGGGATCCGCATGCCCTCGATTCCAAAAAATTAAGTTACCTACAAAAATGAGTGTTTAAGGGCCACAAAAAATAAATATTTCAAGTAGCATAATTTTTCAGTAAGATCACTGGGAGAAAAATACCTTTCAAGGTATTTATGCAGGATACCAGGAGGGAGAATAGAGTTTTGAAATACACGAGGGTCCTCAGATATTGCCCTGCATTCCACACCAATCGCTTCAGAGATACCGAACAATGTCCCTGTAAGATCAGCAGATAGAAGGACTATGGCTACACTGGACCATTTTCACTGTACAGTGGTACCTCGAGATACGAGTTTAATTCATTCCATAACCTTGAGGCGTGGGAAACTATGAGACGCTCGAGTCGCGGTAAACTGGTGGGTCCTGTGCAGCCGGCCGATCCGGGCGATTACTCCTATCTCAAATGTTGCTCATATTTCAAAGCAAAAATCCCTTGCCCGATGGCTCATTATCTCAAAAATCTTGTATGTTAGGGCACTCGTATCTCGAGGTAACACTGTATTCCACAACCATGAACACACAACCGGCCCCGGTTTGGGGTTCGTGGTGGCATGACAGGGGCCGGATGTTTCGGCAATGGCCACACCCAGAAGTGTCCCTGAATGTGTCATCCACACAGGTGACCACCACTCACTTCAAGTCCGTGAAGCTGAACACAGAACATGGAGAAAACGGATGATGTTTAGCTGTAAAACTGCAGGGCAGCCCGGCGGCCAGGGGCCAGCAGTGGCTTTGAGTGACACGCTAGTTGGTGTAAACAGAGAGCAGCTCAGGGAGGTGTGGCAGTTCTCTGCTCAGAAAACTGCCCAAAACGGTCATAGAAGAAATGAGCAGCCTGCCTTTGAGATGGCCACACACACACACACACACATACAAACACGCACACTCCTTCTGAACCGAACACTGTGAGGTTCGCAAGGCCCCTAGCCCCCGATTAGCTCTTTTCAAGACGAAAGCACCTCGGCAGAAAGTGCAAATAAAACATCATGCACAGGCTGAGCAGTAACATCTCTTAACAGTAACAATGCCCGCATTGTTCTCTGCAGAGAGCATATGATGTCTTATTATCGCTCCACACGCATTACGCGGGCCTCGCTCCTTTTTACACGCCTTTGTTATTATTCACGTTCCTTTAGGCCCGGCCGATCGATGCCGCTGGTCTATAGTGAACACACAGTGGATGCTCCGTAAGTCGGGTGGATTGAATTAAAAGCAATGGAGCTCAGGACAAATACAAAGTCATCTGCTCGAAAATTCCAAAGCTAAGAATTCAGATTTCTTTGCCAGTGGTTTTCTGATGGGATAGAGCGGAATCACCCGACTTCTCTACATCCTACCAGTTTTCCTACCAGCAGAACAGGGACCATGGAGAGGCAGCTGTGGCAACACCTGTGCTGGTTGTTATGAGAAACACCCCGTTATTAAGGGGCACAGCTTCAGTTGTCAAGAGGGAAAGAATTCTGAAGGTGGACGGCGGTGATGGTCGCACATCGATGTGAATGTACCTAATGCCACTCGACTGCGCATGTACAAATCGTTAAGATGGCTGAAGGCTGGCTTCAGCCCCCACTGCCACCCCCTACAGGGAGCATGACCTGTGACACCATGTGTCATGCCCTCACTTCCAACCTAGTAGTCAGTGGCAGTGCCATGGACAGTTCTAAGCTCAATGCCAGGGTCTGAGCTAATACATGGCCAGAGAAGTATGTTGCCCAGCATATCCCAAACACACAGAGAGAAATTAATCTGCATTTGATTCAAAGGAAGATTCCAACATTAATGGATAAGAAAAACAAAAAACAAACAACAACAACAAAAAAATAGCTCTGATAGAGCCGAGATTTCTAAGATTGCAGGTATGGGACGGAAAAAGGTACAGCATTGAACACGATGACTGGGAACTGCAATTGAGTTCACTGTGCAGCACTTTTACACGTGAATATTCTCCTGGTCTCTGTCTAAAACATGCATCGAGTCTAAAACATGTAGTGACCTGTAAAGACCAGCATCACTCCAAGAATCGGCATTAAAATCTGCAGAAATAGGGTCATAAAATATACATTTTTAATAACCTTTCCATAATTCTAATGTATGTTGGTAAGCAGTAACAATGATGATGATGGTAATGATGATGATGATGATAACAGCCAATTTTATTGAATTCTTACTAGGTCCCAGCTACTGTACTTCATATTTTATCAGTGGTTTGCGACCTGCTGGTGTAGCTGATACTGCACAGATAAAAATTTAGTATTACCCATAAATAAAGTATCTTTCGGTATTATATTCTCCGTCACAGCATAGATTAAATCATTCCCCTTGGGTCTAGGTTGATGTTCTAAACTTCTGTCATTACAATATGACAGTCCCAGTTTAAGCCATGTCTTTAGGGCTCTCGTGGGAACGGGTGTTAGAACACTTTAACGTAAAACGTGTGGCAGGGATCTTTTTCGTGGATGTAAATAAGGTCAAGTCATCTCGCTCAGATAAAGGGTTTCCAAGCTCTTTCTAACCTTGGCAACCTGAATCCAGGAGAAGCCTTTATATGGATGTAATATTTCCAGCCTCTGTTACATCTTAAGTGCCTTGAAAATGTCATTACTGTCGTACACCTCGGATATTCATTAACTCCTTACCTGTACCCTTCTAAAAGTCTTCGTAGAGTGTGCCATATATTTTCTATTCAAAGGCATTTAAATCTTTATGTACTTACCAAATAGGCAAAAGCTGCTTTGTGGGGATTTTAACCATTCACAGTGCATGGGTTTTGGAATTAGAGAGACCATTTTCTACCTGGAAGCGTGCTGGGCCCCAGGCTGGGAGTCTCTGTGCCTCCCCCCCCCCCCCCCCCCTTCATAGAGAGAAGAAACAGTGGCCCATGCCCACGAAGAGAGCACTTCTTATAACCGTGGTCGGCAAACTGCGGCTCTTTGGTCCCTTGAGTGTGGCTCTTCCACAATACCACGGCCTGGGTGAGTCTGTTTTGAAGAAGTGGCGTTAGAAGAGGTTGAAGTTTAAAAAATTTGGCTCTTAAAATAAATTTCAATCGCTGTACTGTTGCTATTAGGCTCTGTTGACGGATGAGTTTGCCGACCACTGTCTTACAAGAAAGTGGACTTTGACACCTCACTCATAGGCTCCTGAGGAAAACAGACTCAACCCCTTGGAAAGCTCTGAGAACCATGCCTGGCACCACAACCCAAAATCAGCCATTGTTACCTCCCAAAATAAATAATTTCTCTAATGATGTTCCATCTCATTATGGGAGTTAAATGCTATGAGTTACAGAGTTATTTTTTCCTCTGATTGTGTTAAAACCCAGGACAGGAGTTAAACACTCCAGCATGACTCATACACTCATGAACTTTTCCCTTCTGATTATGAAGAATCAATGAAACATGGATTTTTTCACACAAGCACGTCTGGAATTCAGCTAAATCCACCTCTGCACGTGCGTTGCTGCAGGAGAGAGTGTTGTTGAGATGCGTGGAGACACTTAGAAGTTTTGTCAGAAAATGGCCCTAGTGAACCGAACGCCCATTTCCTAGTTGCACGCCTACCTGATTTATGTTTTTATTTTATACATATAGATAATGATCAGTCTTCAAAAAACCCAGAACCACGAAAGTTTTCTAAGAAAACATAGAGAAGTACATAATACGTAGATTAAAATTATGTTTTCTGAAGACAGCTTAGAATAAATATATTCTTATAAATAGGCAATACATTTGTAAATCTAATGATTATGGAGGAGGGCACATCCTAAGGGCAACTTATAAAACTATAGGTAGACATGGTCTGTGATTCTTTTTTTTTTTTCCTTTTTGTATCTTTACATTCGGCAATAAAGAGGTGGTAGGAGTCGCTTTTACTCTGATTCTATTGCTACATCTTGAAACAAGAACCACCAAACATGCCAAGACCGGTTTGGCTCAGTGGATAGAGCATCGGCCTGCAGACTAAAAGGTTCCAGGTTCGATGTGGTCTGGGGCATGTGCCTTGGTTGTGGGCACATCTCCAGTGTGGTGCGTGCAGGAGGCGGCTGATCGATGTCTCTCTCTCATTGATGTTTCTGACTTTCTGTCCCTCTCCCTGCCTCTCTGTAAAAAATCAATAAAATATATTTTTTTAAAAAAAGAACCACCAAACAGAACCACCCAAGAGAAGACCAGGGCTGCGATGATTTGGCGATTCCACCAGGGGGCGTTTACCTGGTTCCAAACCCATGTGGGTACGCGAGTCCCGCAGCTCGGGGGGCACTCCTCCCAGGTAGACGGGGGAATTCACCGCCAGCGGCTGGGCTCTGGGCTGTGACCCGCGCTCCGTCAGCTCATTCAGGCTTGTGGACACCAGGACACCTTTCTTCCGAACCGTCACCGCATTCCACGTCCCGTCACAGTAGGACAGTCCCAGCCACAGGTCCACTCTGGTGAAGGTCAGATTGGTCTTTAACCGGAGGCTCAGCATTCCGCTCCTCAGCTCCAACTGTGTTCATAGCAAAGAACCAAACAGGCATGAAAAGACCACATTTCCGAGGGAAGACAGGGAAGGGTGGGTAGGAGAGATCACCCAAAGACCTTGCATGTTATATGCATAACCCATGGACACAGACAATAGGGTGGTGAGGAGCTGGGGGGTGGGGAAGGACTAGAAGGGGTAGATGAGGGGACACATGTAATACTTTCAACAATAAAGATTTTTTAAAAAATATTTTATTGATTTTTTACAGAGAGGAAGGGAGAAGGATAGAGAGTTAGAAACATAGATGAGAAACATCGATCAGCTGCCTCCTGCACGCCCCCTACTGGGGATGTGCCTGCAATCAAGGTACATACCATTGATTGGAATTGGAATTGAACCTGAGACCTTTCAGTCCGCAGGCCAATGCTCTATCCACTGAGCCAAATTGGTTTCAGCAACAATAAAGATTTTTTTTTTTTAAATAGACTAAAAGTGACACTTTGGGAGGGAGCAGAAGTTCAGTTTCTTAAAGAAAAGCAAGAAATGTCCCTGAACCTGACTAGCTGGGCTCAGAGGCTGAGCGTTGACCTAGGAACCAGGAGGTCACAGCTCGAGTCCCCGTCAGGGCACGTCTGGGTTGTGGGATTGATCCCCAGTGTGGGGCATGCAGGAAGCAGCAGATCGATGATTCTCTCTCATCACTGATGTTTCTCTCTCTTTCTCCCTCTAATTTCTTCTCTGAAATCAATAAAAAAAAAACACATTTTTAAGAAAGAAAGAAAGGTCTCTGAAAACACTCCATAAAGAGTCTACTTTGTTGTAACCCAAAAAGGGTAGCATATAATGAAGTGCTTTGCAAGCTTACAACTGACATGAAGTGAGGCCAAGAAAGTCATGTGCAGTAATGGTTATATGATGACACAACACGAGGCAGGCAGACACTTTTTGGGGATGCAAACCAGGTAAAGATGACCCCAGCATAGGTGACTGAAGAGAACAGAACAGTTTGAACTATGGGTCTGTTTCTGAGTTTTTAGAAAATGAGAAAATACTGCTTCACATATCAATTTAATTTTGGGGGGAAATATGACAAGACAATAAGAAAATGAAATGCCAAGCTTGATTAAGTTTATTTTAACTGGTCGGTAAACTCAATTGCAAATTTGTAAGACATATTTTGATGCACTCTTTCAGTTTTATGAGTCTAAATCTCTAACACAATTGCTTCTTTGAGATTAAGGTTCCATTTTCTAAAAGGAACATAGTTTGCCCAATTTTTCATGAGACAGGAAATGCCTCCAGTAAGTTTTCTTTCAAAATGGTACATGATAGCCATTTTCCCCATTTTTTTTTTGTTTTGTTAGAAGTCAAATCAGAACCATAGGATACTTAAAAACTGGAGCTCCATCGTGTCTAATGAAACAAGTAAAGCCAGATAAAAATTACTACTTTTGCTAAGCATAAATAGCATCTTTGCGAAGTACATCAGGTAAGGCAGCCAATTCTTCATTTAACTTTCATTCATGCAATGAACACTGGGACCACTGCTATGTTCCATGGACCTGCTGCTCGAAGATAAACACAGTCTAACAGCAAAGAGAGTATGTGAAATAACCCCATGACCAAGACAGAAATGGGGTGGATGAGAAAGCTCCTGGGAATTGGGAAATGCCTCCAGAACTGAAAGTGATATGGAAAGAAACCCTCCATTTAGTATAATGTAAACCCACGGTTTGTTTATTTTAAAAGGAAATGAGACATTTTAAAGTATATTTACTTAAAAGAATTAACGTACGGCAAGAAAATCAGGTCCGTCTTTGTTGTACGTGAAGAGAAGCAACCCATTCAACTGGTCTGTTCTGAACTTGAAGGAAATCTCAAAGTCCAGGCCGCCATGAAATGTGCCTGGATCAAGTTCCAGGAACCCTGCAAAGAAAAGGATACGTACGTATCAGCATGTAGAATGGAAAACTGTCAGCACTGCATGTCCTGATGCCCTGAGGATTGCACTGCGGTGGGATAAATCTCTCACAAGAGATGACGATAATCAATATTATGAACTCTCCCTGTAGCCCAGCTGGGGTGACTCAATGGCTGAGCATCAGCTCATGAACCAGGAGGTTGAGGTTCAATTCCCAGTCAGGGAACAAGCCCGGAATGCAGGCTCGGTCTTCAGTAGGGGGCGTGGAGGAGGCAGCTGATCGATGATTATCTCCCATCACTGATGTTTCTAACCGTCTCCCTTCCCCTTCCTCTATGAAATAAATACAAAACAACACACATTCATGTAACAGAAATCCTGAAACTTACAGAAGTGACAGAAGGAACTAGACATATCTTTTAAGAGGAAGTACAGTGGTACCTCGAGATACGAGTTTAATTTGTTCCGTAACCTTGAGGCGTGGGAAACTATGAGACGCTAGATACGCAGTAAACTGGTGGGTCGTGTGCAGCTGGTCGATCCGTGCGATTACTCCTATCTCAACTGTTGCTTGTATTTCAAAGCAAAAATCGCTCGCTCGAAGGCTCATATCTCAAAAATCTTGTATGTTAGGGCACTCGTATCTCGAGGTACCACTGTACTTTGCTCTTTAAGTCTACAACTAAGACATCAGCTGTACTGACTACAGAAACTCTGAAAGAGCAATGGGAATGTACGCAGGTAGGTTTCTACTCTGAAAGTAATTTGAGCGACGGAGTAACTGACCAACCTCATTCTAAAGGCAAGAGGCAGAGGTGGGCTTTCATTTGAAGAACAAAACATGTCCCCCACGCTGCCATGCTCTACTCCCCCCCTTACCCCGGGGGTTGCCAGGCAGAAACAGTAGCTGGGGACATGCCAGGGACACTGTACCTTAGCCTTGCTGCAGCCTTGGGACACGACTTACCTCCTTACAAAGCTGAACTTTTACTGAGAAATACTGGCCCTCTACATGATAAACAGATATCTGTGGGTTAATCTGGTAACTCCTTTGAAACTATTTTTTTTTCTTTTTAGAGCAGCAGTTCTCAACCTGCGGGTCGCGACCCCTTTGGGGGTTGAACAACACTTTCACAGGAGTCGCCTAAGACCATTGGAAAACACAGATACGATTCATAACAGTTGCAAAATTACAGTTATGAAGTAGCAACAAAAATAATTTTATGGTTGGGGGTCACCACAACATGAGGAACTGTATTAAAGGGTTGCGGCATTAGAAAGGTTGAGAACCACTGTTTTAGAGGGAGAGGAAGGAAGCGGAATAGAGAGATAGAAACATCATGGATCGGCTGCCTACTGGGGATCAAGCCCAAAATCCTAGCATGTACCCTGACCGGGAATTGAACCAGTGACTTCTGGATTCTGGGTCAGTACTCCACCACTGAGCCACACCAGCCGGGCTGAAACATCTTTCTAAATACATGTCATTCTAAGTAAAACAGCTGACTGACAAATGGACACTCAGAGCTGCTTTGGGCCATTTCAGAGCTTCCGCATGAAGAGATATTTACGAGTCTGACCATTTATATTATGCATTCCAATTCTGAGCATCAGACACAACTAGGTACTCACATGAGGTCAAAGTAATGGGACAGGGGAGAGTCAAGGATGCCAAGGATGGAACTCGGGTGCACAGCAATGGCCCCTGACTACCCGAGCACTTACCTGCGCCCAGGAAATGGGCTCCCTCCTGCAGTGAAGAGGGGCACCCCTCCCAGGTGTTATAGGTGTTGACTCTCTCCTCAGAATTCTGCCACACCAGAGGCTCCCAGACGGCGGAGGGGCTGTAAGTCTTCATAAAACGCACATCCCTGAGGCAGCCCACAAAACCCTTCCGGATTATGCCTGTGGGAGTCGACAGACGAAATATGTCTTTGGAAAAACGCTTTGCAAGCGATTGATTTTATGTGCAATTAAAATAAAAGAATTGGGGGAGCGCTTCTACCTGTTTATGGCAAACTTCTTAGGGATTCCTGTAAATGCCACGCCACCACCTATGCTGAGTGGTAACAGAGTATTTAGCCCTGGTTCAGACCCATCATATATGCAGAAAATAATGTGATGGCAAAAAACCCTTGGTTTTATAGTATTAGCAGGAATATTGACTTTTGAACTAACCGGGAGATTTCATCAGCCACTGGTCTTAGAAACAAAAGAGCGATCACATTTTAAACGTATTTAAAGGAAGTATTTCTATTAAATCTATAGTTTATAGTTTAGTTACATCATCATAATAAACTAATCTGTTATACAAGTCACCAGTAAGTTGACCTCATTTCTAGGAAGGGTGATTTTGTTTCCTTAATTTCATTCATGTTAGTTTTATCAATTTCACTTTAGAGTCAGTCTGTGTTCCATCCTAAAATACAGGAATTAATCTGTGTCCCAATTCCAGCACTTAGGGCACATCTGTTGGCATATCTGCTCTCTCCACTGGGGCAAAGGCCGCATTTTAATCATCGACGGATATCCAGGGCCCGGGCAGTGCCTTGCCCACCGTCCGGTCTGTACTCAGGAATATTCTTTGCTCCCCTCACTTCAACTGAAAACCAAGCCACTGCCATTGCTGTTTTCAGTGTTGTTTTGTGCTCAATTTAAAAATCTCAAAAATACTGACACTTAGTGCTAAAATAAAATATCGTAACTTTGAGAAATTAGTGTAATTCAATTAAGTACAAGATTAATGAACTTTGACACATCAAAGACTGGTCACTAAGATTTTCAATGCATAATACATGGTTCCTTTAGGGATAAAAGAGACCCAGTAGAAACCTGTGGCACATTGATACAGGAAACCAGCATGGGATTTCAAATAACACATCACTCATACTTGACAGGAATGCTATTTGATACTATTCTCAATATTGGCGACAATGTATCAATTCTGTGTCTGCCCCCCTCCCCCACCGCTCACTCACCGGTGTCCTCCCTCAGGAAGGCGTAACCCCGCGGCAGGCCTCCCACAAACACGCCCGTGTTCTCTCCAATGACAGTGCTGCCGTTCAGAGACCCTGAGGAACCTGCGGAGGAGAAGAGAGAATCCCAACCTCAGTACAAGGATCTTATTATTTTTAAAAAATATATTTTTATTGATTTCGGAGAGGGAGAGAGAGGTAGGAACATCCCTGATGAGAGAGAATCATTGATGGGCTGCCTACTGCACGCCCCCTACTGGGGATGGAACCCGAAACCCAGGCCTGTGTGCCCTTGATTGGAATTGAACCAACGATCTTTCAGTCCACAAACTGATGCTCTATCCACTGAGCCATACCAGGTAGGGCTGCAGGAGGATCATTTCCTATTGATTTAAAGAACTGCTTTCCTCTGCAGACCTGATCACCCTAACTGCTCTCCCCTCCAAGCTTGGTTCTCCCCAACTGCTCTCCCCAGCAGGCCAGGGTCCACCCAATTGCCCTTCCTTGCAGGAAGGCCCAGTCGCCCCCTACTTCCCTCCTCTGCCAGCCTGGTTACCCCTAACTTTCCTCCCATGCAGGCTTGATCACCCCCAACTGCCCTTCCTTGTAGGCTGGTCCCTCCCAATGGCCCTCTCTTACAGGCCTGGTCCCTCCCTGCTGGCCATTTTGTGGTGGCCACCTAGTATTCACTTGTGTGTTGGAGTGATGGCCAATTTGCAAATTACTCTTCTTAGATAGGGTGGGGGTTGGCTGGTTTGTCCTGAATGGTGTCCCAGATCAGGGGCGGGGGATTCCCTTGGGGTGTGAAGTGGCCTGAGCAAGGGGCTTGTGGTGGTTTACAGGCTGGCCACGCCCCTCCCCCCCTCACCCTCCCGGGCAACCTAAGTGGAGGTCTTGGTATCTGGGATTTATTTATATTCTATAATTGAAACTTTGTAGCTTTGAGTGGAGGCTAGGGCAGGCCAGGGCGGGCAGAAAACTTGGCTTCCTCCATCAATGGGGAAACCCAAGCCTCCTGCTTGCTCCGTGGCCATAGACATTTTTGTTGGGATTTATTTATCTTCTAAAACTGAAACTTTGTAGCCCTGAGCAGAGGCCAAGGCAGGCTAGGAAGCTTGGCTTCCTCCATTCCCATGGAAACCTACACCTTCTGTTCTCTCTAGCTCTGTGGCTACCCCCATTTTTGTTTGGATTATTTATCTTCTATAATTAAAACTTTGTAGCCTTGAGTGGAGTCCATGGCCCACCAGGGTGTGTGGGAAGCTTGGCTTCCTCCATTTCCAGTGAAACCCAAGCCTCTTGCTTACTCCATACTATAGCCATATTGGTTGGATTAATTTGCATACTCACTCCTTATTGGCTGGTGGGCATGGCTTGTAGGTGTAGCTGAGGTACAATCAATTTGCATATTACTCTTTTATTAGATAGGATAGGCTTTACAGACCATTCAGCCCCATGCAGCCACAGATAATATATAACAAATGGATAGTCATGTTTCAATAAAGCTTTATAAAAACAGACATGAGCTTATAATGGCCCATAGGTGGTAGTATGCCCGTTCAATTTCTTTTAATGTACATTTACAATCTCTTCCAGTTCCTCGTTATACCCAGATATTGCTTCCCTGGTTCAAAAAATCACATCATTTTTGAGCCTGAATTATTTTATAATAGCAGTAGCCTCCACGCCTATCTCCATGCTTCTATCCTTTTCCCATAAAATGTATTCTAGGAGCAGCCAGAGTGTTCCCTTTAAAGAAGTTATTCCATGTGACTCCTCTCCCGGAGTTCCCTACTTGCTTTCTTCTTTCCAAGTAAAAGTCCTCCAAGCCTCACACCATACAGTCCTCCTGGTTTCTCTGACCTCAGAGTCTGCCCTCCTCCCCTTTTACATCCTACGCTGGCCTCTTGTTGGTATGTAGACATGCCACATATGACACCTCCCACCGCAGGTCCCTGGCTGAAAACAGCCTTCTGCTGAATACTTTCCTGATCGTCTCCTTCACCCTATAGGTCTCTGCTCAAATGACACCTTAGCATACAAGCCATTACTAACAGTCTTTTATAAAATCAAAACATCCACTCCCAACACACACACATACACACACACACACACACACACACACACACACACACACACACACCATTTCCTCCTATCCTACTCTATTATTCTCAGTATGTTTCTCATATTTGTTTAATACTTGTTTATTCTGTTTCCTGTCCCTCTCCCACCTGAAGTGTAAATTTTGCTCTTTGCGACCAGAATTCCTAGAGCAGTGGGTGGCACATAGTAAGTGCTCCTGAAAGAATTAATAAAAACCTGCAACATCATACAAGTACTGTGACTGTTTTGTAATTGCAGGATGATGACAGGCAGGGTAAGAGGGAAAGAACACTCAACTTAGAATTGCAAAGACAGGGTATATAACCACAAGAATGCTACCCACCAACTCTATAAACTGAGAAAAATTATGTACCTTTTCTGAGCCTTGGTTTCCTTATCACTAAAATGCATCTAATAACTGTTTTATTTTATCTGTCTCCTAGAAATCAAAAGTAACATGAGGTTTAGAACATAAGTACAGTGGTACCTCGAGATACAAGTTTAATTCGTTCCGTAACCTTGAGGCGTAGGAAACTATGAGATGCTCAAGTCGAGGTAAAACTGGTGGGTTGTGTGCAGCGGGCCGATCCACGCGATTACTCCCATCTCAAAAGTTACTCGTATTTCAAAGCAAAAATCGCTTGCTCGATGGCTCGTATCTCAAAAACCTCATATGTTAGGGCACTCGTATCTCGAGGTACCACTGTACAAGCCTGGGAAACCGCAAGGAACTGTTTAAGAGACGAAACTGCCACTGATGACTTCGTTGCCTTCTTGCTTTACTGAAACCCCACACAGATGAGGAAATGGCTGTCAGTCTTCATTTTAGAAGCATCTAGAGGCCAACTCAAAGGCAATTGAGGTGAAACTGGGTGGAGGAGCATGTGAAAGGAGAGATAGACAGAAAGTATGGAACATCAGCACATCCACAGAGCTGTGTACACACATCAAGTTCTTACCTGTGTACTGCCCGTCCAGCGTGATCCAGCCGAAAGCCTGATGCCTCACAGCAACTATGTCATGCCATTTGCCGTCGCTGTACTGTTTACCATCATCATTAGTGGTGGTCACTTCCACTGAAGACCCCTGAGGGGAATGAGTGAGTGAACGAATGAACATGTTTAAACAAAAATGCATACACACAGTGGGGAAAATCAGGTTTGCACAATTTACTCTCGTATTATCATTTGTTAATCACTATATTATTTTCGATATGAACAATTGTAAGCCTACTCTGAACAGAACTTCTCTTTGGAATAAGAATTTCTTACAAGTAAACTGACATTTTGATGAGTTTTAGTCATCAGAAAGGTAATGACTTTTCTATTTAAAAATTTTCTATTTTAATTTTTTGTCAGAAATATTAAAAAAGACAAGACATTGAACTAAGGAGATACTATACAACTGATATTGTTTTAATGACAGGGAAAGGTCTGGCAAATTAGTTTTTCTTATGTATATTACACTACTAATAAGTAATGCAGTCACATTAAAATTAGCCAGATGCTGCGGTTAAACTTAGTGCTCAATGCTTGTTCTCTAAAATCCAGCATTCATACTGATGCTTCAGGTAATAGTATCACAGTTAAATGAGTTCCTAGGTGGATACCAAGAAATGACATATGTCAAGAATAGAGATTTTCAAAAAGGATGTAGGGGTAAGAAAAGAGAAGGAAAAAGAACCTTCTGTCTTGGCACTGCATAGCCAAGTGAACATCTTCATCAAGACGGACACAATGATACTCCTTTAGTGTGTATGAGCAAGTAAGACTAAGTAAAAGATATTGAAACTTTCTCACCAGCATCATTTAATACTACAGAACTAAGAAAAAGTAACCAGAAAATTATTCAAAAACTTCTAAATAAATAAATATTCCTCCCTTCCTTTCTTTCTCTTAATATATTTTTATTGATTTCAGAGAGAAAGGGAGAGGGATAGATAGATAAACATCAAAGATGAGAGAGAATCATTGATTGGCTGCCTCCTACACGTCCCTAAATGGGGATTGAGCCTGAAATTCAGGCATGTATGTGCCCTTGGCTGGAATCAAACTTGGGACTCTTCAGTCCGCAGGCCAACGCTCTATCCATTGAGCCAAACCAGCTAGGGCAAATATTTCTTTCTTTACTTTTTTTTAACCATTTTTATTTTATTTTTATTTAATAAATCTTTATTGCTTAGGTTATTACAATTTTTCTTCTTTTTTCCTCCATAGTTCCCCTCCACCTGGTTCCCACCCTCTGCCCTTACCCTCCCCCCCACTGTCCTTATCCATAGGTATACGATTTTTGTCCATTCTCTTCCTGCACCCCAAAACCCCTTTTCCCCCTGAGAATTGTCCTTCTACTTCCTTTCTATGCCCCTGACGCTACAATATTCACCAGTTTATTCTGTTCATCATATTTTTTAAAAAATATATATTTTATTGATTTTTTTACAGAGAGGAAGGGAAAGGGATAGAGAGTGAGAAAGATCTATGAGAGAGAAACATCTATAAGCCGTCTCCTACATGCGCCCCACTAAGGATGTGCCCACAACCAAGGTACATGCCCTTCACCAGAATCGAACCCTGGAACTTTCAGTGCACAGGCTGATGCTCTATCCATTGAAACCAACTGGTCTCAGCTCATCAGATTTTTTTATTCACTTGTTGATATATATATATATATTTGTTGTTCATAATTTTTATCTTTATCTTCTTCTTCCTCTTCTTAAAGAATACCTTTCAGCATTTAATATAATACTGGTTTCATGTTGATGAACTCCTTTAGCTTTTTCTTATTTGTGAAGCTCTTTATCTGACCTTCAATTCTGAATGATAGCTTTGCTGGGTAGAATAATCTTGGTTGTAGGTTCTTGCTATTCATCATTTTGAATATTTCTTGCCACTCCTGTCTGGCCTGCATAGTTTCTGTTGAGAAATCAACTGACAGTCATATGGGTGCTCTCTTGTTGGTAACTGTTTTTCTCTTGCTACTTTTAATATTTTCTCTTTGTCATTTGCTCTTGGTATTTTAATTATGATGTGTCTTGGTGTGGTCCTCTTCGGATTCCTTTTGTTTGGGGTTCTGTGTGCTTACTGGACTTGTAAGTCTACTTCTTTCACCAGATGGGATAAGTTTTCAGACATCATTTCTTTAAACAGGTTTTCGTATCTTGCTCTCTCTCTTCTTCTGGCACCCCCACAATTCTGATGTTTGTACTCTTGAAAATGTCCCAGAGGTTCCTTAAACTATCTTCACGTTTTTGGATTCTTTTTTCTTTTTGCTTTTCTGATTGTTTTTTATTCTTTGTATTTCAAATCTTTGACTTAATTCTTGTGATATTCTAGTCTGCTGATCTCTATAGAATATTTTTTATTTCAGTCAGTGTATGCTTAATTTTTAGTTGGTCCTTTTTCATATCCTTGAGGGTCTTGCTAAATTTATCAGCCTTTTCTAGGAAACTCTTGAAAAACTCTTGTAACCATGGTTTTGTACTCTATATCCAGTCATTTGCTTTCCTCCATTTCTTTCTTCTGTTTCTTTGTCTCAGCATTTTGGCTGTATCCCTGAGTTGATAGAAAGACTTTGTGTGCTAGGTGTCCTACAGGGCCCAATGGCTCAGCACCCCTAATTATCTTAGGTGGACACTCTTGGTGCACCCCTTTGTGGGCTGTGTGCACAGTCTTATTGTAGTTGAGCCTTGACTTCTGTGGTTATCACTGGGAGGAATTGACCTCCAGGCCAACTGGCTGTGAGGATCAGCTGTGTCTATGGTGGAAGAACTTCTGGGCTGGAGACATTCTTATGAGACAAGACGTGCAAAAGCCTCTGGGCTCTGCTTGGATGGGGCAGAGTCTCAGGGCAGAGCAGACAGCATTGGTTTCCCATCAGCCCTCCCTAATAGGCCCCTGTGTCTCAGTGTCCCGGGGTAATTGCTGCAAGCACCTCTGAGAGAATACTGCCCTGCAGTTCAGCCCTCTTCCAGACAGTTCAGTTTCTCCCCGAATGAGTCTGGGTCCCCAGAGTCTCGCCCGGAACTGGAGTTCAGTGCAGTTGGGAGCTTTTGTCTCCCTCCCACTTGAAAAAGCCAGCCGCACACTCAGCTGCCAGTCTTCACCACATGCGCATCTCATTTCCCCTGCCTCTGTCAGCTCCTCTGAGTCTCAGGGTGCTTTTCTCTTTTGTTCTAGTTGTAGAATTTCCACTCAGCCAGCTTTCCTGTGGTTCTGGATGATGTCCGTTTTGTCTTTTAGTTGTAGTTTTGAAATTGTTGTGCGAGGCAGCAGTTTAGGTGTTTACCTATGCCACCGTCTTGGTTTCTCAAATATTTCTTTCTTAGTGAAGTTTATTTCTTTGGTAATAATTAACTTCAATCTAATAACAATATTTAAAAATCGAAAATACGATTGGGTAAAATATTATAAAATATTTTTATTACTTAGAATGTTTCATGAAACTACTTATTTTAGTATCTAGTTTTTCAAAGAGAGAAAACTTATCTGATATAATATGGCTGAAGATTTACATCACGAAAAGTGCAATGTTAACCATACCATTTAAAACATTTATGCTTAAATTTCCCTAAAATAGCTTCAGCAATATAACATGTCCATTCTACACATTTAATTGGCTCCTGTCAGGCCTCATACAGAGCATGACAACACGTATGACATACAGAATTTCATATTACAAAAAAAAAAGCTTTTAATTTCCCAGGAGTATAACTGCTTGCTTCTCTCATGAACAATATCCCACCCTCTGTAGACAACTCGATTGGCAAGAAAACGACCACTTGGTAAATCCACTTTCTAGCTCTTGGATTTTCATAGGCTGACTCTTCTTATATCTCTTTCTGCATGCTCTTTTAGTCCCTTCAACCCTATTTCAACATTTTACTATTTTACAAACACACATTTCATTATCGTAGTTTAATAATTAAAACCAGAACTGGTGTCGTGCCCAATTAATGTGCCCTGGTACCATGCCCATTAGTTTTTCCATTAGTGAATTCAACAATACTAATGGGATTACTAGCATGGCATGCTAATTGGGCGTGACATAAGAAACTGGCTTACTTCTTAGCATATCCTTGCTAATGATGAAATTAATGAGCATTTTATTAAATGCTGTCTCATCAAAGTGTATTTAGTTAGCGTTAAAATTGTTACAAACGATGCTGCATTCTAAAAGATCAGGTGCCTGAGTTAGTGCTTCTTCAGATGATGTTTGGCAACTATCTCAAGTATTAATGGGTCCCTACATTGGAAATCGCATTTATTGGGAGATAAAGTCATGGCAAGATCATACAGACTCGGTATGTCACATGTGCTTTCTACTTAGCATATTATTCTTTGATCATCATTTTCAAGATGATTTCCCCCCAATCAACGGTAAGAGAATAATGCTGTGATCAATTCTGGCGCCATGACATTCAGTTTGTTCTTTCCATTTGGAAGCGATCAGACATGTTAACTAGAAGCTATTCAGAATTGTTGGAAACCTTTCACTGTCATAGCTTCCTACGAGGTGAAATCAGAATGCTTTGTAAATTTCCCATTAATGTCACAGAACATAAAACGTTTAAATGACAATCACTAGTCAAGTCATTATTGGTCAATAAAGTATCATCTGATCACGTAAATTCAAACTGAAATCAATCAAGTGAAGAATGGAAAGATTATAGCTAACTGTTAGAGACTTTTAAAAAATATAATTAAAAATTGGAGTCGTTTGTCTCTGCCACGACTCTTAACAATGGTTCCAAGAATTCAGTCCAGAATATGACAGCACAAATGTAATTTTAAATATTCTGAGGAATCTTTCTCCATTCCCCTAAATATTTATTCATAGAATGCACTGAAAAGCTAGAAGAGAAACCAAATAAATTTTTATACCTGTAGCCTCCATGTAGGGTTACACTGTATGTTATGCATCCCATTCATCACTTATGTTCACTAAGAGATTTTTGTAAGAACAAAGTACACAATGACTTCAAGTTATTTTGAAACTATATGCTAGATGGTAACTTTAAATTCCTAAACAATGCTATTTTTACAACTCAAAATTTAATGATTTTGAATAGATTCAGGAACTATCATTTAAAAATAACCATTAATAAAAAAGTCAAAGTATCTAACTGATAAAATAATTAAATTGTTACTTAATCTTTAAAGAGCTGAAAATCTTATTCTAGAAAATGGGTAACTGTTTAAGCCTAAGTTGTAGTTTACCAATGAATTTCAAGTCATTAAATTAGTCAATATGTCAACAGACATTTTTAATAAATATATATATACTACTGATTTTTTTTTACAGAGAGGAAGGAAGAGAGATAGAGAGCTAGAAACATTGGTGAAAGAAACATCGATCAGCTGCCTCCTGCACACCACCCACTGGGAATGTGCCTGCCAACCAAGATACATGCCCTTGACTGGAATCGAACCTGGGACTTTTCAGTCCCCAGGCTGATGCTCTATCCACTGAGCCAATCCAGTTTCAGCAACAGACATTTCTTTATTGAGCATGTACTATGCTCCAAGGATTATGTGAAGACCAAGAATATATTTGAGGACAAAACTGCCTTTGCTCTCCCTGGATACTACAGTCTGGTAAGAAAGACACATAGGAGATAACTACTTATCTGATGACTACAATAGGATGCTCATTAGATAATTTCATCTCAGGTAAAGCCCCAAAGTAATTAAAAGAGAAATAATTTGACTGTCAATGGGGGCATATCAAACAAATATAAGCTTCCTTAAACGGGGGGTAGCTCTCACTCTGTGCCAGAAGCTGTGCTCCTATCTACACAAAGAAGAGCAAGTGATGAAAGAATATCCCCCAAAATTATTTAAAAGTTTTCATCTTCAACCGAAGACTGGTTTGGCTCAGTGGATAGAGTGTCGGCTTGCAGATTGAAGGGTCCCGGGTTCGATTCCGGTTGGGGGCATGTACCTTGCTTGCGGGCACATCTCCACAGTGGGGTGTGCAGGAGGCAGCTGATCGGTATCTCTCTCTCATCTATGTTTCTGACTTTCTATCTCTCTCCTTACTCTCTGTAAAAAATCAATAAAATATATTTTTTTAAAAAAGTTTTCATCTTCAGTATATAAGGAACTTATGGTCATTAAGTCCGGCTATGTATTCTGAAAGTTAGCTCTGCTATTTCAGCTGTGGGCAAGTTACAGCACTTATGTACATTTCTTTTTCTTCACTGCTAAAGTGGGGATAATAATAGTAATTACCTCTACATTTCCGGTGAGGATTTTATGTGAAAACATGAGCACTTACCTTAGTGCCTGGCACCTAAGAAACTCACAAATCTTAACTCTTGCCCAACTGTTGAGGCTCAGTGGTTGAACACTGACCTCTGAATCAGGAGGTCCCGGTTCAATTCCTGGGCAAGGCACATGTTTGCTCACTGCTAGATCCTCAGTAGGGAGCATGCAGGAGGCAGCCAATCAATGATCCTCTCTCATCATTGATGTTTCTCTCTCTCTCTCTCCCTCTCCTTTCCTCTCTGAAATCAATAAAAATATTGTTTAGAAAAAAAGTCTTAACTCTTATGAGTAATCATTTACCTGAGGATCAAAGAGAAAATAAGGGCGTCCATGTTTCAGCTGAAGGGCGAAGTACTCCTCCTGGTTGCCCGGGGCTGCGGCAAAGACGAGCAGACCTTCAGGCGCCCTTGTCCGGAAGCTGGCCTTGATGCCTGTGGGGCAAGGGCAGTGCGCAAGTCAGTGCCGGGTTTGTTGATTCTCCCCGATAAGCGCACATTTGCTTTCATTATTATTTATGATGCAGTGAGTACAGTCAAGCAATTATACAAAGGAACATACGGGGACGAGCCCAGCCACTTGGTTTCACATCTATCCCGTTATGCATGCCAACCTGGACTGGGAAACCCCAGCCTGCACTCCCAGGAATCAATATACAAGGAAGGTTACATTTATGCAAAACTCATCAACAGAAAACACACTGTGTCAACCCCAAATTGGATGCTCAGAAATATCCATTTGAAAGTGTTATCAGAGTCACAAAAATAAATGGGATTTTGGACACGAGTGACAGAAACACAGGGCCCTCCTTTAATATACTTAAGTTTAAAGAACCGGTCCCCTCACCAGCTAAGAGCTGGGCAGAGCTGCTGTGAAGTGGTCCATGGGGTGGAGCTAAGGTTCTGAAACCCATCTCTAACCACAAGGTTTGCAGTCCTCAGAGTTTTAGGGTCTCTCTGGCCTTCACAGCACCCACCAGCTCTACCCTAGACACTCCAGGCTCCTGCCTCACAGAAACTTCTCCAGCTCCGGATGCAGGGCTGTTTCCAGTGGTCACATGGACACTTGCCACTGTCATCACATAGTCCCCCCTCCATTCTACCTGGTTTACCTGCCACACTACAGAACGCCTCCCTTGTGTGAAGCATTTCGCTTATTGCATTGAAACTGGCAAAGCAGTTCAAGAGGCACTATCTCCATTCTGAACAAGTTTCCAGTTTAGTTGGAAAGATCGAAGGCATACATATACATATACATATACATATACATATACATATACATATACATATACATATACATATACATAATCATATGGTCAGAATCAAGTAAGAGCTCAAGAACATACACGGGAATCATGTAACAGTTCAACAGCACAGTGCGGAATAAATAACTCGTGGATGCTGACTTGAGGAGTAACACCATCAACTGGAATTATGAAAGTTTGAAGGAGAGAGAGCTTTTCTCAGGCTGAGCTGGTAGAGAAGGGTTTCATTCTGAGTTCATCAGACTGCAACCACCTCAATAATCACGCATGTCTAATCGATCTTTCCTCAGGATTCCTTCAAATCGTGCCAGGAAGATTAAATAAATGGGTATAGCTAAGGTAAGAGTTACTTGTTCCTGATATAAACCACGCTGTTTCACTCATATTTTATAGACAATTGGGACTTTCAATGTACAAGAAGTGCCAGAGATAAAAGATGCTGTATTAGAGTAGTCTATCCAATTGGTCAAAGATGTATCAAGAACTGCTGAAAAACAACATGAATTAAATATGCTAATGCCATAGTCAAGGTATATTTGGTCTGGAAATTAACTGCGGTATGGAGAATGGAGTCTCGATGCATAAGCTCCTAAAATTAAAATGACACTCTGCACATAAAAACAATGTATTCTGTTACACAATTATTTCTTTGCTCTCAGAAAACAAAGGAAATCCTCTTGGTTTCATGATCAAATATCCCTTCTGCTCCATTCCCACTCAAACGGATTGCTTGTAGGTAGATTTCTGGAGGTCTGAATGGAGCATTAAGGAATGCAAATGGATACATATAGAATATTTGAATTATGCAAATAAGTTCTAAGTTAGAAAAGGTATTTCTTTGTACTTCCCAGCCATTAGGCAGTGCTAAAAATGTCTCCATTTGTAAAATATGTATGGCTAACCAACCTATAAATACACGAATAACAAAAATCTTCATTGCCTATACTTGACAAAATAATATTGAAAACTATTCTGAAAAGATTATAAATGGCCTAGAAGTATTCTCAGAATGGCTCTTTATTACTAGAATACCAAAATTTGGTTCTTATTCCTTTCAACAAATATTGTTTCATTTTTTCAAAATTAAATTGGTTTTCGGCTGTTTATCACTGAAGAACTTGGGAAACATTAGATCAACTAAAAATTTCACTGGGAGTACAAATTGGGATAAAGAATAAGAGAATGCTGGAGGGAAAAAAAACATAAGAATGAAGAGTCTTACTGTATGGAAGTTTTGGGGAAACTGACATTAGTTATAATCTTTACAAAACGAAAAATGCTCTCTGATCTTTTGAAGTAATTGTCCACTTCCTCCTGTCACAATCAAGCACAGTGGCTATCTGAACATCACCGTGATAAGAGGACTATGAGGTATCTTTAAACTGCAGCTGAAAAGAGGGAGAAAGCCCTGAGAGGATGTCTTTCACAAGAAGAAACATTTCAGGTGAGTTGTAACCACAGAGAAATGGAATCCCCAATGGAGGGACCATCAGTGCGAATTCTCCACTCTCAAAAGCAACCAAGTCCAATGTTACCAAATGCAGCCCATGCCACCAAAGCACAGCTCCGACGGTCCCTTCTGAACAGCTTAGATCTTAAAAGCCAATAGAAAACTACAGGCTGAAAGGACACGAAACCTTAGGTTAAAATAGATCTATTTACATAGATCTGCCTACATCTGTGTCTATCCATAGTTACCAGCCCATTCTTTGATTTGTAGATTAGACCCCAAACTGCTCTTACACCCCAAAATACTAATAAAAAATCAGAATTTCACATGAAAGACTGGTATGTTGTGAAAATGATACTATTTTTTAATATAAATGCTTCCACCAATATCCAAGAGTCATAAGTTGTCATCATTATTTTTCACGTATAGGGTATTAACTGTATTATATGTGTTTACTTTCAACCCCCTTAACAGCTAGAATATTTCACATAGGACATAAATACATTCCACTTCAGACTCATTTTAGAAAAATGTTGAGTTGGAATAAAGTCAAGGTAGTCTTAAATATGAACTTAATACCAGTTAATGATGAGTGAACTGGAATCTATATATAATACTTCATTATTTTATAGAGAAAAAGATAGAAAATTCAGTGTGTTTTCTGATTTCCTAAAATAATGTTTTATCTCGATATCTTATAAAATGGTTAGTATTTTAACAAGTAACTCTAGCAAATAAAGTTTAAGCTTAGGTTTAAAAAAATTTTGTAAAGTAAAAAAATCATTTTTATCATGATTTTTTGCTTCTATAACATTGAAAAAATTAACTTTTGAACACATATGTATTAATTGTATCAGTTCTACTTTCGTGTTTTATATCTAGGTGCATGAATGGTCATGTGTTTACACATATAATTCATATACACAGTTGCCCATTTACATGCATACACACATGCATACATATTTCATAGAATTAAATTTATATTGATTCAAACTGGATAAAAGGGAATTTCAAAACGTTAAATATACTAAGTATACTAAGTGCACTAAAATATGTTGTTTCATTTTGCAAAACAAGTGTTTTGAAAATCAATCAAGTTCCACTCAGTGTAGCATTAGCACAATTGCTGAGTGACTTTGACCTTGGAATGATTTCCTTGTCTTTTATGTCAAGTCTAATGGTTGGAAGTGTTCAGTGACCTCAAGCAGCATTAAAGACATCTGCTTTGGGGTTTCTACACCAAAGTCTCCCCAGTAACAATCTCAGTGGGTGCCAAGCAATCAGACTAATATGAAAATACATTTCAGACTTTTTTTGGGAGCAAACTAGGACCCCGGAAATGGAGTAAAATAAAAAAAACAACAACACAATTTTCCTTGTGGCACTTTCAAATAATATATTGTGAGCTCAAAATAAACTCAAAAGGTCTACTTCCCATTCTGAAGTAGAAGATAATGTTGGAGATAAGGCTATAATCACTTTAAGGTTCTTAAGTGGAAGAATCCTGCCTGCAAGAGTGAGGGAGTCTGAGACAAAGGAGCAGGCTGTATTTCCAGCACTGTGACAAGTGAACAACAAATACAGAACAAAACAGCACCCCCGTGTCTTCTGGCTTCCTGGAGATCAACATTTAAGCACAAGGCTAATTTTGAGGGTGTTGCACTAACCACATCGCACCGCCCTCCTAGCAGCAGAGAATGGGAGGAATGAGGATGGAAGAATGAAGGTCCATGGCAGCTAAGTCATCCTCACCATGACACCCAGGGCCAGTCAGCTGGTCCCTCCACTACCCCCTGGATCGTCTCTTCAGAAGAAGGGCAAGGGGCAGTCAGTCGGCTGCCTAGAATCACGTGTCTATGCTGATTGCTGAGGGTCAAGCGTTTTCACTATGACAGCATTTCGTGGGACTCTTCAGAGAATAAGAGTAACTTAACGCAAAGGGCCCAGTCTTCTCCTTCCAACCAAGAAATGGCTAAACTCTAAATGTGATCAGACTGCGGTATTTATTATCTCCAAAAGTTACTTTTTGGAAAATACTAGGATACCAATAAATGCATGTTGAATGGCTAAAAGAGTGCAATCCTGTAATCCCTTCAACAGCCTATGTTACAGTATAATCACTCTTACTGCCACAAAGGAACTCCTTATATGTAACGCGTACCTTCTAGGATCAACTTAATTCCTGTTTATTTTGTTCATTCTATTATGGGAATTGAGAATAATTTGCAGGGTAACAATGCATGTATTTGAATTGGGTTATTAATTCATTCCTACTACTGTATCATCATGACACTAAAATTCCCGGTCAATTCAATTCAGTAAAACTCAAACAAACTTGTTTTACGAAACTACTCAGAGGAAGGTTCCTGTGTGTAGACATATCTATTCATGGACAAAGTTTTTCATGTTTTAATCAGTTCATACAGCTGCATGTCCTCTAAAGGAAAGTGCTATAAATCTATTGACCATGCTTGGACATAATATCAAGAAGGGAAAAGACCAGATTCTAAAAGGAAATTGACAGCATCTACTATGGACCCGAGAGAGCGCCTGGGATAGGACCCGTCCCTCCAGCTCACCAGGAGGCAGGCTCCCGGCCCTCACTCTGATCTCCAATGTCGAGCACTGAGAGAGTTAAAACAATCCTTCAATTTTACTTCTTCCGAAGTTCTTATATTTTGTAAAAAGACATTTCTTTGGTGTACCTCCAAAGAAGAAGGAAGTTGGATTTTGGCTCGATGGTAAAAATAAATAAATAAATGAATGCTAGAGCCAGATGGCCCGGTTTCAAGTACCAGCTCTAACACTTAAATGTGACCTTGGGCCAATTCTTTCATCTTTCTGTACCTATTTCCTCCTGGATAAGTGGGGATCATGACAGTTTCTTTTTTCACAAGGTTCCTGGGAGAATGGAAACTAATTAATGTGCGTAAAGCACAGTGCTTGGAACCATTTGTCCCTACATGGGTATTAGCTACTATTCTGATGAAAATTTACTGATTTCACTCAGAGGCCTTTGGTTTTGCATTGAGAACAGGCTGTGTTATAGCTTTATTTTGTACATTGTGAAACACAAAGCTTGTAACCGGCTACTGCTTGAATGCCTGTCCAACTCCAAGAAGGTAGGGTAGTCTGCAACTTGAGTGATGTC
The DNA here is from genome assembly GCA_004026805.1 of Lasiurus borealis. Taxonomy (NCBI): domain Eukaryota; kingdom Metazoa; phylum Chordata; class Mammalia; order Chiroptera; family Vespertilionidae; genus Lasiurus; species Lasiurus borealis. The sequence continues at coordinate 84,385 of PVJN01000442.1, forward strand.
AGCGTTTCTGTGAACACAGAAGCCTCAACTTCCTCACCCACACAACCTTCTCACAGTCCAACTTCTCTCAAGCACATGGCACTTTATTCTACGGAACCATGGTTCTGGGTAAAATGCAGTAACTTCCTATTCAATTTCAGAGGCATTTGGAGCATCTCCTTCGAGACAGTGCACATCACTGGAAATATGAACATGAAAAAGATATTGACAACAGCCAAAACCGGTTTGGTTCAATGGATAGAGCGTAGGCCTGCGGACTGAAAGGTCCCAGGTTCAATTCTGGTCAAGGGCATGTACTTTGGTTGTGGGCACACCTTCAGTAGGGGGCGTGCAAGAGGCAGCTGATCGATGTCTCTCTCATCGATGTTTCTAACTCTCTATTCTTCTCCCTTCCTCTCTGTGAAAATCAGTAAAATATATTTTTAAAAAAAGATATTGACAACAGACCACTCAGTATAATTTAAAGGTTTTTTATTATAAGATAAAATAATATTATCTTAATAACATTGGTTCATCCCCAGCCGACATGGCTCAATGGCTTAATGTGTACTGACCTAGGAGGTCATGGGGACATGCCCGGGTTGAGGTCTCCATCCCCAGTATGGGGCATACAGGAGGCAGCCAATCAATGATTCTCTCTCATCACTGATATTTCTCTCTCTCTCCCTCTCCCTTCCTCTTTGAAATCAATACAAATGTATATTTAAATAATAATATTGGTTCATAATATTATATATAATAAATATAGCATTATGTTGATAGTAGTATTTATATAATGTTGAAGTTACTGAAAGATTAATTTGGTTAAAATAAAAGGTTGAATAAAGTTAAGTAGCAATGACAAATTTATGAATAAGAGAATAAACAGAAAAGCAGAGAATATATTTTATGCCCTAAATTTTCGAGCTAAGTGACAAAAGGAAATCAAACTTAATTTTTTTTTCTGTTTGTTTCTCCTGCCTATTTTAAAGCCACTAAGTTGATACCTGTTTTTATTTTACTTTATTTTCCTGCCACCCTATTATGCTCACCACTGGTAAAACAAACAGGACATTTTAGCTTTAATCTCCTTACTACATAACCCAAATAACTTCAGTCATGTTTGCATTAATGCTGCATTAATCATGTTGTTGCGTATTAATGAGTTTTCAGGCTATGCTAATTACTGTCATAGATTCTGCAGCAGCCCATTAAATATACAAATTACAGAATTAAAGAGCCAGAGCTCTTCATGATTAATCTCTAAATGGAGAAAAACTAATGATGTCTGTACAAAGTTTCTCTCTACTTTTGGCTGAGTGAGCCCAATGAACAATCAATTAGACTATTTGAGGAATAAGGACCTCATGTATCACACGGTTTTAGATAGGTGCTTTCTGACAACAGTGGACACTGCATTATAGTTCATAAAAATCTCACACTCTTCACCTGTCTCCTGGTTACAATGTTGTCCCATGTTGAAAGTAATTTGGAATATGGTAAGTTCATGCTCAATTCATTCCAGTGAGGATCTAAAGTACCAAAAGGGGTTGCTGAAACCGGTTTGGCTCAGTGGATAGAGTGTTGGCCTGCGGACTGAAAGGTCCCAGGTTCGATTCTGCAAGGGTATGTACCTTAGCTGCTGGCACATCCCCAGTAGGGGGCGTGCAGGAGGCAGCTGATCAATGTTTCTCTCTCATCAATGTTTCTAACTCTCTATCCTTCTCCCTTCCTCTCTGTAAAAAAATCAATAAAATATATTAAAAAAATAATAAAGTACCAAAAGGGACACCTGAAAAGCATATTCATCTAAAGGAATTATTACACGAAGGGCTGCAAACACAAAAAACATCAAGAAAAGGACAATTTTCACAAAAGCAAAATCATAGTGCCATTTTATCCTACAGGAAGTCTACATGGTATCACAGGGTAGGACTGTCCGGCACAGCAGATCAGATCTGGAATGAAAGGTGGGACTTGATGTTGACATGGCGGGCAGATGGCATATCAATACCCAGCTGTCAGCTCGGGGACAAAAGGTGGTTCCACATTTCACGGGCAGAGCACAGCAAGGACTCTGAGGCCAGGGACACCACAGAGGGCCACAGGCTAAAGAATAAGGGGGAAAGTCAGGGTTAGAAGAAAGAGATCTAGACAGAGACAAGCATAACCTTGTCCATGCATGAAGAGGTGAAACTTGGACACCCAGGCGGCTAGCACAATTGTGTGTGGAGCAGGAATAGTGGAAATGAAGGTTTTAGTCACAGAAGGCGGCCTGGTAAGAACCAGAGAGAAATGCAGGTTCTAGTCTCCTGGGCAGGTTTCCAAGAGCAAACAGGGTGTTGAGTAGCAGCACCAAGGAAGGGATGGACGTGGAGCTCAGGGAGGTGCGCAGAGGCCCTTTGTCAAAAGTGTGTACAAAGTCAAGGCCGGATTCTCTAACAGGAATGACTTCCTGAGAAGTATGGATCATGAGTCTGAAGCATGTAGCACTGGCTCCCGGGAATGGGGTTGGATGAGCCCAAAGGTCAAGGTTAAGAGGCTATTACTTTGGCAAGAGGAGGCCTCTAGCATTTGCCAGCCTACTGTTACACAAGACCCTATGGAAATGGCTTTCTTTTAAGGTCCAATGCGCTAATGTTGTGCTGTCATACTCACCTTGGGTGGGAATTAGAGCAGACACTGAGCTTTGTTTGATAGAGGAAATGTTGGATACTGACAGAGGGAAAGATCATATTTTATTTGTTCCTCGCAGTTCATTTGTCCCCATTACACAGAGGAAAGAATGGAGGCGCAGAGAAATTACCCAGCACTAGAGAAGGCACACCAACAAAAAAGGAAGCACCATTAATTTTGTCTTCTTCTTGATAAGTTTTGTTGAGCATAGGGACTCAACAACTGTTTGTTAAGAGAAGGAAACAAAATAATAGAATAAAATAGGTAAGATATTCCATAAAGCAGAGCTAAGCAAGTGAGGAGGAAGTGCATTTACTAACTAGCCAACTGATAAACTTGATCTCTGACACATGTTCTCATACACCTATAGTCCTTTATCTATAGGTCCTTTATCTAAATCCTATAAATGGCCAGCCATGGAGCTATCGAGATCTCTCCTTGCTTCTATTTCCCAAGATGTGCTTCTCATATGCTCTTCCTTTTCTCCCCAGTAAGGGAAGTCTTTGAGAACTGGAAGAGTGGCCACATTTCCCAAGCCATTGGTTATTAGATCAGTTGCCATATAGCTGTGCACACAATGGAAATTCAATCCATGTGGCTGGCTGACAAACCCAAATGCAAACTGACTGCGGAAAGACTTAGATTCAAATCCAGCAATTTATACATATACCAAACATACACATACATGGAATGATAGAAGCTACAGCTTGGTGGTCAAACTAAATAGAAGTTCAACACCTAAGAAAGATGTGCATTTCCCTGTGGTGAGGGCATGACATGTACAGAACAGAAACTGGTCATAGATTCTTTTCTTACTGGGAAGTAGGAAAATGATCTCATAGGCCTCTACTCACTGCCTATACTCATGACCTTACAGCTATAACCAGGGTTGACTGAGTTCTTTATAGAAGACCCCCCACCCCCGATCCAGGCTGCTCAACAGTCCAGAGATCCTTCCCCTCACAAAGGTAAGACATCCATCAAAGGTGTTCTGAGCATCTCTCAGACTGAATGGATGTACTGGATGGTAATTTAAGTAAGAACCTTTGTCACTTCAGCAGCGATTGTATGAACACAATGTGGCCCAGGCAGAAAGTAATTAAATTGATGTAGGAAAGGCACACGACTTGAAGTGGATAAAATACAAATACATCAAAATTAAAGTCAGTGTAATGAGCTGAAACACTGCAAATTCAGACAACAGCGCATCAGCCAAAGCACAAAAAAACCCTTATAGGTGGCATCAAAGCCGGCAGGATACACAGCAACTTGGAAATCCCACAGGAAGTAAGCGGGCGTATTGATTGGGTGCTGCATGTACTGAACACGAAAGTAAGTGGAGAAAAAGCTATAGACGGGCCGAATACAATGGGCCAAACTAGAAATATAGCGAGAGAGAAAATAGAGGGTGTGTGAGGAAAAGCTCTAGAATCTGCAGATAGACATACACTGAGTGGCCAGATGATGATGATCTCTGAACGCATAATAATCTGGCCACTCAGTGTATATCCTGTATAATAAAAGGCTAATATGCAAATTGTCCCCTCGACCAGGAGTTTGACCAGCAGGCAGGCCAGCCAACCACCCATGTCCCCTCCCCCTGGCCAGACAGAGTGGCCAGATTATTATGCGTTCAGAGATCATCATAATCTGGCCACTCAGTGTGTAAGTAAAAGCAAAAGCTTAGGAAAAAACAAAAAGCAATTCAAGTCAGAAACTCAGCAAGAAACCAAAGTCATGACAGAAGTAGAGGCTTAAGATAAGACCGCATTCAACTTAACACCAAGTTTTAAATCAGAACCACCAACTCGGCAACCAATAGGTCATATGTTAATGAGTCAAACAGGGATGATCATTGAATGCAAGAAATACGCAACCTCTCATCCAGGAATGGTTGTGCTGCCATTTTCCCTCACTATTGTCCACATGGTGACCTTCTGCTGGAAGGACACACCAAAACCCACCATGGAATTAAGGGTTGCCAGTAAAGGAGGGGTGTTTTCTCTCTGCAGAGAGTCTATGGAGAGGAACAGCTCATATATTTGGCACCATCTGCTTACAAGGCATTCTGCATACCAGGGTTTCCACTTAGCAGGAGTTCTTTTTTTTTGTTTTGTTTTAATGCTTTTATTGATTTTTAGAGAGAAAGGAAGGGGCAAGGAGGCAGACCATCAGAGAGGAGAGAAAATCATTGATCAGCTTCCTCCTGCATGTCCACTCCTGGGGATCCAACCTACAACATGGGCCTGTGCCCTGACAAGGAATCGAACTGCTGCCTTATACCAAAGTAATAACTGAGTGAGGCTGAAAGGAGGAAAAATGCCTTCTAAGGTTGAGCTCTTTTTCAATGGCAGTAAGATGAAAATTCTCCTTTCCTAACTTCGGCCAAACTCTTTTCTCAGGGGTACAGTGGTACCTTGAGATACGAGTGCCCTAACATACAAGATTTTTGACATACGAGCTGTCGAGCGAGCGATTTTTGCTTTGAAATACGAGCAACAGTTGAAATAGGAGTCATCGTGTGGATCGGCCGGCTGCACACGACCCACCAGTTTACTGCGACTCGAGCATCCCAGTTTCCCACGTCTCAAGGTTACAGGACGAATTAAACTCACATCTCCAGGTACCACTGTATTTAGTGGCTGCCTGAGATGCACGGAACAGTGCTGCCTGTCAAGGAAGGGAGAAGTGTGAGGAGCAGTGGCCTCAGGACCCTGATGGAATCCATTTCCTGTGAGTGAGTCTGAAAGGACAGTCCCGCAATCCTGAATCATGTCCACGCATCCATGGCGATGCCCGTTATTGGGCCCACGCCCTCTGCTGAGGCCAGCCTTGGCAGCACTCTCTCTTCTTCATCCGATTTGTTTCAGGAGGAAGCGCACAGGACAATGCTACCACCTCTGCTGCTGGCACCTAGACAGAGCCCTTCCGACACCCATCTGTGCTGCACGCCGCGGACCAAATAATAAAGGCAACTCTGGAAAATTCCCCAAATGATAGATCGTCCCGCACTCTCAAATGGAGAGAGAGAATTCAGACCGAGAATCCCAAACATGAAGGGCTGAAGAGGATCAAAGAATGCAAATGAAATGCTGCTGTAGCGAAACTGTCAGTCACTCTGCATCCTTCTAATTTCTTTGCCTTTATTTGCAGGGAAGTTTCTAGTCCCCTCCTGGGAGTTCATAGAGGGTTCTAGCGAGGCAGGAGAGTGACTGGGGGAAACTGCCCACCAGTGTGGCTCTCTCTCTCTGGTCAAAGGGAAAGATATTGATGCAGAAGTCGGTGTATTTTTAAACTTCCTGCAGTGGTCAATGCGAAGATGCAACTCGAGGTGAAAATCCTCAGGAACTCTGGAAACTTCTGAGAAACTTGGACATGAGATGGGATGTTTCCTATGGATCCCTATGGGGCCAAGAATTTGAAGCATCCAATGAACTGATTCTCGTGAGAGCGTAAATGGATTTTTTTAGGATGGAGACCGGCACCTTGCAATTCAAAGATTTCCCCTCTCCCCCAATTTTATTTTTTGCTTGTTTTGATGGAATAATATATTATAATTACACACTGACTGAATTATCTATGGATGCTCAGCATTACATTTTTTTTAATACATTTTATTGATTTTTTACAGAGAGGAAGGGAGAGATAGAAAGTCAGAAACATTGATGAGAGACACCTATCAGCCGCCTCCTGCACGCCCCACAGTGGAGATGTGCCCGCAAGCAAGGTACATGCCCCCAACCGGAATCGAATCCGGGACCCTTCAGTCCGCAAGCCAATGCCCTATCCACTGAGCCAAACCGGTCTCAGCACATTTGGTTCTTTTTCATCTGTTTTATTTAATCCTAAAAATAAGCATAGGCTTGAGACATTGCTTTCCCTACTATAAAGATTAAGACACTGAGGTTTGGTGGTTTTAGTTCTAAAGGAATGAAGGAAAAGATTGAAAACTACTGACTCAAGTCCAGGTTCCTCTGTTTGTTTACTGTAAGACATCTGGCTATTTATAAAGTTCATACAGGAACTATTATGAGGTTACATTTCCCAAATTACAATGCCTTTCATAACACTCCCCTGAGCAAACACTGACTAGGTCTCATTTAAAACCAAATTAGATGGAAACTATTCTTTTTCTATCCCCTAAAAACTATACCTTTCCCAGAATCACCTTCTACTATTTCCACCCCCCAAAGTAAGACAACCAATAAAAACTAGTGCTTTATCTACACCACATTATCTGCTATTTCCCACTCTTGCCTTTAATTTCTCATCTTGATGCTTTACCATGATTGCCCTTCTCTTGGACAGAATACCATGCTTAGTCCATTTGTATCTTTTCAAAAGTTACCTGCTCTTCACAGATTATCTCATTGCCGCCTGCTTTCGGAAGCCCCTCCTGATAATTCTGAGTGGACACCATTTATTATTCATGGCTGTTTGCTACCACATGTCAGGCGCTCTTAGAGTTGCTTTGCACGTTGGTTTCTTTATTGGCCACAATACCTCTATCAGATACGCCCCACCTATGACCACCCTCATCACCTCTTTACACACCACAGAACTGAGACCCAAGAGGTTACAGAGCTATGAGAGGTCTCAGACCAAGAAGGCAGGGGAGAGAGACAGGATTTCAAGCCAGGGCATTCAAGCCAAGAATGCGGGCACAGCTCTCCCGTTTCTGAGATACGACGCCTGTTATTCTGCACTTCTATGACTTTCATCTCGTCTAGCTTTGAGAGAAGGGGCACTATCCTACCTGGCTTTTTAGCCCCTTGACCTGGGAAGGCTGCCCTTTCATAGAAAAGATGCAACATATTGTCCTTGACAGTCTCACACTTCGCACATGTTGCTTTCTTATAATGATTCGCCCAGGTCCTTTTTTTAAAAAATATATTTTATTGATTTTTTACAGAGAGGAAGGGAGAGAGATAGAAAGTCAGAAACATCAATGAGAGAGAGACATCGATCAGTCGCCTCCTGCACACCCCACTGTGGAGATGTGCCCGCAAGCAAGGTACATGCCCCCAGCCGGAATCATACCTGGGACCTTTCAGTCTGCAAGCCGACGCTCTATCCACTGAGCCAAACCGGTCTCGACACACAGGTCCTTTTTCATATTGCTAACTCCTCTGTTAGGGTATCTGTACAGTATCTTACGCATACTCATGGCCTTTGGAGCAATGGGTGTCTGGTTAACTCTCCTCAGCTTTGTTGTAAAAATTGGGAGAAGGTTAAGATCATGAACTCTCGCAGACCCAGCCCAAGTCAAGCTGACACTGATCAATTTCACTGCTCTCAGTCCCATCCTTGGCTACCGAGGTCCCCAGATTCAATTCACTGTATTATGAGAGCTAAAAGGTTGATGGTAGCTCTCTTTAGTCAATTTCTTGTTTTGTTGAAGCAAACAAAATCTCCTCTACGTAAGGAGTATTGGTGACCTTGGTCCACCCCACACTGCACCTGTGGTCCTGGGCCAGCCTGGTGACACAGTGATGGGACTCTACTTATACATCCCCTGGGGACACTGGTTGCTGTAGGCCACGTTCTCTGTTCCCCACAGACAAAGTCTGCTCGCAACTACTTAGACTCCAGAAAGAGCAGAAAGTTTAGTCCATGTGAAAATGTTAAAGCCTGATAAAAGCTTAGTGTGTGTTCTCTCCCAGTGGGCTCGGAACTCAATTTTAATAGAGAAAAAACCTCTCTTCGTTTCCAAAATTCCCGAAATATCGATCTGTGGAGCCCTGCTAAGTGTAATGCTAAAATCTGCACCGCAGGGAGGGCGAGGGGAGACAGAAACGCGTTCCAAGGTTAATGAGGTTTAGGAAATACCGTTCTCTGAAATCCACAATGAAAAGTAACTTTCTTCCTAAATAAACAAAGACCTCATGCAACAACATCAACAAAAATGACAACAACAACAACAACAAAAAAACAGGCTCACTTGGTTGGACACAGTGGCTGTCTCAATTTATGGCAACATGTTAAGTATATTTTGCATTCAGACCTCTGTTCTATGGAAGGACCAATAATCTATAGGGTGGATCATGTGTGTCAATGATTCTTCAGTGAATCAGCTCTGTGTCCCACTCAACTCATACCCAAGTGGCGAGTGTCAAAGTCTGTCTACTTATAGGGCCAGCAAGCTGTGAGCTTACACACACACACAGGACATCAGCGGAAGTCACCAGAGATGGGGTTTGTAACAGGACTCACACTAGAGAAGCTGCATGAAGCATGCATGTCTCGAGGCTCGGAAAGCGGATTGTGAGGGACATGGTTTCTCCATTGTGACTGTGGAGGGAGAGCCACGCCCCCAGCGGAGGAATCAGAAGCTGAGAGCGAATGCCCGGGGCTCAGGCATGGAGACACAGGGTAACATCCATTCCCATTTCACACTCCAGAGGCCCATGATGTCACGGACTTAAAGGGGAATTAAATTAGCACACTGGTCTGTAATTTTTCTCCTCCACATTTCCGAGAAAAAAAAAAATAGCTCTTCCTTTCAGGGCTTTATGTTGATTTTCATATTATCGCTTAAAATATGAATGATTACCATGTATAGGTCTGGCTAATTCTGAATGATGATAATCAGGAAATCTCCTTTCCTTTTGGAGTAAACTTCCTGATAGCTTCATTCCTTCTTTGAATCCCTTTCACAGAATTGTGGATTTGTGGAACACCGAAGATTATGATTGATTACAATATTTGTATTATAATGAATCATGATTTGATCTATCATGCTGCTTATGCGATGCCTGCTCTGTGCTGCGCTGTCTTGCCCACACGCACTAGCACAGACTCGTTTTGACTCAGAAACACTGAGAACTGAGCAAGATTAACAGCAAAACCGTTTCTGTGCTTTGTAGAAACAACTCTTTTGAGTCTCAAATTGCAACGCCTAACTAGAGTGAGATTAATTTCCAAACCAAAGCAAAGTACATAAAAAATAACAGTTCTGAAAAATCTCTCCCATATCCCCCCCGCTTGTGACAACAAAATGAAGGAACACACTATACATATAGTTAGATGCGAGCATGATTTTGCATGCAGAAAACTTTAAAAATATATTCCATTTCACACAGCCTTCAAAAAAAAAAAAGATTAGGGAGACAAATTTAGGAAGTGATATTAATTAATTAAAATGTCCCAGGGAGCAGGATAGATAAAAAATGCTTGAAGAAATAAAACAGAAAGCCCTGTGTGTGTGTGCGTGTGTGCGTATGTGTGTGTGTAAGAGAGAAAGTTTTAAAAAGGTGTTATTCAATGAAGAGTCATGTCAGAGAGCAATTACCATATATTTCCATTGGGACTGGCCTGTGTGTGGAATGAATGACCCTTCGGAAGCTGGAGGCAACTAGACCTGAGAATTACAGTGCATACAGCCTCATAACCCGCAACTTGAAACTGCTGGCCCAATTCTTACAAAACTCCTTGTTGGCCTGTGAAATGTTTCTTCCAACTAAACTGTGACCATTTGGAGATATGAGAGGATCAGACTACTAAAGTCAAAGTTAACCAACAGGGGCTCTTTTGCGCTATTATTGTTTTACTTCCAGAGTTGCATTCAGGATAAGAAACCATGTGTTTATAACATCAAGTGGCGATCAGTTGAGTAGAGCAATCTATTGACCTGGCTAAGTTTTCACATGTGGTCAAACTGTGCTCATATGGTCGGGGTATGCAAATTAAGGAAAACCTTTTGGATTCAAAATGGGAAAAGAGGAATGCTTTAACATAATAAAACTCTAGTTTCATTTAGGTAAACCCCCAAAAGTGTTTTTTGGAAGATACAGAAGAAAAGGTGACTGTATCAGAATCAGATTGTTAATATGCAAAACATATGACAATGAGGTAGAAATTAATCTCACCGTCTTATGAGGTTGTAAATGCTTTGAAAGCCAATAGGATATAAGACTAATCTTTGCATCCCGGTGCTTCCCATGCTGGCTAATATCTAGTAGACCTCTTAACAGAGACTTGTTCCAATCGGTCCATCCATACTTGGTTTTGCTAAAAAAAATGCACCCCTCCATTGAAGAAAGGCAAAAAAATTTAAAAAAAATAAAATAAACAGTCTGGGCTCAGCATGTTAGAATAAAACAAAAACGTGTTATCTGTCTTCAGTTACAGAAACACTCCCGTTAGCTCGCCTGCGCCACTGTAACCTATGCCATGGACGATGCGCTTTAGCTAATTCTCTCCCGCTCTCCGAGGCCACAGGAGGAGGTCTTGCCACAACGCTCTCTCTGCCTTTGATTTTCCCTGGCATTTTCCAGCCTATGAAGTCCCGCCTTTTAACTCATCTTTGCTTTTTATTGGCCTTTTTATTGACTTTTACCTTATCACTTGCTGGACTTTTAATTTTTATTCGACTCTGTTCAGGCAATAACACGTAGATGTCACGTCACCAAATCCGGCCCTGCTTTGGACTCAGGGCCCGGTGCCCTGCCTGGTGTGATGCCAACAATGAGCCTGGCATCCGTGCGGCCCGGAGCACAGAAATCTCTCAGGAAGACAACTCAAGGCTGGAATGGCAAATGGGATCAAACACAGGAAACCAAAACAGCCCATGCATTTTCACTAAAAAACTTCAGTACCTTGAGATACGAGTGCCCTAATATACGAGATTTTGGAGATACAAGCCGCCGAGCGAGTGATTTTTGCTTTGAAATATGAGCAACATTTGAGATAGGAGTAATCACGCGATTGGCCGGCTGCACACGACCCACCAGTTTACCGCGACTCGAGCGTCTCATAGTTTCCCACGCCTCAAGGTTACAGAACGAATTAAACTCATATCTCGAGGTACCACTGTATGTAGATTTGGGTTTCCCTTGCTACAGCTCCATGTCCCTCGCTCACCTTAACGCAAAGAGCAGCCACCTCTGTTGGAAACACCAGTCCTATTTTTGTCCCGCTCTCTACCTGCGCCCTTCCCTCGCTCAGTCTCATCCCCCGGATTCCCGCCTCACTCCGCAGCTTCAATGTCCTTTCATTACCAACCGCCCAGGAACACTGGCCAAGGTCAGGAAGCAAGTGTGGGAATTGCATCTTCATGGCCTGTCCGTTTTCTGCCCGGCCAGGCTCTCCACTTGCCGGAAATTGCTCCCCCGGGCTTACACTGGCCCATGTCACCGCTTTGGAACAAAATTCATATGCCATGCCCCAGGCACCGGCTGTTAAAGGAGCCTGAAGTCATAATGGACCCTGGAGTCACAGCTGACTCGAGGTGTTGAAGATCGGCCCCCTCGGCGGGGAAAAGGAGAGAGAGAATTTCATTGCCTTTCCTTCTCATCCTAGGACTGGAGGCCTGTGTACTGCGATTAGCTTACAGGCGGACTATTCCACATGCTCCGTACGAACGCTAATCACTGCCTATGTTTTCTCACCTGGACAACAGACAAAAGCAAGATCCTGACTTACAACAGCCCGGAGTGGAGATGTTTGTTTAGACTTCCTCAAATGTACTTTCTAGACAGATACCGTTCAGTGAGTTTCAAACCTATCAGCCAGATTTTTTATAGTGTGATCCTGCTGTTCAGTGCTTTCCCAGGCTCACGTTAGCAAAAGCTTTGATCTTCTCATCCCATGCCTTACCTGTATCTCTCGAATCTTCCCACTTTGGGATAACACACCCACACACCCACATACACATATACACACGCACACCCATGTACACACACACACTGAGAAGGCAATACATAAACTCTCCTGATGCAAAATCCAAAATGAGTCCTTCAAGTAAAGGCTGCTTTAAATGTATAGAAAGCAAAACAGTATTCTGATTCCTAGCAGATGTTATAATGTGACTTTCCTAACACAAGGTTTAATGAATAATCTCATAATAGGATTTGGGAAAACGGAATTTTCTTTTTGGCGAACAAATAATTACCCTGCTCTGCCCCCTTCTGAATCTCATTAGAATTCAGTCTCCACCAAGCCAGGGATTTATTTATTTATTTTATTTTTATTTTTAGATTACTCTCCGGTGCCACAAACAGTGCCTCGTACACAGTAGATGCTCAGTAAATATTCTAAGGCTGAGTGATTTATACGGAGTATTCATATAGAGTATACTGTACTTCCTAGAGTTTTTTTTGTTGTTGTTAACCTTCACCCAAGGTTATTTTTCCATTGATTTTTAGAGAGAGTGGAAAGGAAAGGGAGAGTCAGAGAGAAACATTGATGTGAGAAAGACACATCTATTAGCTGCCTCCCTCACACACATGGCCAGGGACTGAGCCTGCAACTGAGGTCCATGCCCTTGACCTGCATTGAACCCAGGACCCTTCAGTCCTCAGATGGACGTTCTATCCTCTGAGTCAACGCAGCGAGGGCTCTAGGCTTCTTGAAGTCATGGATTATAGTGTTTGCTTGGCATCTATAGCTTCAACATAGTGTCTTGTACGTCCTTGCTAATTGATCATTATTTGTTTTATAAAAAAAATGAAACTTTCACATGTAAGATGACCTATGAACACAGCCTTAGTAAGTCCTCCTGGTCCAAATCCCTCTCTCCCCCGAGCATCACATTCATCACATGGCCTGAGTTCTGAGGTTACTGAGGCGACCGCACAGTCATGGCGAGGGCAAGCAAAGCCCAGAGACCCGCTGCCGCCCCTGACATCTACCAGCGTGACATCTGTCAGCTGAGCCTGTGGTCCAGACCGTGGCCCTCAGGGGACAGGGCACAGACAGGTACCTTTTAGCTAAAGAGATGCAGGCAACGGGCCCAAAGCGACGAGACAGCAGAGCGAGCCTTGAGGACAGACCTCAGCAAGAGGTACAGGCAGCCCGGGTGGCCCCAGGCGCCAGGGACACAGATGCCGAGCTGAGCCTCAGAGACGCTCGTGGCTCGGGGACCGCTTCACACCCCCTCTGCTCCCGCAGGGGGTTCATCAGTGACAACATGTGTCTTTGCTCCACAGAGAAAACAGCACTGCTCCCCGGGGAGACCGCCTTCTTTGCATTTTAAACTTTGTGACCAACTTTTTAAACAGGGCGGAGGGGGGAGCCGGGGGGCAGAGATCCCATTTTCCCAAATTGCAGTGTTCGTTCCCCGTCTCACTTCATAATTTGGCGACGCGATTCTGTCTGGTGTGCAGAAAAAGGCAGGCGAGGAGTGTATTATGCAACTCTGCGCAACTCTAATTAAGTTTCTCATGATGAAAACCTGCAATATGCACATGGTAATCGCAGAAGCAAGCAAAAATGAGAGCCTCTTTCCACACTGTGCGAGGGGCGCCATTAAGCTCCTGTGCATCCCCCTCGTCGGCACCCCTGCTGCTGTCTCCCCGCAGGGAAGCTTCTGAGGGCACCCGGGGCTCTGCAGGGAGCGGGGGTGGGGGCGATGCCACCCTACTGAGCATCCCAGGAGGCCAGGGAGGCTAGAATGTTCCTGAAAATGCCTCCATTCCCACGCAAGCTCAGCACACATACTAAGAGCCTTTCACTGCAGCCGGACGGCTGGATTAGCTCTCTAGGCAACCTGCGTGCACAGGTCAGTGAGTTCACAGGGACTCTCAGGTGCCACCATGTTCGTGGCAGCCAATCAAGTGATGCTCCCTTGGTAACACACTAGCAACAGCCATGTAGTGGCTGAGTTATGGCTTACAGTTTTTTGTTTTGTTGTGTTTTTATATTTTTATTGATTTCAGAGAGGAAGAGGAAGGGGAAAGAGAGAAACATCAATGGTAAGAGAGAATCATTGATTGGCTGCCTCCTGCATACTCTCAGCTGCAGACTGAGCCCGCAACTGGACATGTGCCCTTGACCTGAATCGAACCCGGGCCCCTTCAGTCCCCAGGCTGATGCTCTATCCACTGAGTCAAAGCAGCTAGGGCTGAGTGACAGCTGATAGTTGATTTCTTGGAACAGCTCCAGGAACTTCCACATGAACGGTCTCCCTTGGTCCTCACTGTAAAGATGGAAGAAACCAGAAGACATGCTTTTCCTCCTAGAGATGCAGAGAGTGAAATCCCTCAGAGGTGAAATGGAAACGCCTCCACTACCTGCTAATGCAGTGGTTCTCAACCTTCCTAATGCCGCAACCCTTTAATACAGTTCTTCACATTGTGGTGATCCCCAGCCATAAAGTTATTTTTGTTGCTACTTCATGACTGTAATTTGCTACTGTTATGAATCTTAATGTAAATATCTGTGTTTTCTGATGGTCTTAGGAGACCCTGCTAGCTGTTCGCGACCCACAGGATGAGAACCGCTGTGCTAATGGAAGGACGCTGAGTCTCTCTGTATCCCTTTAGCTGCACAGACCTATCCGGTGTCGCCTTGATTTGTGCAAACTTAGTAACCAAGTTTTGAATCTTTTTCAAAATTGAAAATTGCAGAAGACAAATAATACATATAAAATAGACACATTCATGCATATTGTCGTTTCCTTTACAGAAATAAAATGACTAGTTGGCCTATAGCTCATGCATTACCCAGTTAGCTAATTAATGTGAAAACAGGAAACTGGGGGACATATTTGGCATCTGAAGAGCCAGAAATGACACAAAATCCCCAAACTGATTAAAAGGTAATTCCCCACCATGAAATTCGTATTCTATATAATAAAACCCTAATATGCAAATCACCAAACAGCAGAACCGATTACTATGATGTGCACTGACCGCCAGGGGGTAGATACTCAACACAGGAGCTGCCCCCTGGTGGTCAGTGCGCTCCCATGGGAAGAGTGCTGCTCAGCCAGAAGCCGGGCTCAAGGCTGACAAGCTCAGCTGTGGTGACAGGAGCCTCTCCCGCCTCCACTGCATCAGATGGTAAGGAGCAAGAGGTCTAGGACTGCGAGGGGTCTAGACTGTGAGAGGGATGTTTAACTGCCGGCTGGAGGGATCAGGCCTAAGCTGGCAGGCGGACATCCCCCGAGGGGTCCCGAACTGAGAGAGGGCTCAAGCCAGGCTGAGGGATCCCGCCCCCACCATCCCAGTGCATAAATGTCATGCACCAGGCCTCTACTTATAAATAAAAAGGTAGCAAGATGTGATGGGAAACAAGTTGTCAGAGGATCTGAGGGCCTGGCCTCTAGTTCTGCTTGTCAGGTCCTGGACCACTTGCTCATTTTAGCTTAGTCATGAGGGGACAAGCCACATAGCCTCTCGGATATTCCATTTTCTTAGCTGAGAAACTAGCCGATTCCTCACCTCACCTCTCTCCCCTAACCTCCAGCCAGACACGTACATATTATTTCATAAAGTTGTTGAAACCATATATGTGAATGTATTTTAAATATGCTAATATTGTATGCAAATATAAGCTCTTTTAATTATTAACTCCTGCATTCAAATCTGATTTGTTTCCACTCTTACTATCTCTGTGTCAATCCTAACTTGATTTAGTCTCCACAACTTATTTATGCTTATACTCGTAAGATTTTCAATATTTAAATTTTACTGAACCCAAGCTAACGTCTAACCTGAACCCCAAACCCCCCGATGTTTTAAACCCACTTCTTCTTGAAGTGCCTTTGTTGACTAATGAGAAAAATAGGTCCCTCTTCTCTCTGTAACACCGCCTCGTGCATCGGTAAACGGCTATCATGCATCCCTCCTGTCTTCTCTCCTGAAGATTGAACATCCTCAGGCCTCCCAGCCTTTTCTTAGAGGCCCCATTTTCGAAGCCTTTCATCATGTTTTGTTGCTCTCGTTTGAAACCTCTGGCAAGTTTGTCTGTGCTTTTTGTAAAACGTGTCATCCCAAATGGAGCACGCGACTCCTGTCAGGGGCTAAGGATTGCCAAGTGGAGCCCAATCATCTCCTTATTTATTTTATCCCTGACAATTCTGCTAATACCACAAAGGGTAGCATTATCTTGCTTCTTCTTTTTATTTATTTTTTTCTCAACAGCATCCCACTGTTAACTTTTTAAAAAATATATTTTTATTGATTTCGGAGAGGAAGGGAAAGGGAGAAAGATAGAAACCTCCATGATGAGAGGGTATCATTGATCCCTCCACTAAGAACCACTCAGTTCTGCTCTGATTAGACACTCACACTTGTCCTACCTGACAGTGATCAGTAGAGCAAGGCCCCTGGTACCCAGGAAGTGGCCATGTGTCCCTTGTTGGGTGGAGGCAGAGGCAATATGTCAAGATGGGGTGTCCCGTGGTAGGCTAAGAGCTTAAGAATTACACCAACACCAAATCCATGCCTGCACCTCTGACTTTGGGTGTGGTCCCAGTTTGGGACCCATTGGGAGATGTCGGAATGTGGGTTTCAATCTGATTCCTGCAGGCCAGGCTGAGGGACTCCACCGGTGCACGAATCCATGCACCAGGCCTCTAGTATGTATGTAAGGTCTTTGGTTAATCTCTTCCTGCCCGTACCCCTCCACACTTCCCTCTGAGATTCATCAGTCTATTCCACATTTCCATGCCTGTGCACCGAGTGCCTGCCCCCTGTGGTCAGTGCTCATCATAGCTACTGGTTGCATGGTTACTTACATAGGTTTATATACACTGAGTGGACAGATTATTACGATCTCTGAATGCATAATAATCTGACCACTCAATATGAGTGTGTGTGTATGTATATTATACATATATATGCATATATATATGCATATACATGTATATATATGTGTGTATATGTATATGTATATATGTGTGTGTGTGTGTGTGAGTGTATTAGAGGCCTGATGGATACATGAATTCATGCATGGGTGGGGTCTGGCCAGACGGAGGGGATATGGGCAGTTGGCTGGCCTGCCTGCTGGTCAAAATCCTGATTGAGGGGACAATTTGCATATAAGCCTTTTATTATATAGGATATACACTGAATGGCCACATTATGCGTTCAAAGATCATAATAATCTGGTCAATGTGTGTGTGTGTGTGTGAGAGAGAGAGAGAGAGAGAGAGAGAGAGAGAGAGAGAGAGAGAGAGGTCCTAATCAAGTATTTGAGGATTTTTTACTATTGCTCTTTGCTTGGTTTTGGCTATAACAAACGATGAAGCAGGAAGATAGCAGTTTGTTATAATGATTAAAAAACAGTCAAACAGCCATGAATTCTATTCTTGTAGGGTCTATTAGAGGCAGGAATCAAGTCTATAGGACTCCAACTATATCCTCTTTATCCTAAATTGTCACACACACAACAGAGACAGATAACAACAATAAAGTACACGGGGAAACTAATCGCTTTGGAAAACAACTAACAGAGAGAGGTAGAGTCTCCCCCTGGGTTGGGGCGTTTAAAAAGCTTTTCTTTCATACATGCAGTTCAGATTGAATTCTCACCCATGCCCATGACACAGAGATAATGTGGCATATTAGCTACAGGGAGAAAACACACCTCCAAATAGGATACTCGCTGAAAGTTTTTAATGAGGCATTAACAGCTCTGTAAATTAAAGTTCTAATTGGTACAGTTTTATGAAATAAACAGGGAGAGAACAGCATCAGATGTAGGCTGCTGTTTGCTGCCTCCACTCAACACATTTTAAGTGAGTGGCAAATTGATTTTGCAATCCTTAATTATGTTTCTCTCTCTTTTTCTTTCTGACTACTGAGTTTATAAGTGTGCCAAAGAAATCAGTTTTCAGCAAACTATTTTTCTCAGTTAATAACACAGCATATTAACACCAATTATATGAGCTAGGAAAAATACATCACAGAGTGCCTACTATCCAAGCAAGAAATAGTCTATTGTGCATGCAAACACGTTTCATATTTTCACTGATTAAATTCTTCCTTATGACAAAATATCTAGAAAACAGACAAAGGCCAGTCCTTTATGTACATAAAAAATTATGCCCTAAATGTGAATGAGACTGAAAAAGCCCTATTCTGTAGAGAAAGAGCAATGTGTGTGTTTTTTTAGTTATACAGATTCTTATTATCAAGATAGTTTAGAAATTTTTCTTAGGATTTATAATATATAGTGGATACCAATTTGTTGCAGGTGAAATCTGGAGTGTTGACCTAACCTAAAGTATATACAGTGTTTAAGTCTCTAAAGGAGTACAGGACCAGTAAATTAAATAACATAAAAAATGGATTATTTTTTTCTTGAAGGTAAATGCAATTTTTCCACTACAAGGTAGATCAAAGGCTCTTATACCTAAATGCAAGATTCACGGGAGAACTGTTTCTCTCATCCATTATAGTGAGGTATGACTTACATGCAATAAACTCTATCCATGTAAAAGGTACACACAATTCAGTAATTTCAGAGATGTGACCCTGCAAAACCACTGCTAGGATGACTCTTTCTGAAAAAAACTAAGAGGCCCAGGACACGAAATTTGTTCACTTGGGGGAAGGGGTCTCCTCAGCCCAGCCTGCACCCACTCAGAGTCTGGGAGCCCTCAGGGGATGTCCAACTGCCATGGAGATGGGAGAGGCTCCTGCCTCGCTGTGCTTGCCAGCCATGAACCTGGCTTCTGGCTGAGCTGTGCCCCCCTGTGGGAGCGCACTGACCACCAGGGGGCAGCTCCTGCATTGAGCATCTGTCCCCTGGCGGTCAGTGTGTATCATAGCAACCAGTCGTTCCGATGTTCAGTCTATTTGCATATTAGCCCTTTATTATATAGGATAGTTAAGGGTTCTGGCAGGCAGGTAGTTGAAACAGGATGAGGCTTCACAGCAGGCTTTAGGAAGGTTGGTCTATTACTGGTTTGCACTGACCAATAGGATTTTGCTCAGTATCCTTTCCAAAACACCAATCAATATCTGGCAAATGGGGTGATGATGAGAAAGATCCAGAATGGGATGGATGAGAAAGATGCAGCCATTTAAAGGTCGATGTCACAAGCAAAGCTGGACTTTTTAGGAAATAGTTTGTGGAAACCAGGAGGAAAAACCTGGTGATAAATAGTGCTTTTTTAAAATAGTTTTCAAAGGACAGAAGTTTCCATATTGTTGAAGGACCCAGAGGGTGAGGGGTCAAGAAAAGTCCCTTATTTAGAGCATTAGTGGCAATCCCTGAAGAAAGCATGTACAGTAAAGAACTGGGAGAAGAAATGCAGGTGACGACAGAGTGAGGAGTGACGGACAGGTGAGAAAATGGACACACTGAGTCAATTGTGAGAAAAAGAGCATAAATAGAGTTAGAGTCACAAGTGCATGTTCAAATGTAAAGCTGGCCCCTGGAAATGCAGAAATAAGATGTAGACCATCAGAACTCTAGAGAAAGGAGGTAGGCAAGTAACAAAACAAAGGCCAGAATGTCAAAGATGGAGCAAAAGAACGAGGTTAGAAAAAGAGCGTCATCAGTATTTCTGTGGGTTAGCCACATAAAATATATCCTGGATGAAAAGGCACATAATACAAACTCCTGCTTTAAAAACTGTCCAACATAAATGCCTGGAGAACAATGACACAAAGATAGCGTGTATTGCCTTGGACATTGCCTGGTTAGGGCACATGCCCAGGTTGTGGGCTCAATTCCCTGTAGAGGGCATGCGGGAGGCAGCTGATCAATGTTTCTCTCTCCCTCTCTCTCTAAAATCAATAAAAACATTCTTTATTTAAAAAAAAATATGGTAGCTATTCTTTATGGTGATGCCTGCATTGAGTCCTTACTACAATCCATTCTAAGGATGATCACATTGATCTACAGAGCAAAGAGGTGGGTGACGCATGCAATGTTGCACAAGCATGTTGGGGAGCCAGATTTTAAACGTGGGGAGTCCTACCCTAGAGCCTCTACGCATTACTGACTTCCTTCAGGCCAGAATGCCAACGTCAATACCACCACTGCCCTTAAACTAGAATTCCATCAGTTTGACGCTGTTAATCCAGCCACAGCATTGATCACTGTTGTTTATACAGCACTTTCAAGATTAAAAGCACTTTTTCCTGAACTATGTGTGTTTATTAGGACTGTCATCCCAAGGCCATTGCAATAAGCCCTAACAATACGGGCAGGTAAAGTGTGGAAATGTTCATTAACTCTAAAATTTAGTAAGTGTAAGGAGATCGCGTACGAAAGAGATGTGTGACGCTCGGTTCCAGGGAGCTATGGAGGGACAGAAAACAGTCCTGACACAACCCTGGTGACAAGGGACACGGAAGTAACTTCCCCTACAACTGAGAACTATTAGAAAACTGCCTTTGCTTCTAGTATTCCAGACCCTGAGCAATACTTTCATTTGTTGTGGATAACTGTGTTTTTTAAATTTAATCTTTATTGTTCAAAGTATTACCGATGTTCCTTCTTTTTCCCCTATTGATCCCCTCTACTCCACACCCACCCTCCCAGGCCTTCACCACACCACTGTCTGTGTCCATGTTAATGCATATAAAGCCCCCAGTAATGTCTCCCCCGTCCCCTGCCTTCCCTCTGAGATTCAACAGTCCGTTCCATGCTTCTGTGTCTCTGGATCTATTTTGTTCATCAGTTTGTTTATTAGATTCCACATAGGAGTGACATTATGTGATACTCGTCTTTCTCTGATAGGCTATTCCCCTTAGCAGAATACTTCTGGAGTCATATGTTCTTAGACCTCTTAGGTCAACAGACACTAAACACAGTGAGCCATCACCACAAGTTACCAATCCTTTCGCAAAGGTAAGCCGGACAGAGCTTAGAGCGGGCATCTCGATGGAGAACTATGGAAAGGATAAGCGAAGAGGATGACAAGAAAGATTATTCATTTGAAAAAAAAAATGTGGAAAAGAGAGGAAGTGTTGGTACAGAAACCCAGGACACACAGCTGGATGGGGGAGTGGCTACAGAAACTCGCTGCTAGGCCATAGAATAGATTCATATCGTTGTTTTTCAGTAACTATAGCGTAAATCTAGTATCCCAGGTGAAATAACATTTGAGGTTCAAATCTGCCAGGGACAAAAACTTGGCATTTAATTAGGTGGTGTTTTTTTTTTTTTTTTAAAGCAACTTTCTGGCAAAAGCACTCACTCTCAGTCACAGGAAAACAAATATTGGGACACCAGGGTGTTGAAGGTCAGAATTAATATGCTTTTATTAATTAGTCCATCTGAGGAAGTTTGCTCTACTTGCACCTTTACTGCACCTGCATGTAATCAGCTTGCCTTTTATGAAGTGCTCAGGTCTCGATTTACTAAAAAACGGTTAAAATCCTAACAATGACGCAGAAATAGTAAGGACGCGTAAAATGTGTGCTTTTACGGCATATTGACTTGGGCTGCACGTCTCTCTTCCTGGATCGGTAATTAATTGCACCTCTGGATCCGACCGCATTTTCCTGCGGCCCTTTTGGGGAAGACATATGAAATACTAAGGGAACAACACGCGTGACAATCAGGCGTGTCCTTGAGCAGCGATGATTAGGAAGAAAGTGTGCCGAGTGCTCATCGGCAAGATATTCAACAGCAGTCAGCGCGTCTCCTGTGAGGACAAATAAAAGGGAATTGCCTCCAAGTGCACAGGTGCGCTGTGTCCCCAGTGGTTTGCTACAAAGATCTCCCCAAAGGCAGTCGCCGGCTCCCGGGGAGGGTCACCAGGAAAGGGCCGGCTGAAAAGGCTGGTGTGATTGGCATCTCGATGCTGCAATCATCAAACCTTCCCCCAGATGATCAGGGACCTGCTTCCACTAATAGGAAACAGAGGAAGGAGGAGGACAGAGAGGGTCGCCTTTGGAATGCCAATCTCAGAGGTTCCTGTCATTTTCTGTTTTTGCCGCGTTTCCTCTGGCTCACTAGCATCGCATGGAAAGGACTAACGTTTTTATGTAAATCGAGTGCACTGACTCTGCATTCCTGAACAAAATGAGCTTCCTTTTCTCTCTCTGAACACACAGTGATCTGTCTGTCCTTCCGTTTGCATCTGGGAGGGATGGCTCTGCGTGCCATTTCTGTTTTGGATGAAGCAATGCTGTTAGCTCCACATAACACAAACACCTCACCCCGTGATTTCAGGTTTTCTAGTTAGAGCAGTGGTCAGCAAACGCATTAGTCAACAGAGCCAAATATCAACAGTACAACGATTGATATTTCTTTTGAGAGCCAAATTTTTTAACTTAAACTTCTTCTAACACCACTTCTCCAAAATAGACTCGCCCAGGCCGTGGTATTTTGTGGAAGAGCCATACTCTAGGGGCCAAAGAGCCGCATGTGGCTCCTGAGCTGCAGTTTGCCGACCACGGAATTAGAGGATCTCAACATTATTGTGGGATCTGCTGCTGATTTGCACCCTCTGACCAACCCATGAATGGAATTTCCATTTGATACCAAGTAATTCTCCCAGTATCAACAAGTTATTCAGGTTAGTAAAGATGGAGTAACTTATGTCAATCTTCAATTGAGAACATCTATAATAATAAAAGGGTAATGTGCTAATTAGACAGGGCACCCTTTCTTCCTGACAAAGCCACAGTGAGTGGGGCCACGGCAGAGGCAGCAGAGGCTTCAGCCACGGTGGCAGTGAGCAGGGGCCAGGGCCAAGGCCCTTGCACACGTTTTGTGCATCGGGCCTCTAGTCCTATCTAATTCGAAAGAGTAATATGCAAATTGAACATCACTCCAACACACAAGATGGCTGCCCCCATGTGGTCAAAGATGGCTGCCTCCATGTGGACACAAGTTGGCCACCACAAGATGGCCAGCAGGGGAGGGCAGTTGGGAAGAATAAGACCTGAAAGAGGGGTCAGTTAGGGGTGATCAGGCCTGTATGGGAGGGCAATTAGGGGTGACCAGGCCTGCAGGGGGAGGGCAGTTAGGGGCGAACAGGCTGGCAGGGGAGCAATTAGGCATCAATCAGGCTGGCAGGGGAGTGGTTAGGGGGTGATCAGGCTGGCAGGCAGAAGTGGTTAGGGCAGTCAGGAAGGCAGGCAGGCAAGCAGTTGGAAG
Organism: Lasiurus borealis; assembly: GCA_004026805.1. NCBI lineage: Eukaryota > Metazoa > Chordata > Mammalia > Chiroptera > Vespertilionidae > Lasiurus > Lasiurus borealis. The sequence continues at coordinate 107,830 of PVJN01000442.1, forward strand.
CCAGCAGTCCTGGATTGTGAGAGGAATGTCTGACTGGATCGGTAATTAATTGCACCTCTGGATCCTACTGCATTTTCCTCCAGCCCTTTGGAGGAAGACAAATGAAATACTAAGGGAACAACACACATGACAATCAGGCATGTCCTTGAACAGCAATGATTAGGAAGAAAGCCGTTGGACATCCCTTGAGGGTCCCAGATTGGAGAGGGTGCAGGCTGGGCTGAGGGACACACCCCTCCATGCATGAATTTCATGCACCAGGCCTCTAGTAATGCTTTACTAAAGAATCAGGTAACTGAACAACCCATTTAAAAATCTGGCTGTTTTTACACTCACAGATGCCTTGGTAATAATCCCTATTTTGAATTTTTGAGGTGACTTAATATTCTATGGTCACAGATTTAAAATTTTGAAGTTAATGGTGTTGTCATTTAGTACAAAACTCAGTTTGCTAGATGGTCAGGATGATACCCACAGAAGTGTAGTTTGTCCAGTGTCTCAATGCCCGGTAGATCAATTTAAACCATTTCAGTAACATTAAATAGCATATTTTAATGTGCACAATGCATATTATTCATACCCCACATATAACATTGAGGCAAACGTATTTGGTATAAGTAACAGCTAATGAATTAATAGAATGTTGATTGTATAAACTGCAGAAGACTCTTAGAAAAAAAAGCTCCTGTCCCATCACTGGCACTTACTTAAATTCATTGAAAGAGTAATAGTTAACATACTGTTTCACAAATGCGAAGTAATATGTGCAGCAGACACTGTGCAAAGTTTACTAGGTGGGCTACCTCCTTTAATCCTTCCCTTCCTACTAGATACCAATACAGTAAGTAGTAGTATTATCCTAATTTTAAAGAATCTTACCATTTGTGACAACATGGATGAACCTAGAGGGTATTATGCTAAGGGAAATAAGTCAGACACAGAGAGACAAATACCATAGGATTTCACTTATATGTGGCATCCCCAAACACACACAAAAAAATGAATAAAACAGGAACAAACTCAGAGATACAGATTGAGGTTTGCCAGATGGCAAGGGAATGGGGGCTGGGTGAAGAAGGTGAAGGGCTTAAGAAGCACAAATGAGCAGTTACGAAGCAGCCCTGGGGATGCAAATATAGTCAGTAATATTGTCATTACAGTAACATTGTAACACATGTAATAGATGTGTGGTCAGGTGGTACTAGATTTATCAGCGGGATTCCTTTGTAAGTTATACAATCACTATCCTGCACCCCTGAAATTACTAGTAACAGGATACTGAATGTCAGCTGTAACTGGAAAACAAAACATTTTTAAGCATAGAAAAAATGCCCAATAACTATGTAAAGTTAAGGAGAGCTTAAAAATTAAGGCGAAGCTACGACTCTCAGGGCCAGTGATGCCCCAGACGTGCCCGGATGCAGAAGCATTTCTCCTGCAGGAACCCCCAAAGCTCCAGGGAGCAGTTCCAGCCAAAACCGTGATCGCCCTGCCTTGTCCTTCAAACGGCGTGTGCTCCCAACACATTGCCGTGCAGCTGGAGGCGTTGTTACCGACAGAAGGACCCCGTGTCGCCGGGCCTAACTTTTTTAGAGCGCCATTTGGAAAACTTCCCAGACGCCACATCTGCCCCGGCCCGTGCCCCTCGGAGGAGAAGGCCGGCACCGGAGACGGTGCAGACGCCTAACCGTATTAGCGGCGGACGGGCCACTCCATCTTTCCTGCCGCCGCAGTAGGCGATCCCATCAAAAACCTGTCTGCCGGCGGGCCGGCCAGCCACGCCAACGGGCTTGGGGGGGCACCCAGGTGAGGGGAGCGTATGCTGATGCGAATGTTGGTCCAGAGAGGGAGTTTGCATTTCCACCCGAGAAAAAGTCGCAGTTTTTATCCACACACCTACCTTTTGTTCTCTCCCTCCTTCGCCTATTACAGATGGTTAGAAATAGGAAGCAGAAGGTTCGCATTTTAGGGGTGGGGGGGTGACTTTCTAGCTCTCGGTGCCGGTGCCCATGCACCAGGCCAGGTAAGTGCTCATTAATCCCAACACAGCCCAGCTGGAGGGCAATCATGATTCATTACACCCGCGCTCCACAGCCAGCCTCGCTCGGAGCACACTGTTTACTCTGCTAGTGAAAGGAACACGGCGCTGCTCCAGCTCCTGTTTCCAACGCAAATTCCATTTCACCGCCCCGACCCATGAAACACTTAGTGTGTGTGTGTGTGTGTGTGTGTGTGTGTGTGTGTGTGTGTAATTGCGTTTATTGGGGTGACATCGGTTAACAAAATTATACAGGTTTCAGGTGCACAATTCCACAACACGCCATCTGTACACCGCACTGTATGCTCACCACCTCATCACCATTTATCTCCCCGGTACCCTCCCCCACACCCTCCTCTCCCCTCCCCCGCAATTGCCTCACTGTTTGTGTCCATGAGTTTTCTCTCCCCTTTTTTTTCTCAAACCCTCCTCCATCCCACCCTACCCAGCTATTGGTTCCAAAATGACAAAAGCCTTCTGAGTTTACAGAAATATATATATGTATATATATATACACATATACGTGTGTGTTTGTGTGTATATGTGTGTGTGTGTATATATATATACACACACATATATACATATATATATATGTATATGTGTATATATATAGATAGATAAATACATATATTATACTTTATAAATTGGGAAAGTGAAGTAGGAAGCCTACCATTTCTCTACTATCTATAGAGAAATGGTGCTCTTAAGTACCATAAATTCTAGAGGTAAAACTTCCAGAATATTCTAGGAAGACCAGCAGCTGGGTGAGGCACAGGAGCAGGGCCGGATGCTGTCTCTAGTTAGATGTTTGGTATTGTGTTGGAGATTTCTTTGCATTGATTTTCATTTCAAAACAACCACATCCTATTAAAATGGTTCTATCCATCACTGAGGTGGCTGGTGGCTTTACATTCTGTGCCCGCAGCAGATGCCCTCCTCTGTCGCCGGCCCATGGAAGGTGTGTGTTCCCTGGAATACCCTTCCCTGTATGCTCTCCACAGAGCCTGGTGTGGTTATACTTTAAAAAGTTACATCATATAACGGTTAGGAATACATATCCGAACAAAGTTAGAGATTTCTGGAATTCTCTTAGAGGCTTTAATAACCTGATGTGCCGGGACCCTCCAAGAGCGGGGGCATTTCCCACTCAATTGCCTTCTCAGAGCCAGTGACTAATGTTCTGGAAAAAAAAATCTAGAAACTTGATCCAGGAGCCACGTTCATCATATATTTGACCCACTAGGACAGCTTTTCCATATCTACTTGTTTCTTTCCTTTCTTCCACTTCCCCCACGTTTTTCCAGAGTCCCAAAGAGAGAGACAGGTGGACACAATCCAGCTGAAGTTATCAAAGGGCTGAACTGGCATTTCTATAAACTAGTAAAAACTCACTGTAAAGGCATCTCAAAATAGTAGACAAGCTTTTGGGTCTGCGCGCCTCTGAAAGAGAGGGCCGTCAGACACACTCACCAGTGAAGTCTGTGTTGACGGGGTGGGTGGAGCTGGGGAAGGTGTAATAGCCGTGTCCCGGGAAGCGAACTCCTCTCTCCACCCGGGCCCCCGGGGCTGGCAGGGACGTCTCCCTCCGCTCCAGCTGGTAGACGGGAGCCGGGCCATTCAGTTCTGCGGGCGGGAGCCAGCGAGCGCGGATGGATGTTCCGCTGACTCCTTCCACCGAAGGCGGCCTCAGCTGGGCAGGCGCTAAACGGTAGAAAACACGTGTTACCTTCCAGAACTTGGTTCCTGTCTCCCGACACAGATCCTCACACATAGGGACCCGTGCAGCTGTGGGCATCACCTTCAACATCCAACTCATCAGGCTCTCACGGATGTGTGTGGTTGTAGGAACCAGAACCGCAGGCTAGACTTTATCTACAACGTGACTCAATAGTGTGAATGGCTAAGAGAAGATCGGCAGAACGAAAGACAGATGCGTAAGAGTAGCAATGACCGAGAGACACTGAGCGCTGGACAGCTTCTGACACAAGAGAAAGAGGAAATGCGGACCCTGCGACACCAGGAGACCCCGGTGAGCACGGGAACTCTCGGGCCAGATGAGCAGAGGGGCGTGGCTATCTAGGTCACCCCTCCACCTTGGTGGCCCACTGGGTCCCTTGAAGGACTCCGACCTACCTGCAAGGCCATGCAGCCTGTTCCTTAGGACTTTGTTGCCTGGAGCCTCTGCCTCTGAACAAAGGCAGCAGCGAGCAGGGATCGCAGGGCTGGGCACCATACCTGGCCTCCCGGCCTCCAGCTTCCGCTCCCTGCAGGCTGGTGCCCCAGGCACTGTGGGCACCTACCCAGCTAACGCAGTTTCCCAAAACTACCGACACCTGGAACTCGCACCCAGAGGTCCCTTCTCTAAGAGACCACGTTTGGTGGTCGCAAACAAGCGAGAGAGAGACTGCGCAGAGAAGGCTGGAGAGCCCGGAGAACGCTCCAAGAGCTGTGGGATTTCCGGGGTCAGAGGTCAGAGAGCTTCCTTAAGGAATGGGCAGGGCCTCTCTCCAGATGCTCCTGGCTGACTTCTCGGTCTCCTGAAGCCCATCCACCAATCAGAGGCAGCAATCAGGATCAACTCCCAGGCCTACCAGCACCTGGCCCCTCCCTCCAGCGCTGCTCCAGCTGGTAGGCCTCAGTCCCATCAGCTCACTCCGCTCCGCCTGCCAATACCACCTGGCACACCCAGGCTACGGAGGACCACCTTCTGTTTAGGCTACTTTTCCAAGCCTGGAGGAGACAGCTATTTTGTCTAGTTTATATAAGCGAGCACAGAAAGTCAAACAAAATGAAAACGCAGGAAAAAGATCTCCAAATGGAGGAACAAGGAAAAGCCCCAGAAAAAAAGACCACCCTAAGGAAATGGATATAAGTCATTCACCGAATAAAGAATTTGAAGAAATAGTCATAATGGTGCTCACCCAACCTGAGAGGAAATTAGGGAAAAGGTCAACCAAGTATAAAAAAAGAATGAAGCAGACATGAAGAATACATACACACACATACACACACACACACACACATACAAAGCAATTAACAGCAGATTAGCTAACACAGAAAACCAGATCAATGATGTCAGAGAGAGAGAGGATGGTGGAAACTGGCCAATGAGAACAGCAGAAAGAAAAAAAAGAATAATCACAATAATTAAAAAAAAAACACACAACACAACACAAAGATACTTTGCAAGACCTCTAGGATATCATCAAATGCTCAAACACTAGCATTATAGGGATTCCCAAAAGGAGAAGAGAAAGAGAAAGGGAAGGAAACTTTATTCAAAGAAATAATGGCTGGTAAGTTTCCTCACCTGGGAAAGGAAACAGATCTAGTTCCAAACTAGACGAACCCAAAGAAACACATGTAAGACATATTGTAATGAAATCGGCAAAAGCTGGAGACAGACCATTTCGAAGGAAGCAAGAGAGAAAAAAAATTACATACAAACAAAACCCTATCACGCTGTCACCTGATTCGTCAGGAGCAACTTTACAGGCCGGAGGGGCAGGCCATCTAGAAAGTGCTGAAAAATATGATCCTACAACCTAAAATAATTTACCCGGCAAGGTTAACATCGGAAGTGAAGGAGAGTCACCTGGACAAACAAAAAACAAAGGACTCCATCAACACTAAGCCAGTTTGACAAGAAATGGTAAAGGATTTTTTTTTTTTTAAATACAGTGGTACCTCGAGATACGAGTGCCCTAACATACGGGATTTTTGAGATATGAGCCATCGAGCAAGCGATTTTTGCTTTGAAATACGAGCAACATTTAAGATAGGAGTAATCACGCGGATCGGCCGGCTGCACACGACCCACCAGTTTACCGCAACTCAAGCGTCTCATAGTTTCCCACGCCTCAAGGTTACGGGAATGAATTAAACTTGTATCTCAAGGTACTACTGTAGTCAATAGATGCAGCGTATCAGACATTTCAAAAGCTACTCTGAAGATTAAAAGAAAAAGATGTCCCAAATCAGCTCAAACTGCAGTAAGTAGTTAGGAGATAGACAACACAAGTCAATCTAAAATATGATATCAAAAACAGAAAATGTGGCGCTGGCTGGTGTGGCTCAGTTGGTTGGCCACCTGGGGGTTACATGTTGGAAGGGAGCATGCCTCTCACATCAATGTTTCTCTCTCTCTCTCCCCCCTTCTTCTATCTAAAAAATAAAATCAGCAAAAACAAAATCTATAGACATACATACATATACATAATTGCTTTCAGTTTTGCAAAACAAAATTCTGTATCATTGCAAGGCACTGTTATGAGTAACCAACAACACATCTTTTAAATTGCATGTGATAAAAGATCAAAGAATATATCTCATCCACATTCAAAATCTACCAATATTTACTTAGAAAAATCTTATGTGAATGAACTATAAAATGAAACTCCCAATATCCATCATTTCAAGGAATAACAACATAGTCTGTTTTCATGTGGAATAAAATCACAGTGTTCTTACATTTTTTCGCAATAGCTCAGTAATCTGATTTCTAGCCTGTCTCTTCTGTTTATAGCTGGTCTTTTATAAAATGCCCGATAATATACATTCTTCTCTATGCGGCATTTATCGCTTTATAATCTGATTAATAGATATCATTATGCATAGATTTACACTTGCAAAATTTATGTAGTGTGGAGTCTGAACATCACCGGATAAGAAATGAAGGCTAAATGAGCAGAAGCTCTTGCCGATGGCAGGTCTTTAAAATCCCATCTCCTTATTTATCTTTAAAGAAGAGTTTGTTGTCTATGAAGACTGCAGGACCGTGGCCATATCTTAAAACATCATCAACTTTGCATCTGAAGAGAGGGCTCCGGGAGTGGACAGCCCTCTCACGTTTCAGGAGTGTGGGGAGCAGGCTAGCGTAAGACATCCTCAGACACCCCTTCAATAGAAAAGGATTTTGACTTCTTCTCTGAGATGCAGCTGGCAACTGGCCTACTTCAACTGCTATCCAATCAGTGACCAGAGAAAGAAAAGATCCGCTACTCCCAGACTCTCAGCGATCACTCAGCATTGCCTTGACTTTTCTCTGATGGGAAAAGGGAACAAGACCTATTTGCTGCCTTCTTTGTTCAGCAGCCTCCAAAGGAGAGTGTGTGTGGTGAAACTTAACCGGAAAACGAGAAACTTCAGGTTGTTGCCTGGCTAATTCCCTGCCTTTGTATGGAATACAGTGGTACCTCGAGATACGAGTTTAATTCGTTCAGTAACCTTGAGGCGTGGGAAACTATGAGACGCTCGAGTCGAGGTAAACTGGTGGGTCGTGTGCAGCCGGCCATCCTCGCAATTACTCCTATCTCGAATATTGCTCATATTTCAAAGCAAAAATCGCTGGCTTGACGGATCATATCTCAACATTCTCATATGTTAGGGCATTCATATCTCGAGGTACCACTGTATTGGTGAATCCATTATTTCGTGTCTCTGTTCTCCCACACCCCGTTTGCTAGGGATTATGTTGCGTCTGATTGTGTCTAGGATGTCTTCCAGTTTCAAAGGATCCATGACTGTACATTTCCAAGCCCTACTTCTCCATCAGTAAACCAAGGAGGGGTTCTGGACATATGGATCCCCTTCATCTCTGAGCCCCCATATTCCCTGACCCCAGTCCGGTCTAAAATTTTGACTTTCCTGTGTTCTATGACATAAAGCAAAGCCAGAAAGCACTGGTTTACACTGTATGGGCCTCCCCCTCTTTGGCGAATAAACACGGCCTTCATCCACAGTCATCATGGTCATCAACAGGAACCGGTACAGAAGGAGAGGATCCTCCATGGGAAGAGGAGGAGGAGGCAGTGTGATTCCTGAACTGCGATTGGACCAGCCAGGATGACAGGGAGCATCGTTCCCTGGCATCCTCCGTTAATAAAAGGCTGTTGCTTGGACTGTAATTATGGCATTCTTGCTACCCAAACTTGAAGCTTTTATGGGGCTTCTGCAATTATCTACTTAAATGCATCGTAACACTTGCTTCTCTGACAGCAAAGTATTGATTTTTTAATCATTTTCAAGTCTCCTGCAGCACAAATAAATGTACTACAGTTACAGTTAATGCACTGTGTACATGCATTAACCGCGGGCGCGCCGCCATTCATTACTTGGCAGTACGGAGTGCGGAGGTCTGGCTCCTCGGAAAGGAGCGTCAGAGGGTTGACATCAGGATGGAAGCTGCCATTGTCTCTGGTGCTCCCAACCCTCTAATTTCTGGGGACCTTTTGAAACAGGGTACTTAGGCTTAAAAAAAAGGACAGGGTGCTGAATGGAGAGCTTTTATATATGTCAGTGTGGATGAAATTAAAACTCATCTCCCTGAGAAGATATATAGGGTTTATATTTTCCTAAAGGTGTCACTGCAGAACCTATGGCAACTTTGCTCAGATGCATTTTGGTCCATTTCATTTTTTCTTTGCATATATTTAGAACACACCTATCAAAATATTTGGGTAATGTGGATACACACACACACACACACACACACACACATACATACTAGTACAGCGGTACCTTGAGATACGAGTTTAATTCGTTCCGTAACCTTGAGGCATGGGAAACTATGAGACGCTCAAGTCGCAGTAAACTGGTGGGTCGTGTGCAGCCGGCTGATCCTCGCGATTACTCCTATCAAATGTTGCTCGTATTTCAAAGCAAAAATCACTCGCTCGACTGATGGCTCGTATCTCAAAAATCCCGTATATTAGGGCACTCGTATCTCGAGGTACCACTGTATACGTATATAGGATGATTCAATTTTTACATATAATTGTGATGCTTTAATGCCTTACAATAACTAGCATATTATAAAGCTAAAACAGCGCATTAAAAAGTGTGAATTCCAAATGCCATCTCTGTGCCCCACTAAGGCCAAGCGCAGCCCCGCTAAAGTCGCGTGTCTCAATGCAGACCCAGCGACAGAGGTCATCGCAAATATTACCCATGAGCCCTTCCCTCCGGCGGTGCCTCCACACATTCCAGATTAAAGCTGGTGAGTCAAAGCAGTTAATTTTGTTTTGTGAGAAATAATATCATTTTAGTTTTAGCATCTAAGACAGATGCCAGCGTTTCCCTCTGAACAGATGGTAATTCCATCTAATAGTGCATCTCTGTATTAGTGAGGTCTGTTGTGTATACAAACAGTAATAAACAGTAGGTAAGGATCAAAATAAATTTTAATTGTTGACATTAAATCCTGGCAGCCACGGTTCTGAGGCGGCAATATTCCTTTTTCAAGCCTGTCAGGTTCACGGAGGCTTGCGGGGCTGTGCCGGGAGCCGCCCCATCCCGGTTCCAATAAAGGAATGTTCCAGAGCGACCAGCTACTGGTTTGCACCGGATGCCTGTTTTCTGACACGGAGATGATTCGTCCAGCATGACAGGGAGATGGTACGCCTGTGACAGTCTGCCAGCATTTCTTCTAGAAGGGCCTTGAAGGACTGGATGTTTAATAAAGAGGTTGATATAAAGTGTTCTGTCCCATGGTTACCTTGGGGTGGGGGGCACAGAATTATCACAGCCACTTGGGTATCTTGCTCAGTAAGTGTCTCTCCTTCAACTGATGCCATTCTATGTGCAAATCGGGGCATTCCTGAACTATCCGAGAGTGACATCATTCTTATCATGGGTGGGCTTTGCCCAAGTCTGAAGGGTTTCCCTGATACCACCTCCCTCACCAACGGCTCTTCTGCAGGCTTTGCCAAGTGTGCCAACCAGCACCTATCTGGCTCTCCGAGTGCCTCCAGCGACCTGGTATTACCAGCACGGAGGCCATTTATTTTGGAAAGTTGCCATGTTTAAAAAAAAAAAAAAAAGAATCATAAAAAAAAAAAAAAAAAGAGCCTGGCATTCAGGTAACTGTTCAATAACAAACACGCTTCGCCATCATATTTCTTTAAAAAATAGATGCTTTTTTTTGTAATCGCGAAAAATATATTGCCTCCACCATATGGGACAACCGACGACTCGCCGACCGATTTAAGCGGCAGCATATTGAGCTGACCATATGTTACAGCGCTGCGGCGCGGCTGAGTGATTCATGCCCGTCACATTCCAGTATATCAATTAAAGCTCCTTGAAGTCTGCATGATTTGTGTCTCTGTTATTAAACCCTGCTAATTCATCCCACTTACACATCTGGTATAAATCTCGAGGAGTGCGGCGTGATTCATGGCAATCTGGGAGCAAATTCTTCTCCTTGTAATTAACAGTAAATTGTTTTACTGCCATGCGATGAATTTTTCAGTTATATTGCAAATGAACTCCTAAATGTGCGCTTCTTGCCGAAGAAGCGGCTTATATCATTAGGCAATTAAAAAGTATTGCTCTGAACCAAAAGCTTTTAATCAAGGGAAATTCAACTTGAACATCTCCGAAGAGCGGCGGTGGGGGGGACCCTGTGAAGGCATTTCTGGTGCTGAAAAAGGCAAAACAGACAGACAAGCAAACCAGAATCTTCCTGGTGCGGATGCTGAGGGCTGCCCGGGCCAGAATCCTGCGCATCTCTCGGCTCCAGAAGAGAAACTGCCATTCCCAGATCCCTCCGATGGCTCTCCACGCCTCTCACGAGAGCGCTGCCTTTATTCTTGGAATAAATAATTGGATAATTAGCCCCGCTGAATCATCAGAGGGTTCCGGGGCTGTTTGAGTGTTCTTGTCAAAGGTGAAGCCAATTCATTTCGGCTCCCTCCACAGCTCTTCGCCGAGGCTATGATTTTCCCCACTTCTCCCCCCCCCCCTCGCCCCCCGTTTCCCGGCAGCGGCCTCAGATTCATGAGTCCATACATCAAGTCGGTAGTTTAACAACAAATGGAATTAAATTCAAAGAAGGGAAACTAATTGAAGGACAGCAACCGAAGTGTTTGGTAATGTGCTTTTTAATATGGCACGCCGCATTTGCATGATAATTTTTTTTTTTTTTCCTTTTTAGCGTGGAGCCGAAAGTGACTGGCTTAATGAGGGATTATTCAAGACGGGAACGAACCGAATGCATTCATAACTCAGAACAAAGATTGTATTATGAAACAAAAAGCGGCGGCGACCTCACAGAAGTAACGGGATGATTAGTTTATGCATTATGAATAAAAAGATAGAAAAATATTTATATTGGTATGCACTAATGACTATATGTACAAGATTGTTGTAATTAAAATTATAAATTAACATATTAAGAGTGCTTGTTTAATCATGGTGGGCCCCATTGGCAGGGAAAAGACTTAGGTACCTGCATGCAAAACAATATGTGTTTTCAACCCAGCAGCCAAGAGCCTATGCATTTTACTTTGGATTCAGAGAAAAAAAAAAGCTTAATGCACCACTAATTACTTGCTTAATGGGAGATGGGCTCATCTGGGCTCAGAGTGCAGAGGTCAATTTCTGACCAGCAAAGAAAGAACAGTGTCCCTCCAGGACTGGATCTCCCAAAGAAATGTCTCTTAAAAGAGGTTTAAAGAGTACTTCATTTGCGAAGGAGAAAAATGCACAAATTTCCTCCATTAAAAGGGTAATTTTCAGGGATAACAAGGACTCTAAGAGGGTTCAATCCTTAAGCTCATTGCCCTCAGGCCCTCGAAAGCAACTCCAAAGCCACAGATCCAATCGCCTGAGGATTTTACAACAGAGACAGAAGCAGCCACTCCAGGGAGAACCCCTCCCGCAAGTCCGATCCCAGGCTTTGTCCTGACAGGAAAACTAGAAGAGTAGTGATAGAATATTCTGGATGAAACGCACCAAATTCTAAGCCTGTATTGAACTGAAAAACACACAAACACACACATTTAAAGCACAAGAAAGCAAATTATAATTCTCAAGCCTTTTAAATCTTTACAACTATCTTTTTTATTTATCTGACTGAGATGTAAGGAAGACACATTTTCATGATTTAGCCAGCTATTACTTGCCATTTTTGGCATCCTTTTTTTTCTAAAGTTTATAAATGTGATTGGCTTCTTTTGATCTCCAAAAATGAGCTCCTATGAACTGCATTTAGATTTACACGTGAAATTTTCCCCCAAACCACCAGAATTCAGTGGAGTAATATATGTCCTCCAAATTGCCATTTTATTCCTAGAAGAAACATATACAGTGGTACCTCAAGATATGAGTTTAATTTATTCCGTAACCTTGAGGTGTGGGAAACTATGAGACGCTCAAGTCAAGGTAAACTGGTGGGTTGTGTGCAGCCGGCCTATCCGCGCGATTACTCCTATCTCAAATGTTGCTCGTATTTCAAAGCAAAAATCGCTCGCCTGCAGCTTGTATCTCAAAAATCTCCTATGTTAGGGCACTCGTATCTCGAGGTACCACTGTAGTTGAAAGTCAATTTTCAGTCCTTACCCTACATCAAACCTGTTGACTGTTATAAAGGCTTGGCTTTCCGCATTGTTGATTTCTATGCCTTAATATCTATGCCACATCCAGATGTCTGAGCTCAAGAGAAGTTTTAGGAAAAGCCACAGAACTTGCTGCAGCCATTGCGGTGGGCGGCAGCATAGACATCGTGGCTGCACTGAGTGGACAGGATTCGGTTTCCAGGACATTTTTCTTGCTTTACTCTTTGCAGGCCCAGGGCTGTCTGGTCTCTAGGGACAGGCATGTCCCCTTTCAGTTCCTTTAGTCAAGTGATTCTCAACCTTCCTAAGGCCGCAACCCTTGCATACAGTTCCTCATGTGGTGGTGACCCCCCAGCCATGAAATGTTGCTACTGTTATGCATCGTGATGTAAATATCTGCATTTTCTGATGGTCTTAGGCGACCCCTGTGAAAGGGTTGTTCAACCCCCAAAGGGGTCGCGACCCACAGGTTGAGAACCGCTGCTTTAGTCTGTCTGTGTTTCCACAAAGCAGGCCAGGATCTTACCCGGAAGACAGGGCTGTACAAACTGCCCAGGAGACCAGGGTGTGGGAGTGCACCTGGGAGGGGTCTGAGAATGTAGCCTGGAGGAGAGGAGGCTGGGGTAGAGTATTGTGATGGAAAAGTCATTACAACTGAAGTTATGAGGAAGAGAAAGGAGACTGAGGACAGCCCCCCAGGGAGTTGGAAGGAATGTGAACTAGAAGCCCCAGGGAGATCACTCAGATCAATAAAGGAAAACAGCTTGGGGAAGAGGGGTGATTTGCCTGAGAGGTGGGGGCTGCCTACCACTAAAGCTATCAGACTGTCCGACAAACTGTTAGGAGAGATGTTATAAAGAATATATTAGACCCGCTGGTGTGTCAGTGGTTGAGCATTGACCTATGAGCCAGGAGGTCAAAGGTCAATTCCAAGGAGCCACCTAGCTAAAATGCATGCAGATGAAATATGACTGGACTACAGATTAAATATATAAAAATACAGAGTCCTGTCACAGAGATACCGTATTTTCCAGCTTATAAGACGACTTTTTAACCCAGGAAAATCTTTTCAAAAGTCAGGGGTCATCTTATATGCAGGGTGTTGTCTTATAGGGCGAGTATATTCCAAACTCTATATTTTAACTGGAAAAGCTGTGGGTTGTCTTATATGCCCAGTTATTTTATACGCCAGGAAATATGGTAATAAGACATCATTTCTTGGAATTTGGGCGTCATTCTCATGGATGGAAAATCTGAAGAAATAGAAAGATCATTTGAGCCCAGTGCGTTTTTCCAGAATGCAAACAAAGTAAGACAACAGAGCGGAGAATTGGACCTGAAGACAGGAAGAGGGTCTAGGGAACATTTTGCAGCGGAACGTTTGTGCACCATCTGTCACTCACGCCGGAGACTTTTTCACTCACAGCGGGACATTTTCTTAAGGAGCCCCAGGAAACCAAGCCTTGTTGGGCGGCTGATGGAAAACTAATTTGAAAATAGGCTAAATGCCCCGTAATTGTGTTATCCAGATAATAATGCAGGTAATCGTGTTTGTATTGAGTCTGGTTTATTCTAAGCGAAGCAAGCAAATATATATATAAACCACTTCTCACTATGATCATAGTGGACAAGTATTTACATTTTAAAATCTCAGCACAATCTTATGAATACTAAATAAATTAGTAAGTATACCACTGTTTATCCAATAAAGGCAAAATATACCAGCAGGACAGCCTGGTAGTTCCCGGAAGTGTGCCTTTGGCTCTCTAACATAGGAATGAGTAGAACAAACTCCACAAAAAAGGTCAAAACCCAACCCCACAAAAAAGGCAAGACAGAGGGATGAGATACTCTGAGCCCTCAGAAGAAGCCTCCTGCCAGGCTGGAGGCTGGTGTGGTTCAGTGGTTGAGCATCAGCCTACGAAGGAGGAGGTCACAGTTCTATTCCCGCTGAGGGCACATGCCCAGGTTTAATCCTTAGTGGGAGGTGTGCAGAAGACAGCATATCAATGGCTCTCTATCATCAGTGATCTCTCTCGCTCTCACTCTTTCCCTTCTTCTCTGAAATCAATTAATAAAAAAGAAGCCCCCTGCATACATACGTCTAGCATTGCCAGGACCTGAGATGTTGGCTGAGCCCTGTGGTTTCTCTGCATTTAATTCTATTTCTTATAATGGTAACAACTGCAACTCAGGACTCCTAGGCACCTCTTAAACTTGTTTGTGTTTGTTTATTTAAAGATGTATTTTATTGATTTTTCACAGAGAGGAAGGGAAAGGAATAGAAAGCCAGAAACATTGATGAGAGAGAGACATCGATCAGCCGCCTCCTGCACACCGCCCCTACTGGGGATGTGCCCACAACCAATGTACATGCCCTTGACCGGAATCGAACCTGGGACCTTTCAGTCCCCAGGCCAATGCTCTATCCACTGAGCCAAACCGGTTTCGGCTTAAACTTGTTTTTTATTTTTCTGTTTAAAAAGGCAAAGGTAATAGCAAGCGGGATGAGTGAGGGAGCAGGAGAAAGCAGAAGACAAATACGAAGTCCAAATGGGAGAAGGTGTTGAGCTTTGTAGGTGCTCATTTATAAATACACAGTGTATTTTTCATGGCCATGAAAACCGCTTACCTGCTGGCAATGTCTGTCCTGCTCCAGAAGCACTGGTTACACAGCCAACTGAATTGCAGAGGGAAACAGTGAAGTTGTAGGTGCTGTAAGGTTTTAGTCCACTTACAATGTAGGACAGTTGTTGGGATTCAGTCCTGGCCAACACCTTCGAGGCAAAAAAGAAAAAAAAAAAAGTCAGATACCAGATAATCGGTGTGAAAAATACCACCTTGGCCATCCAAGTTCCAAGAATTCAAACAGAAGGAGGTACTGCCAATCACTCTTCGGAGAAGAAAATTCGTTGGGAGAGTCTCAACAAGCAAGGGTTTAATTGATAACGATCTAATCACACTGTTTTATGGGGGTGATAATGCAGATCCTGAGTGGATAAATGAGGAACCCACGTTATTGCCCCATAAAGCAGCGTGGTGGTATGGTTATTGTCTCTGATGGCGAAGATAAAGGATGGTGACACTGTCGTTGTGATCATGAAAAAGTCCGATTAAAACCATAGGGTTTGGCCAAAGCTACCCCAGCGCAGCCATGCCCACGTGCTATTTGATGGAGATGGTACAGAAAGATGTCACTTTGCTAAATCAATCCCATCGTTTTCTGTAAAACAAAACAAAACAAAAAACGAACACAATACTGAACACCCACATGAGGTCAATTCTCAATCATCTTTGTTATGCAAATAAGCACTTATGCATTAGATCAAACAGTTATATTTTTTGAAATGGTGTCTTCATCACACAGTCTCGGATGAAATAGCAGATTTGAGCAAAGGAGACTGGGAGGAACTCCCTAGTCCATAAACAAGTAATTAAATAACCAACACTGAGAGTTGGGCCCGTCATTAAAACTAGAAATGATCAAAGCATCCGTGTAAATTTGCTTGGTCTGTAGACACAAAGAACCACTGGAAATTATACCCAGAAACAAAAAAGTCATTGAAATGGAGAGTATGACAATAAACACGAGTAAGTACAAAACAGTTTCTTCCAAGGGTTGGTGATATAAAAAGAGATCACAAAGTCTTTCATAAATATATATTCCATACATGTGAAAACTGTACAGGTTAGTCATGTAGGCAGGACTTTTCTAGATATTTTCCTTTTAGGAGTACTGTAAAATTCGTTTGGAATATTTGAGTCTTGACTTTAAAATTTTATAACCTAGGTGAGTAGTTCTAGAAAACAATGTAATTAGAATTTATTTATTTACTTTTAAAAATCTACTTTATGGTTTTTATATAGAGAGGAAGGGAGAGAGAGAGTTAGAAAAATCAATGAGAGAGAAACACCGTGTTCGGGATTCAGCCTATAACCAAGGTACATACTCTTGACTGGACTCGAACCTATGACCCTTCAGTCTGTAAGCCAATGCCCTATTCATTGAGCCAAACCAATAAGGACTAGAATTTAAATTACATCTTTACATAGGGTTTCAGAAACAAAGGTGATTTCAAAGTATCTAAAAATAGAGGAATAATTTAAAACCATGGAACCAGTTTACTGCAATTACATTTAGAAGTCAGAAAAACAACAGACGCTGAATTATTAATCCTTAATCTCTCTTATTATAAATGGTTATCAAGGATATAATTGAGGATATACATTTTATGGTTTTTGCCATGTGACAAAATTTTCTAAATAAAATACAACTTAAAAATGGGTGATACTTCATATTGCTATAAAAATTCATCCCACTTAGAACAACCTGGTGTTATTAATGTTGACTTTTGGAAAACAAAGTTGTTTTTAGGATAAACTATGTTAGCGTGTACGTGTCTTCTGTGTCATCCTATGTTCTGGGAGAGCACACCTCATGTCTGGGAATGCTGTTCTGATCATGGTACTGGGTCCCGGGGAGGGTGCCAACTCTGAGTGCACCCAGAGGAGGACAGGACCCAGGTTGTGTTGCAAGCAGGGCAGCCATTTGGGAAACGAAGCCGAGCAGATGCTATGCTACCGGAAGTGATTGAAGTGGGAGAGGATGCTCTGAGACCCTTATTATAGCAAGCCCACAATAAGAGAATCATCAGGTGACACCTAGGGTGTGGAGCGAGAACATATCACAGGATGGAAACCATGGAACATTTGCCAGAGCTGCTAGCATGCTCCTGGGCCTCAGAAAAAGAGAACTGAACAGGCACATTAGCTGACCATGCAGCCAAAGCTACTCCTCATGAGCTTTGAGGGACATGCCAAGTCCTAAGGTCAGGTGCGCCTAACAGAAATCCATCACCGGATGGAATGGGGATGGAGAAATGGACAGAAGGCACAACACGCTGTGCAAGAAGGTAGTCCGGCCCCCCGCGCCATCCATCATTCTGGTGACTCAACCTCAGCTCATGCTTGGGACTCCTCGGAGGTGTCCTGAAAGCGGAGAGAGGAGAAAAATGTGGTTTGGTTCATAATGACTGTCTTAGCATGTGGGTGAAGGCTGTTCTATGG
Source organism: Lasiurus borealis (assembly GCA_004026805.1). Classification (NCBI taxonomy): domain Eukaryota; kingdom Metazoa; phylum Chordata; class Mammalia; order Chiroptera; family Vespertilionidae; genus Lasiurus; species Lasiurus borealis. Next base: position 125,272 of record PVJN01000442.1, read on the forward strand.
CCACATGTAGTCATGGTCCTAAAAAACAGCAGTGAGAAGTATCATCTCCATGGGCAGATCCTCAGGCAGTGTACCTGCTCATCCTCTCCGTGTGCAGAGGGAAGGGACCAAGGTGGCTATTCCTGGAACATATGATAGTAACTTGGTTGTATGGGTCATGACATCAACGCAAAAAGAGTGGAAGACGAGGTATCAGGAAGTCTGGGGGAGAGGAATGTGGGTAAACTGACGGGAGAGGCATCACTATGGAAGAACTTTTGTCACATTAATGCCTTCAAAGAGCATCTCTGTCTGTAGGTAGAGGTGCTAAGTGGCCAATCAGTTGACATTAATATTGTATAAATTATTTTGGAAATATAAATAACACTCATAAGAACATGTAACGGGCATTTTGCATATTTCTATTTCTTCAGGGGGAAAAATCCAAGGAGTGGACTTTGTCCAGCTTACACCAGCCAGTCTTGGTCATTGGCCACCTTCCTGTTGATCGAATGGATTGTACCCTGGCCCAGCCATACACTGTGGCCTAACGTGAGTCTCTCCTTCCCTAAGTTTGTTCATATGCGTATATCCACCAAATGAATTAGTCCAGGTACATAGTACAGGCCTAGTAACTGTTAGCAATGATTTTTATTCTCATTACCGTTTGCTGGGGAATGAAATACTACAATGTAGTAGGTCAATATCTACTCCAAACTTTGAACATCGTCACCTTTACTATAAGCTGTGAGAAAGTCCACTCCTTGGATTTTTTCCCCAAAGAAATAGAAATATGCGAAATGCACATTACATGTTCTTATTAATGTTATTTATATTTTCAACATAATTTATACAATATTAATGTCAACTGATTTTGCACTGGTTAAGAAAGTATTGTATGTCCAAATAATATGATAGTACATCGCCACCGAAAGCCAGCTTCTTATAAAACTTTTAAGGATGTATATTAAGTGAGAAAAGTCGATTTCATTAAAACAGAATTATACGAACTTAGTTTTAAAATATGCTTAATTAGAAATAAAACAAGGTACATAAATACAAGAGCTTTGTACATATCACATTACCTTAGGGAATAAACGCCCCCATTTAAGCAAAGTCTAAAGAAGAATTGTCACTGAATTCTGCAAACTCAGAACATGTTACACTGAAGATATAGTTCAGTTGTGAAAGAACACTGTGAGAAAATAACAATACCTGTGAAAACACCACCGGAGCGGGTTGTTGAGGTGACTGTTCAGAAATCATATTGACCTCATAGCCCACAACGTCTCCTCGTGTAACATTGTCGGCCGGCTTCTCCCAGGACACGTTGAGAGAGTGCGGGGAGAGAGGGGAGACCGAGGGAGGGGCCATGGAGACAGGCTCTGTCAAGGGCAACAATGACAACAGTGAAACCGTGAACACTGTCTTCACAGACTTTCCAAACCGAGTCCCCGCATCCATTCACGTTTCTGAAATACCCCGTTTTTTTAACAAAATATTCCGGTTTTTAAAAATCAAAGAGTATATTGCTGCCTATAAAAACTATTCATTTTTTCCATGTTATCTGCAAGGATGTCCTTCAATTTCGTATTACCAGCAAAGACGTTTTCCATTTGCACAATAAAAATAATCTAGGAGTTTGATTGTGCTCATAAAGGTAACTAGTAGATAATTAGGTGGGAAACCACAGGTCTTATAAAATATTTGAAAAAAAAAAAAGAAGTACGTTTTCCATAAATCTTGATTGAGATGTGCAGGGTAGATACACACATACATCCTTGAGATCTTAATACGGATTTTAAATGTGCTAACCAAAGGTGTATTATCAAAGGACCTCATCACACTTTCATTAGCCAGTGACCCATAAGATTACGAGGGTCCGGTGTTGCAGCTTCACCCATTACTTTTCATTTCTGACCTTGACTTTCCCCTTCCTGAGCGCCATGGCTCATCACCTGTGCTATCTTGGCACTGTTATTTGTCCAAGATGGCTGGCACAATGCACATTTTATTCATGAAATGATTCCCCTGGACATCAACCTACAGCTACCCTTAGCCTCCACAGTCCTAGCGGGTCCACATTAAATCAGGGCTCGGGTTTCTTTGGCTATCCGTGAATTGATTCAAAGCAGAGCAGAAGTGTTATTTTTTATTTTGTTAAAGACTCATAACATGTGAAGTGTTTTTCATGTAAAGAATAAAGTGGAAAGAGTTTTAAATTAGAAACATAATTTGTGTTGTGGCAGATGTCATTAAGAATGAAAGCAGAGCTGTGAGGTTTGTAACGGGGATCTCCTTCACTGAACATGAACTCTGCTGAATGTGGAGGAACATGAGAACATATGACCAGCCCGCTTCAGGACTAGAAACCAATTGCTGCTTTGCAAACATTCCGAAAAGGCTACTACTTTAGTTAAGTCATCCTCTCTCCTTGAAATAATAACTAAAGAATTTTCACCCTAAAAATTTTCAAGTTATCCATGTAACCAAGTATTATATTTTCCTTGGCATATGTAAGTTTATCATTCTTACTTTGGTGCTGTTAACTTTAAGTGGAGGCAATATTTTCATTCAGTTTTAAAAGTAGAATTCAGAGCTTGACCTTCACCTGATTCTCCTGTCTGTCCTGAGGCCCAGGGGGAGGGCACGCTGCCGGCCATATTCGCAGCCCGGACTCTGAACTCATATGTGGTGTAAGGCTCCAAGCCCCGGATGGTTGCGGCTGCCAGAGGGGGTCCTGACGCATTTTCCCTGGCTGACTCTGCCAGCGGGCGAGGACTGAGCCAGCCACTGCTCTCGAACACCCGGCTTTCTGGTGACATGGGTTCTCCGTCAGATCCCAGTCTTCTCATGTAGAGTTCATACCTTACAATTATTCCTGGAAAAGAAAACCAGGAAGCCAGGATGACTCATCAGACAAACAGACGATTTGGGAGGTAGGGTGGAGTTAAATCAGTTAAAATGTGTTGGTTTTTCATTATACTTCTGACTCCATTACCTCACCACTTCCTTCGTAATATAGAGTGTATGTATGTACAAAAAGCAACAAAGAGATGGACAAATGAATGTATGAAATACTACTGAAAAGCATATTCAGGGGGAAAACAAACCAAATTGGAACATATACAAACACAAAGAAACTGTAATTTATGATAGGTAAATTCATGATTTTTTTTTTTTCAGGATGAACGGCTGTAATTTCTCTTAAGAATCGCTTTTTCTTTATGGGAATTTTATCTATTTCAAATTTGGAGATTTTAATTTGGCTATTTAACGTAAGTCCTGTTTGCATAAATATTAGAGTATTATAGTTGATTTCCACTTAGTTTTATCAAGTAATTTTAAAAGTCTGAGAGAAAAAAGGTTTTGCCATAATATACAAATTATTAAAAACCTATGAAAGTATGTCTGGCCTATATAACAGGGTTCAATTGTATGAACACAAAAATTAACTTAATGGAGTCAGCTAGCCTATATACGTATTTTTTGTATTACTTTATATCCTTTTTAGGCCGAAAAGAGAAAATTTACTGCTTATGGGTGCCCTAACTTTGTGACACAGTCACATATAATGCATTTTGTAAGTGAGTTTTAAATTAGAAACATAATTTGTGTTGTGGCAGATGTCATTAAGAGCAAAGATAATATCAGCCTTTTAAGGGGCAATTTAAATGAATGGAATTTGTTATTAGATTAAAGAAATACACTCCTTCTCCTAACCAGGACAAATAGTATCTTATATCGTTAGAGATTGTTTCTCAATTATTATATCGTGCAGTTATAAAAAAATAAAAAGGCATAGGATTGCCAGACTCTCTTGCACAATTCCAAATCCCTTAGATTCTCATTCAGGTCTGGCCCTCAAAAGTGACATCTCGGCCTGGAGTTCCTACCATTTGGTTCCAGCGGCGGAGCCCATGCTACGTGTAGTTCTGTGGCACTGATGGCCTGCACGACAGGTGGACCCAGGCCGCTGGGAGGAGCCTGGGCTGTGGTCACAGTCACAGAGGAGCTGTGTGAACAGCCCCCGCTGGTACAGGCCTGCACGGAAAAGCGGTACTCGCTGAAGGGAAGCAGATTCCGGACGGTCGCCGAGGTTCCGAGACCTTCATAGGGAACGCGGGTCTGGGTGTCATTGAAGGGAGTACACGACAGGAGATACTTCTCTACGGGGCCAGAACGGTTAGAGGCTGCTGTCCAGGTAAGTGTCACAGAGTCTGAGCCAACGGGGATGACATAACTCAAGTTCAAGGTTCCCTCTGGGACACCTGGCCTGGTCCTGTAGGTGACAGCTGCACTCCTCGTTGAACCCTGCACATTGGAGGTCTCCACGGCATAGGAATAGGAGGTATATGGCGACAGGGCAGTGTCTAAGAAGTCCTGGGTGTCTGAAATCGAAAGAAAGAAAACAGTTGCATTACATCAAATTGGTGAGGAAATCATTTCCACTGGTTCTATTACAGTGGTACCTTGAGATACGAGTGCCCTAACATACGAGATTTTTGAGATATGAGCCGTCGAGGGAGCGATTTTTGCTTTGAAATACGAGCAACATTTGAGATAGGAGTAATCGCACGGATCGGCCGGCTGCACATGACCCACCAGTTTACCGCGACTCGAACATCTCATAGTTTCCCCATGCCTCAAGGTTACGGAACGAATTAAACTCGTATCTCGAGGTACCACTGTAAATAACTTAATGACATAAACTACACCAGTCCACTCTTCATGAAGAACAGGTCAACACCAGAGATTTTGCGGTGGTTGTTTGGCTAATCCACTGACTTTTAGAGAGAGTGGACAGGAGGGGGAGACACAGAGAGAAACATCCGTGTGAGAGAGACACACCAGACCCTGACCATGCTGGCACCCTGACCTTGAACCTCTAGCCTCCAGCTTGAAGTAATGCATTTCTGTTGTTTATAAACCACCCAGACTGTGGCATTTCTCTTTAATAGTAGCCTGAACGGATAAGGCAGTGAACATCTGGGTGAAGGGTAAAGCTGCCGTTCTTCATATATGTCATTGCATGAAAATATGCTGAGTACTGCACTAGAGTCCAATCAGAACACAGAAGCCATGAAGTAATTTGCTTTACTTCTCCATCTCCCCTCTCAATCATGAGAACTAACTTTGTCATCTTTGTGTTTCTAGATTTGGCATGAGCACTGAATAGAAGTTTACTGAATGAGTATATGAATGAACGTGTCATTTTCCATATACTAGTAGACTGATTTATTTTTCCAGGCAATAATATTAACAGCCTTAGAGAAACAACTGTTCTTTATTCTCTCTTTTGTGTTTGTATCTCCTCCCTATGTTTTCTGTTTGTTTTCCTCAGAGGAACCATCTTGTAACTCTGATGCAAAATAGAATAATAAATTATGTGATATTAAAGGTGGATATGAAAACCTAGGTTTTACAAGATGTATCCTTGTCTGAAACTGTAAACTTCCCATTATTGTCAAAGTGATCATCTTCTAGTTTCCCTGTGGAAGCATTTACCTAGAGTAACATTTAAGGAGTAGCTCTCTACCCGTTCCAAATGAGAACTGATTGAATTGATTGTGAATTGGAGGGGAAGGGGAAGGGAGAAGCAAAGAATGCGCCCATAAGCCCGCTGAGAGTTCCGTCTTTCTGCAGCACAGAAGGTATATATTCTCCAATCTGGCTTTTATTGTAATAGAGATGATTCTTCTTTTAAATTCCCATCTCCCTGATTCTTAAGCCGAGTTCTCCTTCAGTTTCAAACTAGAAATTGGGAATACTGATGTGATGTACTAGCCACCCTAAAAAATGCCATTACGTACTATTATTAAAAGAGTGTAATATCCTACAATAGCTTTTATTGTCACACCTATGACACAGAAAATACCCATGTGAACCCAGACTGGGGCTGCCGGGAGGTGATATTAGGTGCTAATTATGTATAATTCCCAATATGCTCACTTGACTTTGACACCTCTCTCTTCTACTTATGAAAGCTCACAAGTATGCACGAGTGAATTTTTATTTAGAGAAACCAATGACTATACCTTAACTTATTTTTTAAAAGTTAATTCAGAAACTTTAAAACTATTTCACTATTATTAGCTTGCTATTATTAATAACCAATGATCTGCAGGCTCTAAAAGTAGTAATATCACAGCTGTCATGACCTTAGGTTGAAAACTAACGACCACACAGTGCACCAGGCCGGTTAGGGAAAGTTTTATTCCAACAAGGAATTCTACAATGGACTCAACCGAATGATCGAACCTGCTTGGAAGAGATTTATTCATTTTCTTTGAAAAGTTCAATGACTCTGGCACCTGTAATTCCAGATGCCTTTGTTTAACCCAAAGGTTTGTACTCATCCGACTGAATATAAGTACTGTTTCCTTTTCATGTTACACATGCTAGCCACACACTGGGAACAGAATAATAAACACGAGGATATTGTTAGAATGATACAAATTTCTGACAGCCCGAACCGATTGTTCTTACTGTTCAAATGCCATCATGCAGATAATTGTCCCATCATTAATTACAGTGGCTGTCAAGAAACGCCGTAAGTGGCATTTTTTTAAATGAAAAAATAAGGTTTTAGGAAAGAATACCTTGTGTAACAGGATTATATAAATGTCTGATTAGTGAATGAGCACACATTTATTATGTGAGAAACTGTTATTTGGATTCTACTATAATAATGCAATCATGTAAAAGAACCCGAGTGTTTTCCTCAAATGCGGGGTTCTATAAAACACATCACAACATGTAAGATGAGAACTCTGCCTCTGGACAGAATGCCATAAGTCGAGTTTAATATCGTTATGGAATTAAGCGGCGGGGGGAACTGGGTGACCCTAATTCACCACTTCAGCAATAGCTCAAGCAGCGCCACTGTCATCTTCAAAACCACTTCCAATATTTCTGTGACTCCCTCCTCCCCTATCGCAAAAGTTTAAGTTTCCGGACACCTGGGTCATGCTGATATTTGGAAGAAAACAAACATTCTAGTAGCAGGATATCGGGATGCTCTGCCAGTGTGGCAGATGTAGACAGATGTTCGCTTCCTTCTGCAATCTGCATCGTGAAGCTCAGGGCTTCCATTAACTTCCAAGAAGGCTCGGATGCTGAACACACAAGAGTCATCAGAACGTCCGGACATTATAATGGAGGTGCAAGTCACTCAGAATTAGGTGTAACACGTAAGCCGTGATGATATATGCAGAATAAAACCATATGCTATGCAAAACTTTTTTAAAATATATCTTATTGATTTTTTTACAGAGAGGAAGGGAGAGAGATAGAAAGTCAGAAATATTGATGAGAGAGAGGGACATCGATCAGCCGCCTTCTGCACACCCCACAGTGGAGATGTGCCCGCAAGCAAGGTACATGCCCCCAACCGGAATCGAACCTGGGACCTTTCAGTCTGCAGGCTGACACTCTATCCACTGAGCCAAACCAGTCTGGGCTATGCAAAACTTTTAAAGCCGATCAACATATGAAAAGAAGGCCCCTTTCTAATCATTTTGGGGAAGATTATAGAACTTCAGTATTTCTTCATTGCTCTGTAGACTTCTCTAATTGTACACATTACCCTAGACTTTGCGAAATTGGGCATTAAACTAAGAGAATGCCATGAGTTGGCATCTTGTTGTCATGTTTCTTTTTTACAAATGTTTTATTGATTTGAGAGAGAGAGAGAGAGGAAGGGAGAGGGAGAGAGAAACATCTATGTGAGAGAGAAACATTACTTGGCAGCCTCCTGCATACAACCTGGGCATGTGCCCTGACCAGGAATTAAACCAGCAACCTTCTGGTACAGGGGACAATGCTTGACCAATTGAACTACACCTGCCAGGGCTCCTGTGTTTCTTAAACAATTTTCTTAAACTGGCTTGTGGCTAAATAAGACCAGGAGCAAATATCAGGGAAGACAGAAGGGGAATAAAGGAAAATTTTCACTGTGGCTTTAGGGAAACTGTATCTCAAACATAGGAGTGGATATTTTCTAAAGACCATGTGTTTCGACAGCCTGAGTTTTACAAGCTCCTTTAAAAATCTTCATACAAGTTACAGATGCAAAGACAGTGATTACAGTTTTGTTCACATCATTCCTCTTTCAATTTAAGATCATGTTGTGTTCCATCCACTTTTAACCTGAGGATTTTAAAAACTGAATTCATATTATAGAAATATTTGGTAATTTTGGTAATGTTCTCTAATCTTTACAACCAGCGAAAACTAAACATCAGTTTGTGGTAAGTCTTACAGTCATTTTATATATTTTAAATTAAAACATAATCATAGGTTATTTTTAAAACTACTCAATTACCTTAAATAATACATATTGAACATTTTCCATTCCTTAATATGTAAACTAAAATTTTTTAAGGCAATCATATCCTACAATTTGTTTCACAATGTATCAGGATTCTAGCATGCCATGTACCATAATTTATTTAAAGTTTTCTGAATGTCTGAATTTTCCAATATTTTGCTATTACAGAGTGGAGGTTTGAATGTATTTTGTGATACTGTGTCCAACGATGACTATTCATTGAAAATGAATTTCCTAAGATAAATTTGCTGAGTCAAATGGTATTGGTCAGGCATTATACCATGTACCGAAAGGTTGCTGGTTTGATTCCTGGTCAGGGCACATGCCCAGGTATTACATATACTTTAATAACTTAGGCTGCATGCAAAGTTGTGCCCATGAGCCCACACAGATATGCCAGCAGTGAGGTTGGTTCTAGCTCCTTCACATCCTCATCAATGCTGGCTGGGTCATTTTCCTTTTCATCTGTGAGAATTTGGTAAGTATTAAGGTCTTATCAAATACAAAGCATCTCGTTTATTGCATTTCTTTACTAGTGTGGTGTATAATTCTCTCTCTGCTTGAAACACTGCTGGAGAGAGGAAACCACATTTATCCTCAACGTCAAAGGACTTAACTAATGTATCAACCCTCGGCATAGTGTGTCTTTGCATCATGCACTCCACACTCACCGTACGGGTATTGATCTTCAGTTGTGTAGATTTCAGACCCGTCCCTGAATAAAGTGTAAGTAAGCCAGTGGGCACCGGGAGAATCCGGCGGGGCCCAGGAGAGATTGATGGCCGAAGAACTTTGAACTTGTCCTCTGGGTGGAGGTTGCTGGGACGGAGCTAAATGACAATGGGGAGAGCATTTATTAGCAAAGGCAATCAATAAGCACACGAGTACAATGAAGTAAGAAAGCCAGCAAAGAGGTCGCTCTGTTTCAGGATTACTTCATCAAGAAGACACGCGGTTGACCAAGACATTAATAAACAAAGGGTATATATCATGAATTTCTAAATCAAAGCATTTTATCTGTAAGCGTAATATAGATTTGTAGGTCAGTGCAACTTAATGGAAATATAATTGAGGGGGAAACCCTAAAATTTTACATTAAGTACTTTTTTTTAGGAACTATCCAAGAATGCATCAACACTCATTTTTCTATTTAATTAATTTAAATTGTGATGTAAATAAGATCCACTGACACTTGAAACTGAAGAAGTATGATGTTGAGGTTTCTGAAAAGGATGTTTTCCATCACATGAAGCAAAATGCCCCATCTTGCTTCACAGATGACAGTGTAAGAAAAGGATAATAGTTGGTCATACAAATGGCCATGGATATTATGAATGCTAAATAGTCCAAATATTAGTAGGAAAGAATTTCAATGTACTATGTGCATACGCCAGCACCTTTAAGGGTGCCAGGGTGATAGATCATATGGATGTCAGAGTTTTAAAGAAAAATATTCAAGCTAGATACACTCTCACTCTTCCCCTTTAAATCTCTGTTTCTCCTTTGGCGTTTGCATTGTTATATGAAAAGTCTAACTGTCTGTACGCCTATTTAGAGAGAGGATAAGAGTAGTAACAATCACAAAAGGACACATGAAAAACGGATTATTTCTAAACACCTGATTATTTTCAAATTCGTGGATTCACCGTAATTGATAAGGTCACTTTGATTGGCGGAACACTGACAGTACATTTGATGTTGCGGCGAGTTTTAATTTCGGGCTCTAAACCCTGTTGCTCTTGGTGGAACCACAAAGATCATAAACCGTCTCATTTACAGCGCTCTCTGAAAGCCTCGCCAGCCACGGCAATTTAATATTTCTCTTAGTGATTATTAGTAACTACATCTAAAACTCCGCATGTTATCAGGGGCTCAACAGATTGCAGGGTGAAAGCAATCAACGATGACCTTCAGACTGTTTTCGAAAACAGTGAAATACTTTCAGGATGACTGCGAGAGAGAGAGATGTTTCAGTCCCAGGTCAAAGGGTACTGAATGTGACTCACATTCCACGAAAACTTCCTTGGCAACACACACACACACACAAACACACACACAGAGATACATACACAGTACACAGGGCTCCGTTGAATATTTCAAGTTAACTATGTGTTAGGACCACCATCCCATGATCTCATCCAGGTTTTCAGTATGAATGAATAGTGGGTTTGGCACTTACGTGAATATTTTCATAGACCAGAATGTTTAGATGGTCTCACACCCTTTGGGGAAAAAATATGAAATGCTGGGCATGAGATAACTTGAGCCCATTCTTCATGTGCTAAAAGTAGATTTCTGAGAAAATGAGCACATATTCATTCATCAAAATTGCCAGGAACGGCCTCTGCATATGCCAGACTCTCATTCAAGGTCGGGACACATGATACTGTGACCGCATCCATCTGTCTCGGTGCCACGCACTTTCATCTTGGCTTTGGCACTTTGGTAGTTGTATGTCTGTAGTCAGACTTCGACTGGACTCTTTGAACTTTTCCCCATTTATATTTAATTAATTTAAATTGAGGGATGACAATGTCTACCTGTCAGAGTTATAAGATGACGTGTGGGCGTGTGTGTGTCCCTCTCCCTTCACAAAAGGCTGGGAGTGCTGTCCTGTGCAGACAGACATCTAGATCCCTCCAGCTTTTACTTTGCCATCCCTACAAGGTCCTTTTTGTCTACACAGGCCCAGGTAGATGACCACTAAGTCCACAACTAAATCAGCAGGAAGGAGAGGAGGAGAGGTGGAGGGCGTGCCCTGTGCTGGGGCGGGCACAACCCAGGAACCCACATGTCACTGGTGCCCACATATGCCAGTCGGCAGATTAGCACCATGGTGATAATTAACTACAGGAGAGGATAAGGCCGTGGACCCAGCTCTAAGTTCTGTTAACAAGGGATGATGGGTACTGAGAACAATGTGAGCGTGTCTTCCATAGATGAGATGAAAAAATGACAGAATAGCTGGAGAATTATGAGATGCTTTCAAAGGAAAAAAAAAGAACAGCTTCTGGTTAAACCAACATGAATAGATTAGTGATATGAAACCCGGCAAATCATCCAAAGAACTATTTCTGGGAGCTCTAACTCACAGTGATTGGCAGGAGCTGTGTGGTCTGAAAGTCTCTGAGCCTAAACACTGTCCATATCATTGGCCTATTCAGACACAGGAGCGATCCCGTAGGAAACCAGGCTATATGTAAAAATTAAAAAAAAAACAACACACACACACAACTGATTAGAGACATCAGTACACTACAGTGGAGAAAGTTTTCTACCATTTAAGCCTATGCAAATTACATATATATATATATATATATATATATATATATATATATATATATATATATATATATATCTCCACACTAATAGCTTAAGTGTTTTCAGAGTAAAATCACAACTCACTCAAAGAAACTGTGAACCAGACTCATAAAGGAGGCAATCAATAGACAGACTCTTGAGTGTAGCAAACAAACAGTAAACTGGAAGATAAAGGGAGAGATGGAGTTTAAAGATACAGCAATCTGATTTATTCAATCCAAGGGAAAAAGGAGCAAAAAAAAAAGACAACAAAAGGGAACAGAGCCGCAGGGACCTAGGGGACAACGTGAGGTGTGCCCTGCACCAACATTTGTGTAATGGGACCCTGAAGTAGAGGAGAGACAGAGAAAGGGAGGGGCAGAAAGTGAAACTAAGGTTGCCAGGGGCTGGGAAGAATGGAGGATATTAACATTTAAAGAGTATAGAGTTTCCATTTCAAAAGAAGAAGAGTGATGGAAATGGGTAATGGGGATGGTTGTACAACATTATGAATGAACTGGCAGAGGGAGGAGTGTTGTGAGGCTGGATTAAGCAATAACAACAAAACTCATAGACACAGACAATGGTATGCCTGAGGGAAAGGGGTTGGGAAGGTGGAATATAGTGAAGGGGTAATAAATGGTGATGGAAGGAGACTTGACTTGGGGTGCTTAACACACATACAATGTACAGGTGATGTATTATAGAATTGTACACCAGAAATCTATATGAGGCCGGTGCATGAAATTCTCCTGCATGAGAGGGTGTGTCCCTCAACCCAGCCTGCACTCTCCCCAATCTGGGACATCCCTCTCACAATCCAGGACTGCTGGTCCCAACTGCTCACCTGCCTCTTCCTGATTGCCCCTAACCACTTCTGCCTGTCAATCTGATCACTCCCTAACAACTCCCCTACCAGCCTAACTGATGCCTATCTGCTCCCCTTTCAGCCTGTTTGCCCTTAACTGCCCTCCCCCGCAGGCCTGGTCACCCCTAATGGCACTCCCCTGCAGGCTTGATCATCTCCAAAGGTCTGGTCCCTCCCAACTTCCTTCCCCTGCTGGCCATCTTTGTGGTGGCCATCTTGTGTCCTCATGAGGGCAGGATCTTTTGACCACATAGGGGCATCCATCTTGTGTGGTGGAGTGATGGTCAATCTGCATATTATTCTTTTATTAGACAGGATCAAGGCCTGGTGCATGGGTTCGGGCCACCTGGTTAGCCCTGAAGGGTGTCCTGGATCAGGGTGGGGATTCCCTTAGAGTATGAGGCAGCCTAGGTGAGGGGCCTGTGGTGGTTTGCAGGCCTGCCACACCCGCCGGTGACCCAAGTGGAGACCCTGGTATCGGTGATTTATTTATCTTCTATAATTGAAAGTTTGTAGCCTTGAGTGGAGACCTGGGCCAGCCAGGGTGTGCAGGAAGCTTGGCTTCCTCCATTACCAGGGAAACCCAAGTCTCCTGTTCACTCTGTGGCTGTGGCCATCTTGATTGGGTTAATCTGCATACTCGCTTCTGATGGGCTGGGTGGGTGTAGCAGAAATATGGTCAATTTGCATATTACTCTTTTATTAGATAGGATATGATCCCAATGCATTCAATAAAAAAAGTTTAAAAATTATTAATATTGCCCTAACCGGTTTGGCTCAGTGGATAAGAGCATTAGCCTGTGGACTGACAGGTCCCAGGTTCGATTCTAGTCAAGGGTATGTACTGTGGTTTTGTGGACATTCCTAGTAGGAGGTGTGCAGAAAGCAGCTGATCGATGTTTCTCTCTCTTTGATGTTTCTGTCTATCCCTCTTTCCTTCCTCTCTATAAAAAAATCAATAAAATATATTAAAAATTATTAATATGGTAAATTTGTTCTGTATATTTCAACATAACAAAAATGTTTCTTTAAAAAAAAGGAGAATTAAACCAGCCTCTTTAATAAGCTGGGATAAAAAAATGTGAATGATAAAAAGATGGATAGATAAGCAAGGGTAAACATAAAAGTTGAGCTGAGAGTAGAGTAATATCAAGAAGAGAAACACAAAGGATTTATAAATAGTCAAAGCATAAATGTAATATTTATAATTAAGTAATAAATATACATGTACATGTATATAAGTGTGTATGTGTATAGTAGTTATTTTTATAGCCAGAAGTTTAAGGCAAATTGGAATATCGTTTGTTAGGAAAGTATACAGAAGACAGAACTATTAAATACCTGTTTCCTTCCATCCCTCTTACCAAGGAAAATGACTCTCATTTTAAAAGCACGAGACAAATACGAATGGGCAACAAGTTACACACACAACCAGGAAGCATTCCATCAGAGAGGGCCTGACTGCTTTATCTGAAAGCAGATCAATCCTCCCGAATTCTGAAAATCAGGTCTTAGGATTCCTACCCCAAAGCCTCATCATAAAAATAAAAATCTCAGCTGAGACCAGTTTGGCTCAGTGGATAGAGCGCCAGCCTGTGGACTAAAAGGTCCCAGGTTTGATTCCAGTCCGGGCATGTACCTTGATTGCAGGCGCATCCTCAGTAGGGGGCGTGCAGGAGGCAGCTGATCGATGTCTCTCTCTCTTCAATGTTTCTGACTTTCTAGCCCTCTCCCTTCCTCTCTGTAAAAAATCAATAAAAAAAAAAATCTCAGACACCATTGCTAAACTCTCATCAGAGATCTCTAAGGACACGGAGAAGATACCTGTTACAGTCCCAGGGTTCCGAACTGTGTAGGAAAACACCTTGAGACACTAGGATTCTCAAGGCAAACACATCCCTGACATCTGTTGGACAGGGAGGAAACAGAAGCCCGCGGTAGTTCACAGTTTCAACAATAGATAGCACCACGTTCCTTTCCATCGCATCTTTATGAAGCAGGTTCCGGCCGTCGGTGGCACAGAAAGCAAGGACCATGTGCAAACCCAGGGGGACCGTAAAGAAAGCAGCACCCTTCATGTGTGCCCTGAAACCTATGCTCATTGTGCTAACCTCCTCTAAAGACAGAAATCCTGTCTGATTTCTCTTTTTAACCAATTTCCTCCGCTGAACCTGCACTCCCAGCTCCGCATGGTGTTCTGTTTCCCTAAACACACACCTAAAAGGGCAGCTACAGCCACCACAGGGAGAGCTGAAGAAAGATGTCCCATCCTAAAGATAGCAATTTTAAACAGAGAAATCAAAATGCCTATGTCCAGGGAAGAATACTTAGGAATGTGCAAGTTTTTTTGTAAATTATTCAAAATGGGAAGCATTTGAAAAGATCAAGAAAATTTAGCCCGGAGAAGGAAAGACATAACGTAAAGTGACTGCCAATACTAAGAAAAGTAGGCCAATTCCCAGTGACCAGACTGGCCAGTTTTGCCTGAGGTAGAATTCCTAGACCGTATCTCAGAAACGAGAACAGGTAGCAAAAAGTGCAGCCGTTGCAAATACTTTCACACAAAGTTCATGGCAGAATCGATCAAGAAATCGCTAAGATTTGGTTTGTTGTAATAAATGATGATCTACAGCTGACACTCAGAGCAATATTCTGGAATCGATGTTGCACACAAATCAATCAATTCTATAGCTAATCAATGGGTAACAAATATTAACTAAGTGGTCAGTAAAAGCCAGATTGGTGTAGACTGCATTTATACACAGGCAATTATGATTGTGCTTTTTTTCAAGAGCAGCATAAACATCTGGAGCCATGCTAACATCTCGAGATACCAATAAACACAGGTACAACATCTAAATACGTCTTAGTCCTTAGCTATACCTGCCTTTCACTATCTCAAAACCCAGTACAACCTTGGCTGGTGTTGCTCTGTGTTTAAAGCATTGGCCTGTGCACAGAGGGGTCTTGAGTCCAATTCTCAGTCAAGGGCTCATATCTGGGTTGCAGGTTCGTTCTCCAGCCCAAGTTGGGGTGCATATGAGAGGCAACCAATGGATGTGTCTTTCACCTTAATGTTTCTCTCTCTCTCTCTCTCTCTCTCTCTCTCTCTCTCTCTCTCTCTCTCTCTCTCTCTCTTTTTCCCCCTGTCCCTCCCTTCCACTCTAAAAAGCAAAGGAAAATATATCCTGGGATGAGGATTAACAACAATAAAAAAATCCAGTACAGTTGCCAATATGCCATTAGTTCTCTCTCCCTTCCTTAAAGAGATAGCACCAGCCCAGGCCTGTGGTAACATGTCTGAACGGTGGCATTTCCTAGTACTGTGACTCACTACCGTCTCAGAAAACGCCGAGGAGGACATGCACAGTGCATCATGTGGGAGAGAGCTCCTCACCATGTGTCACAGCAGGTATTTCTTAGGAATTCTGGAAAAGGCAAGACACAGGATCTTGAAGGAAATACACAGAATGCATCGGTATGTTATGAGATTGTAGGACAGCAGGTGACTGCGTGGAGCCAATTCAAGGAACCGGAAAATGTTGCTGAGAAGCTGAAAGATGCTAAGAGAAAAGCTTTGGTTCCCCAGAGTTAGAACCAGAAGCCTGAGAGACATCTAAACAGTGAGTGCCAGTGAAAGCAGAGAGAAAAGAGTATCAAACGCAGGGGTTAGTAAGAAGGTTTGATAAATACCAATAAGCAGCTAACAGTGCAGTGCCCGTAAGACTTGTGGAATGGAAGGACACACAACTCAGTAAAATACAAATCTCCCATTTGCCATAGGCAACTGCCTGGAGACGCAGTTGGGTGAAGGGATGACCGGTCACTTGGCTGAAGCAGTGATGTCCCTCAGTTTTGGGAACATCAGGACTTGGATCGAATTCTTAGTGATACTATTTCAACACGCCAGTGTCCATTCCCCAGGAGTCGTATAATAATGTCATTTCCCATGACCGAATCAAGGAAAAAAGACACACGTTTTATTTCATGTTTTTTTCCCCCCCATTTCTGACCTAAAACTTTGTGCCTTTGACACATAAGCCTTCCTGTGGGTGCTCAGTGGGGCAAGAGGACACGAACCCCCTTACCCAAGTGCTGGTTCCTCACACAGCGGCGTGGGGCGGGGCCGGGCCGAGCTCACTCACTTTTGCTGCAACCCCACGGGTTGCTGGCATCCAAGTGGCCTGTGCCGGGAACACAAGTGTCGCACGTCGAGCCGGTGACAAATCGTTTACAGAAACAGCGGCCCGTGACCAAGTGACAGGTTTCATTCAGGGCTCCGGAGAGATGACAATTGCAAGGCTGACATCTGAAAACAAGAGAAGTAAACCGTCAAGCGTTCTGATTAATAATTCATGTCAGGAGACACACATGTCTGTGGGTACCACTGCCGACTCACATGGTCCGCTTTAGCCAACAGGCGGAAAAGGAGTCTCAAGTTAAACAAACCGCCATGAAACACAGCAAAACAGAAAGAGAATCTTTTTACAGAAATGCTGTTTATGGTAAACCTCCAGGAAGCCTTCTCTTTGGGAGCTAATTAATGGCAATAATAAAAAAAAAAGTATTACTCTGCTTTCTTACATGTGCCAGTATATCTCATGGATTATTTTGAATCCAGTTGTTCAACTGCGAATGCTGTAAATTTTGCTTTCCCACAAAAGCAGTTCTGACAGCGAAAAATGAAGATTACTAGGTCCCCTCCAGATTATGTTTTTAAATATCTATCAAGTTGTGAAACAGAAAACTGGATGTGCTAATCATTGTCTTCCCTAAACATCTTGATATTCTGTATTTGGTTTTCTAAAGTCTAAATTTCACTGAGAAAACAGGTGGAGGAAAACATATCTCAATACTGACAATGTGTGAATAAAAGTTCTATTTCCTTTTCTATTTTATGCACTGAATTCGCTTATCGGGATCAGTTGGAAAACAGAGCATTATTCTGATTTTTGAAAAGACACTAATGAAATAAATATAATAAGAGAATTTCACTTCAACTTTGATTTCTTGCTCCTAAAATTGCTTATAAAAAAAAATCACTGTTGTCACATTTTTGCTAGGACAGAAATGAAAACCTGTTTCTTCAAACTCTTAACCTGTGCCAATGTCATCAGTGAGGATGAACAATTTCGATGCCAGGAAGTATTTGAAAAGCAAAAACGGTACTGGTGTGAAGACCACCCACCCACGGTTAGCAGAGACCTGGCATACGACGCACTTAATAAAAACATTATGGATCCGCTACGCTTTCTCATGAAGACGCTGGGTGCTCACTGCAACTTTAGGGTGTGATCTCCTGGGTAATCCTTCAACACCCTCAAAAAGGCTGATAAAAGCCAAGGCCGCTAAATAAGCTGCAAATTTGTTTTATGGACGAAGTCACCTGGGGAATAAATAAGGCGCAGCTTCTCCTGAAAAACCACTGTCCTGTAGTTTGCCCTTCTCATGTCGTGGTAAAAGGACATTTTTCCTCCCCTCCTACAAACAGCTGCACGAAGTCCTTTATGTACAGACATTGCATCAGAACTCCATTTCAAACCGACGTTTTTGTTTGGGCTACTTATGTATTAGAAAATTATGCACTGAAATTAAAATGGAATTCTAGAAGCGAAAAAAAAAAAAAACCACACATTTAATTTGCTCTTCATTTCATTATGTGCTATTACTTAGAGTAAATTGTTTGTCGGAGTTTTATGTCACATTGGTGAGAAGCAGCAATGAGCGCTGCGCTCTCCCCGGCGTGTGTATTTATCACCACTCCACTCCTGAATAAGTATCTCTTGAGTATTTCAGTTTTTATTACCGTTCACTCATGAGACAAACACACTCATTTTATATACAGTGCATTTAGAGGAACGGTTTCCAGTGTATAACATAATTCCTTTCCTTGATGTGGTTCCATTTTCTGCCAGCGACACGCTTAACTCTTAAGTCAGCTCTGGCTCTATCCATAGGGCATTGCGTCCCGAATCTCCACTGAATAAATAAATCGCGTCTTCGGAAAGCACACAAGGTTGTGAGTAATTAAATGTGACTGTTCCTGATTTTATAGGCTTTTATCCCAGCCCGTGTTGTATCTCACTTATCTGACTGGTTATAATTGCGTGACTTCAGTCGGAGGGAGTTTTATGTGAGTGGAGTTCACAGGAGACTTTCTGGATATTATCGTTCGCTTCCAGCCCAGAGGACACTGGGGATAATTTGGTAATTAAGGCTTAAGTAAAACGATTCTTGTGAGTTTCTCAGCCGCTCAAATATGGTTTTAAACATTTCCAAGACTCTTTAGCAAATAAGCGACAAGGCTGATGTCATTGTAGAAGGTAGCGCTCCTCCAGAGCGCCTCCTAAATGAAATATAGCTCACGTTTATTAAAACAGAATTAAACGTAATAAAGGGAAAGATGTTTTAGGCTTTGGACGCGAAACAGCAAACTCAGATGACTTGTGATATTGATTTTGTCAGGATAAATGGTTTCTGTAATATTAATATAAAGAAACCTTTATTGCACTGACTCTCCTGGTGTAGCCAGCGCTCTCCCACAATCTGTTTAAAATCTTCATTTTTCATCCTTATGGGAAAAGCTCACTTGCTAAATGGATTTCGCGAAGAGTAATCTGTCAGGATGTATATGGATAAACAATTTGTGATGTTTATTGACCAGTTCATTATGGTAAACAAAGCAGGCGGAAGGCTCCGCTAATCTCCGCGCGCACTTTGCCCGGAGAGAGCTGTCTGGGCTTTGCTGTCCGATGGGCGCAACAGGGAAGAAGTTAATTGGCCTCTGTCTCTTAAATCACAAATCTCATCTGTTTCACTTTCCCAAGAGCGAGCGCCTTCCCGTGGAACAAACAATGAGAGAGGGAGTTATCCGACTCTGTACTGGTGCAGAGACATCGCTAGCAGTGAAGGGAATTGCCAGAAACTTCATCATCGGACAAAGAAATCCACTAGGAGGTCAGGGAACAGGGGCCATGAAAAGACCATTTATTGGCGCTGCTCTCTGAGGCCTCCCTTCTGTCTGGACCTCGATGCAGGGCACCATCCAATTGACTTCGATGCATTGAGTGCCATAAAAACATTCATGGAGGGACCATTCTAGGCTGGGGCTGGAATACCACTGGAGACATAAATACGAAAGGACAGAGCTGGCCCTGACCTCAAAAAGCTCATGGTCTAGTGCAGTGGTCGGCAAACCACGGCTTGTGAGCCACAGGCGGCTCTTTGGCCCCTTGAGTGTGACTCTTCCACAAAATATCACATGTGGGCACACACATACAGTGTGATTGAAGGGGTACCCTAATTAAGTTAACACTGTACCTACTGATATAGTTTAAGTTTAAAAATTTGGCTCTCAAAAGAAATTTCAATTGTTGTACTTTTGATATTTGGCTCTGTTGACTAATGAGTTTGCCAACCACCGGTTTAGTGAAACATTTAAAAATAGAAAGGGTATTAAAGATGTCTAAAGATTCTTTTTGTAATGTTCTTTATTCATTTCAGAGAGGAAGGGAAAGGGAGAGAGAGGAAAAAAAAACAGCAATGAAGAGAGTCATTGATTGGCTGCCCCCTGCAAATACTGGGGATTATGCCCATAACCCTGGTATGTGCCCTGCCTGGGAATCGAACCATGACCTCCTGGTTCACAGGTCATCGCTCAACCACTGAGTCACACCAGCCAGGCAATTCTTCAAGAGCACAGGAAATGGACCACTATCTAGTCTGGGGGCAGGAGAGGTGACAGAGAATGGAGTAGTAAGAAGAAATCTTGGATATGTTTATGGTTAATAATTAAATCATATTAAACCAGGAAAATCAAAGAGGGAGAAAATAGAAAAGGGCAGCAGGAGAGGGGGTCAAATTATAAGCAATTCACGATTTTTAGAGACCAATCCAGAATAGGGACAGATGGAGAGGGGAAAGTAAGAGAGAGAAGATATCGCTAAGTGAGTGGCAGGGAGCGATGGAAAGGAAGGGGTTAGAGAAGCATTTAGGAAGTAAGATCTGTGGGATGAGGTGGAAAACTTAAAAAGAGAAGCAGAGAAGGGCCTGGAGCTCCTCCCAGTTCTCTCATTTGCTGGCGGTCAAAGATGAAAGGGACACCATTCAGCGCCAACAACAAAGGACAAAGAGGCTTCAAATGACTGAAACATTCTAGACAAGAATTCCTAATGATCATTAATGAATGGAACAGAGAGAGGCATTAAGGCAAATTGGAGAAATTGGACAAAGACTTTTCTTCCATCCCTAGTCCAAACACTAGCACACAATGGGCCTCAATACATTTTGTTGAGTAAGTGACAATGGAGCTGTTTTGAGCCCTTTTTTACGGCAGAAGGCTACCCTTTCCCCCAAAACTGGCTTTCCTCTGACTCCCGAAGGCCAGGGAGTTCTCAGTTGAGTCCTCTGGCACAGGTCCCAGGAGAGCTAGAGCGCCCCCTAGAGAATTTGGTGAGATTCTATTTCATTTCTGCGGTGGAGGGGCTTAGTATTCCCTCCTCAAGCCTAATAGCACCCGGATTCTCTTGGCACTGGAATGAGGAACTTAGGGCTTAGAGACCCTCTGTGGGCGAGCTGAAAGTCGTACTCACTTGGCCTGTGACTTGCTTTGGCCAAGAGCATGAGGCAAAAATGACACCATGGCAGCTCCAGGCAGAGGCCTCGAGTGTCCTTGCACGCTTCTACTGTCTTTGTGGGGACAATGCCATGACCAACCAGGGCTTGCTCATAAGTGGGCCCATTTACCCCATCACCCACATAATAGGACACTGTTTAAGAGTCAGGGGGGGGGGGCATGAATCTGTGAGAAACCGCCCACCCGCAATGATCCCAGGATCACACCACAGAAGGAAATATGTGGACATGAAAATGATCTGCTTCCACACTGGGGAAGTCACTGGTCTGGTTCTCAGAGAAAAATCCAATCCACAGCTGTTGGAATAGAGGCATGTGAAGACCCAATCCAGAAAGTCATGTTCAAGAGGAAGTTGGCAGCAAAACCATAAGGATCTGGTCACAGAAAAAAGTTAACGTGTCCCAGGTTTTAGAAGTCTGATCCTTTAGATTCCCTTGCCAGCCTAGACTCCAACTCCACTCAGGGAGGAAAAGGACAGTTCCATGTATGTCTGCTAGGAAGAGACGAGTGATGCATCTGGACATTTGAAGCTTAAACCACAACCACACACACACACACACACACACACACACACACACACACACACTACAGTTAATTAAGAGGGAGAGAAGAAGGCATTACAGAGGAAACCTTCAGGGGGTGTGATGAGTGGATGATATACAGGAAAATGGTGGTGGAACAGATAAACGGGGAAGTGCCAGGGGCTGTGGGAAGGAGAATCCTCCTTACAGGTCAACTTGGGGACAGCGCCTGGGACATATACATATTCACTACCCACAGAGACGAGGGAAAGATGGCCCACTTTTGTCTCATTGTGTTTGGTTTATACAAACACCATATCCTTTTTTTTTTTTTTTTTTTTTGCTTTATTGATTTTTCAGTGGGCAGATATTTTTTCCTCATTGTTCTCGGTACTGATTAAGTCCTGTTCGCTTTGTGTGAGATTGGTTTTCAGAAGGCACGCCCCTTCCTGTGGGAGGGGCAGAAGGAGGGGCCACTTGGGTGAGGAGAGGCGAATGGTCCTCCGTTTGTTATTGTTGCGTTGGGGGCATTTTTGTTGTTGCTGCAGTTTAGGAGCAGAGCCTTTTTGATTATATTTATTTTGCCTTTGGGAGAATAAAAAAAAAAGTTTAAAACTCAGTAAGTACAGTGGTGTACAGTAAAGAGAACGTGGAGAAGGGGAGGGATATATAAGTAAACTTCATAGAGGGATTAAATAAGACCCCCCAAAAACATGAATAGAAAAAGCAGATGAGAAAGTCCATTTCTTTTCCAAACCAATTCAGGGATACAAGTATCTCCTCTTTGCTTAACAATAAAATACTTATGATCCACTGTTGAAGTTTGGAAATTAATTAATTAAATTCATACCTGCAAGTGCACCTACCATAGTACCTGGTTCAAGGTGTATTCAACTGATTTTTAGTTTTTGAAAAAAAGTTTCACATCAGGGCATAAATGGATATTCTCTGTTTTTGAAAAAAAGTTTCACACCAGGGCATAAATGGCTATTTTCCTATGCTGCATGTCTGTATACATTGAGACAATGAGTGAATTTTTCTCTTCAGGAAACAAAAATTCTTCATACTAGATGGAATCCTATATATTTTAGCCATCTCCGTACACATTTTCAAAATAGCCATTGTTAGTCTATATTCACAAGAGCAAGCAGAAGTCATCCAAAAGACTCCAGTATCATTCAGAAAGGGAATGGAAATCATAAAAAGAATAAGATCCATTTTTATCTCTTCTCAATGATGAGCTCCAGTAGAAAGCCGAGCGGTTCTCACTGTCACATTTGGAAATGCCTTTCCCTGTGACCTTCTGGGCCAGAGGATTGCTTCTCTGAGGATCATCAGTGTCAGAGCGGAAAGCGATAGCAGCATCCATCAGCGGCAGAGGAGTCATTCCCTGTGACCGGCTGCAGCAGGGACACGTCCTCTTGAGTGTCTTGGGCCCCCTCTGGTCTTGGGGGGCTTTATTCTTGCTGTTCTTTTCAGGGAAGCGGCATTGTATATGGTGGCTCTCTTCAGAGGCAGACTCTGTGCCACATCAGAGCCAGCCGCACTCGATCTCAGCCACGCACAGGTGGGTGGTGGGGACTTGAACAGCTACTTACTTAAAGGTATATGTCCCTCTTACTCAGACCATGACGTCCAGAGATGGCATGAGACTTTTCATTTCTATTTTTGAAGGAGGTGAGGCAGGTAATGTCAAAAATTAGTTCTGTGTTGGCGCTATTTAAGGACAGAGGCATGAGGAGCATTTAAGTTTAAAACTCAGAGAGAGGGCTAGCCATTGGCATGGAGGCCATGGTAGAGAGCTGAAGAGAGAACATTCTGAGAGTCACTAACATGTATGTATTGAGGTGAAATCATCACCTACTTATATTTTGAAGGGGCACAATAAAGAGGAGTGATCAGCATAAGAGACAGAAACAACAAATCATGGAAGATGTTGTAAGTCAAAGGAAGGTTTTTTTTTTTAAGAAACAGGGTGGACCATGAAATAATGTGCACATTGGAAACTGTGAGACCTAAGAAACAACCATGAATCAACATTACTTTCATCTCTCACGGGTCCTTTAAATATAAGAATGGGCATTGACCCTGCCTGCCATGTGGCCATAAAGTGAATCAGAACTTTCTTGACTTATAGAAAGTCCTCCAGCTATTTTACTTGAAAAGCACAAGATATACAAAAAGAACAAAACTGGGGGCATCGCACTGCTTGATTTCAAAATACATTACACAACTGTGATACTGCAAACGGTATGGTACAGGGCAAGGAGGGGTGTGTAGGTGTCATGAACGGATAAGGACCACAAGGAAGACAGACAGCATGGTGATGCCTTAGCATCTGTACAAAGGGTGACCCCCTAGTCTAAAAGGGCCTGAATAGGAAAATGTGTGGGTTCCTAATGGTTGCAAAATAAATTAGCAACCAACCAGAAAAGCAATGCATGAGCTACATTAAACCTACAGGTAAGAAATACTGAGGAACAGAGATCAGAGATTAATGGAGAATACATAGCAGCACCAACCTCAGTGAACATCAGCTTGCAGCTGTGTGACACCAGCAACAGCAGCCTGTTTTGGGGTGTTAGTCCAGTGAATCCCTGGCCCCCACTTCCGGCCAGTACACGAGACAAGAGGCATACAATAAAAAGAGCAGTCATGCTCTTAGATGCTCCATCTTAGCCAAAATTCTGAGAAGAGAGAATTATGCTCTCATACTAATAGAATGTTATACCAATAGTAACTCAAGTGCAGCTGCATGGATTAAAAAATGCTATGTAGTACGAACAAAAAAAAACTGTTTTAATAAATATTCACATTGAATTTCAGTAAAAAGCCAAATAAACTGGTTTGAGTTCTTTTTTAGTAATTTAACCTGTCACCCTGTCCACACCCCAATCGAGGTGTTAATGAAGAGTGTAAGGGCCAAAGGCAGGCAGCAGGGACAGTGTGTTGAAAAGAGCCCAATAATCTCAAACCCTTGAATAATTAGCAATTATAATTTTAAACACACACACACACTGAGAAACAGACTTGACTGGTTTATGAGAAACATATACTAGTTGCTTGGAGACAGGAACGCTGAAGAATTAATGGCTACAGTCCCAACCTGAGATAAATTTATAATCTAACCGGGAGAAAAAGAAACCCACGTGGAATTAGCATTCCAGCTCATCTTCACAAATACAGCAGTGACCACAAATGCATGAAAGTAAAAGCCCACAGATATACAGGAAATGGGAAGAACATTAAAGGCGGCGTATCTTTGAAAACTGGTTAATTTATTTTCAGAATATACTTTACACACGGGGGAAATCATATCACTGAATATAAAGATAAGTTCCTTATCTGCCAGTCTTTCAATTTAAATTAGAAAGGCAAGGGCAACATAAATGGGTGCAGTAAATTAATAAATAAGCAAGAAAGTCGGGGGCCACATAAGACAAAATACAGATACACATGTTACCTATTCTAGCCCTTATACTGTGTGTGTGTGTGTGTGTGTGTGCGCGCGCGCATGCATGTATGTTTTCTTCTAGAGATATTTCTTTTCCTGTTTTCTTCACATTCAAATTGTAAGTTCTTTGAGGGAAAAGGATTTTATCAAGTTAAATATCCCCAGGCCCTAATATTGGGGATACCTATCAATGTGTGACAACCTATATATTGGGACTCTAGAAAATATTGAAGAATAACCATTATCTCTAATAAACGCAGGCATCAAAGAGTCAAAGATATATCAACCAACTAAGCAGGGCAGAAAACACTGCATTTTATAAAAGATACTCCAAAAAAATTCACGGTTGCTTATAAAAAAATTCATTGTATATATAATTAAATAAAATATTTAATTATTAATTCTCATCAATATTTACCTTCCGGTCTGAGGGTCAAACCCAAAGTAAAGGTCCTTACAACGGTCACAACTTAGACCAGCGGTGGAAGCATCTTGGCAAACGCACTGGCCGGTCCGGCGGTTACAGATGTGATGAGCTGCCCCAGCTGTGTGGCAGGAACAGGGCAGGCAGCCAGTGGCATTGCCCGGAGAGACATAGAAACCTGGAATATAAAATGAAGGTATTTTATATATGCTTCCTAGCCAGTCTTTTCTTTAAAGGATAACATTTTGATTACATCAGAACACAGAATACGCTGTAGGGTCACTAAATGCATTCCCAATACAAATATGCTCATAGCTGAGCTTAGCTCTTGTGTCTAAACACCAAAGCAAGGCTGCATCAATGATTGTCATTGTACCTGCTATCTTTGTACCCGGGCACCTACAACTCCGTGCATTGAAAACCTACTTCGTGACCTTCCTTTAATTAACTTCATTTTAACAAATGGCATCACCATCTCTTCAGATTTCCCCTAGAACCTTGAGACACCCTATTAGGAGAGCCACTAGAATACAAGACGTTCTAATGACGTTTTCAGTAAAAGTATGTTCCATTGGATACTTGCTTATATTTAAAAATTACCTGAAATGCATAAAAGAAGGTGAAGAGATCAGCCAGAGAACATGTATGCATAACCCATAGACACAGATAACAGTGGGGTGAAGGCCAGAGGGGACAGGGCTGGATGGAGGTGAGCAAAGTGAGGGGAAGTGGGGACAGTGTAATAGTGTCAACAATAAAACGAGTTTAAAACATCTGAAATAATGTATTTTTGTTAAAACTGGCAACTAGCTCGCGTCCTTCACTTCCCCTGGCTTCCGGGAGCTAATGACCAAGTCAATGGGTGTTGTCTCCTAAGAATTTCACTCTGCTCTGCATCCCTGCTGTCACCTCCCTCGTTCAAGTCACCACCACGTTTTTCATAGTTAGCACTGTCTCCCAGAGGCTATGGTAAGAGCTTCATATTCATCACCTCGATTGGTTCTCTCAGCAAAGCCCATAACTCAGGCATTATTATTACTTTTGTAAGATTAATTATAAATTGGAGATTAGAAAGATTAACCGACTTTCCTAAAATGATAGACAAACAGCGGAAGGCAGATTCAAACCCAGGCATCTCAGCTTGAGGTTACCTCATCCAATGATATCTTTCCTGTTCCCCTCAGTCTATTCTTCATATTGTAGTTGGAACAGCCTTTTTCTGAGTATGATTTCAACATCTTCTTCCTCTATTTAAAATAACTTAATGACTTTCTATTTCTTTAGGAATAAAATACCAAAATCACTTAACACGAACTTTAATCCTCCATCCAGGTCCCACCTCTCTCTCCAGCGTTCATTTGCTGCTCATCACTAGCTCAGTCTGCTCCATGCTTTCTTCTTCTCATGATACCTCCTAGCCTTTTCTAGAGGGTTCTGTCCGATGAAATGACTTTGACCCCCTTTTCTCTTAGCTCATTCCTACACAAACAGGTCTTGGGACTTCCTTGAGAAACCTAACCTAGGCCAGCTGAGACATGCCTGTTACAGCTTCACAGCATCCTAATTATTTCCTTTGGAGTCTCATGAAAATTGTATTATCATTCCCACCAATGGTTTTCTCCATGAAGGCAGGAACCACAACGGATTAACTCATCACTGTCTCTCCAGCATCCAGTACAGCGTTTGTCACAAAGTAGGCAAAAATGTGCCCAATTATTAAAACAGGCATTGAGTCCCACAAGTACTATATTTTTAAGCCCACATAATTTAAGTATGCACCCATTTTTTATTATAGCGAAAAGAAAGAAAAATAGCATTTACAACTATTTTCAAGTTACTTCAAATTTCCTGGACCTAGAAAAAGTAGAAGTCCAGATTTATAAAATTAAGAGGGATATGGGCATTTGAATGATGGAGCAGGCAAATGAAAGAGAAACCATTCTTGGTGCTGACAGGTGTGTTTCTGCATGTATATGCATATGTACATACCTATGAACATACACATATACACACATGTATAATGTTAAGAAATTTTAATGAAAAAATGGAGGGAGGGATTGCAGAGGGAGTCTAACGAATAAAGTTCTGGCATATTAAATAAAAGGAATTGTACAATTGCCGTGGTCACGAATTTAAAGTATAGAGCATCAGTGATCCCGAAAGAAAGAAAGAGCATGCGCACTGAGTGAATCCATACTGTGTCACCTATTCTCGAGGGAGGAACAAAAGGTAATTGCAACACTGTGAGACTCATTTAAGGCTTTCGCTGAAAACAAGCCATTCTCTCACAGCCATCACCAATGGGCTTATCTTCCAGTCCCTCCACAGTCTCTCTTACAAAGCCTCGGGAATAGTAAATTAGAAAAGATTGAGCTCAAGGAGAATGAAAAATGAAGCTCCGAATCTGTGTCATTCGGTTGGAAAGAAATACTGTCACTTTTATTGTAACTTACAACTCGACTATGTCACTTGCTTCTTTGCATCCACTGACAGCAATTCTCTTTCTACATAGGCGTTTTTCCAGAAAATAACAAGTGGCTTTGCCAATTAACATGTATACTCACATCTGACTTCTCATGTGACCAGAGTCACAAAGTTGGGAGACTTTGATTTTGGATTCAAGATCACTGTGGCCGTGATTCTGCGTACTTTTCTTCTTGGGAAGGTACCTAGGTCCTTAAATCCATGATGATAGCATCATGAATGTACTAACAGCTCTCCAATTTGGATAAATTGCACATTAGCAGAGATACTTAGAAGCAGAATTAACTTAGACTTATTGCAATAGCTTTGAGCCACAGAGAATTCTGGAACGATTAAGGGTAATTTTTACAAGAAATGATTTACGAGGTAACTCTGTAAGGACCAGGAGGGTCCATTTTGGTGCAGAAGACTGGGATGCCCGCGTTTTGGAGAATAAAGAATGCCATAGAAGAAAACAGAGATAGCGCGCAGAGAAGAGCACAAAAAGGTATTAAAACACCTCGGGGGGCTACAGCCTAGAGGTAGAGCTTCAAGGGAAAGATTGTATTGGAATTGTGGGGGAGTTAATTCCCCTCCTCCTCTCAGGAGCATGATTACAGGGGCGAATCCCACCAGCATTTCAGTTGTCCTATTTTTAAGCGGTTCTAATTAGGATGACTCAGGTACCTTCCTGTCCAATGATTACTTCTTGCCTCACCTCAACAGACCATTGCCTTTCCCTTGATGAGGTCCCACTGCAGAAAACACCATTTCCCGCTCCCTCCCCCCTCCGCCTCAACTTGAGGGTGCAGCTCAGAGACAACTGACCTTAATGCCTCGCCTTGAACTCAATGCATTTCTGATCTCCCGCCATTAGCTCCCCTTTGTGTTCCCATCTTTGTGACCGTGTCATTTGCACTGATCTCTGGGAGGTTTCTTCCCCAGAATGATACACAAAGCCCAGTCGTTAGGCCAGTGTCATTCCCTTAGACCTGGGGTAGTGCTGCGAGTTCGCATGTCTGTGGCACAAATCAGCCCATTGAAGGTCATTATCGTCCCCAGTTTTATTTCGGCTAACCCCTGGTCCCAAGCAAGACTAGCCTCCTGTGGGAAACAATGTGTTTTGCAGCCAAAGCAGAAAAGTCCCCCGGATCATAAAATCCCGTTGCTTTATCCTGGTGAAGGTTTACAGGATGCTGAGAGTTCAAAGTTATCAGCCAGGCAGCGGTATCATCTCCTGTCGTGGTTATTTGCACAACACGGTACCTGTCCTGGGCATAAAAGAAGAGCCCATTTCCTGGCAATGATCCTCCCGAGGACCATGAACAACGAGGCTTTACCGAGGTCTTAAAATGGGAGGGAGAAAACGAGTTTAACCTCTAGGCCTTGTTCCAAAAAGGAGGGCAGTGCCGATGCTGAGCACTAATTATAAGCCATTTAGAAGTAACGGCTCTCAGTGTAAGCCAGAGAATGGACACCGTATTCAGGGGAGAGTCCAGGGAGGGATTTGTGGGTCCCCTCTGTCAGGTAACAAAAGACCAACTTAGAAACGGTTTTTTACAAATCAATATTTGCAGAATAAAGCAGTGTAGATGATGCTAATCTTCACATTAAGGCAGTAATAATTTTCTTCCATTTGGGAGTTTTATATAAAAATAATGTTAGTCTGGCCCGGCTGGGGTTGCTCAATGGTTGAGGGTTGACCCAGGAACCAAGAGGTCAAGGTTCAATTCCAGGTCAGAGCACATGCCCTGGTTGTGGGCTCCAGCACCAGCAGGGGGCACACAGGAGGCAGTCGATCAATGATTCTCTCTCATCATTGATGTTTCTATCTCTCTCTCCTTCTTGCTTCCTCTTTCCCTAAAAGAAACAATAAAAATATTTAAGAAAATAAAAATGCTAAACAACTACTCACAGATTTGACCAACATCAATAAATACATAAACATACATTCATATCATTCAATACAAGGTACAATGTCTCTTATTGAAAATATTTTTTTCTAAACTCCTTTTCTATTAGTGTAAGTATGCTTTTTAATGCTCTACTCCCCTTTCTTCTTCCTGTTCAGCTGTATTCTCCTTTGAGTATCTTTCCAACCTCTCTCTGCTATAAAATGCAGCTCAGAAATCACTTTCTTGTCTAAGCTCTCCATATCTCCCATCCTTGAAGAATTAGTCTATTTCCTTTTCTAGTTATTTATATTGTACATTTCTAATATTGTAGTAATCACACTGCTGTATTTACATACAAGTCAGTTTCCCCTACTAAACCACAGACCTTTATACAACCCTAAGTTTAATATATTTATGACTGTATATCTTACATCAGCATACCTCATCCTCCCTGGTACAGTGTAATGTATCCAAAAGACTGTTTATAAAAAAAAAAAACAAGAATATGTGAGTGAAATGGATAGAAGGCTGAATGGATGGATGGATACCTGCAACCCCTTAAAACCTGAGATGGTCTACAGGCCTATGCTCTATCCATTGAGCCAAACCGGCTAGGGCAGGCATTACTTTCTAACAGTCTGTATGAATCATAAAGAATCATGAAACAAAAGCAAAAGAAAACACCAGAGCAAAGCATGAAGAACGGTGCTATTAGCACAAAACGTGTCATGAGGAGCAGTTCCCTTTATAAATTAGCCTTTATTTTATTCCGAAGCCGCAGATTCCTCGGCAAACCCTCGCTGCCTCTGGTTCCCAAGGACACGGATGGGTCACGGCGGGTGCCATCCTTCCCTGGCCTGGCCTCTGACTAAGTGCCTACAGCTGCCCGCTACGAGGTCACCCGGCACAGAAACGCACGCCGGGAACATATCCTTAGTGCGGTATTTATTAGCGCGGGGATGTGTACATTCATATATGTACACACACTCCAAATAATTTTAAATTAAAGCATTTTTAAAATACTTAATGGAGGTTAAGCAGCATTTTTAACCTCTGCTCAAGTTATTGAATGGCATATTAAAACCAATGGGGCTCTAATGTACCTTCTAATGCGCGCTGCTGCTTTAACAAATTGCCTATAAATTTTAGTTGAATTAAGCCTCTTCCTTGTACATCCCCGTAAGGTTAGGTGAATAATACATGAGGCTTCATTACATACACCTTCTTTAATAATGTTTTTTAGGAAAGTGGTACAGGAATCTATGTGCAACCATCTACTGCAGGCCAGTAATATTTACAATTACGGATGAAAGAGGCAGGCAGGGGTCCTCAGCCTGGCCAGTTCACACACCCCTCCCCGGTCCCCCATAGTAAGTGACTGGTCTCTCCGATGTGTTTAAAGACACAGAATGAAAGATTCCAGCCGTGCATTTTAGTGTGGCTACTGCAGAGCTGGCTCCTTGAAGTGCCTGCTTATGACAAAGATACTTTAAGATAAGGGTGTTCTATTTGTCAGTGTAAATTTAACAGTAAGAGACAAATTCAACATACTTTCTGAAGCTGTAAGAATGCAGGACCAGAAACAAAACAAAACAAAAAAATAAGAAAAGAGAGATTGCTTGGGCCAGTAAACTCAGTGGTTAGAGTCGGTCCTTGCAATCAATCCATGTCTCTCTCTTACACTGATGTTTCTCTCTTTCTCTGCCTCTCTCCTCGCTTCCCTCCCTACTTTTCACTCTCTTTAGTTCAAGTTGATAAATTAAACACAAGTAAGTCTCAATTCTGCAATGTCATTGGCTGGCATTCCTTTAAAGGGTCAAACAGGCCACACCATCTCGAGTAGACTGAGCACTGGTGTCTGTGCCGCATACAGACACAAACTCAGCACTGACGCTTCTAAATTTTTAGAAGCCTCAACGGAGTAACCAAGAGGAATCGCCTGAGATGGGATAAAGAAAGAAACACCCCAGCGCCCTGAGAAGGCAGCACCATTCGCTCTTACCTGGTTGGCACTGGTCACACCGTCTTCCTTGCCGATTAGGCAAACACCGGCACTGGCCACTCCTTGGGTCGCACATGGTCCCGGGTGACGTGCCCGAGGAGTCGCACTCACACGTCCGGCAGCCCTGGAGGTCGCCGGCGGTCAGATTGTACCTGTGAGGCCCGCACTGGCTGCAGCGGAGCCCTGTGACTCCCGACTTGCACCGACACTGTCCCGTTGATTTGTCACACAGCAGAGAGCCGTTTACTGTCCCCGTCTTATCACAGTCACAGGGCAGGCAGAGGAAAGAGTTATTCTGTTGGAGGTAGAAGGATCCCTCCAAACATTCATTACACTGTCTCCCTCCAACGCTGGGCTTGCAATGGCACTGCCCTGTCCTGGCATCACAGATTGTCCCAGGCAGGGACCCCGCGGGGTCGCAGCCGCAGGCCTTGCAGCCAGTGCCGTCCAGCCCGTAGAAGTGCTCTCTGCACGTGTCACACCGGAGGCCGCTGGCTTGCCCCTTGCACGGGCACTGTCCCGACAGAGGGTCGCAGAGTTTGCTCACAGAGCCCAAGGGGTTACACCCGCAGGGCTCACATCCACCAGCATGGAAACTCGGGAGGAATTTAAATCCCAAACGGCAACGATCGCATCGGAGCCCTAGAGAGGGAATTTGTTTAAAAAAGAGGAAAATGTGAAAATGATGCTTGCAAGGTAGCTAAAGCCCAATTCCTGCACTCGCAAATGTTGGGTGATTTCTCGCAAGTAATGCCATCAGGGCTAGTCACGCACTCCAAACATGATGGCGATACTTAATCTGGTGATGATGCCACTTTGATTCTGTATGGTGCGTTATTAACTTTTATTTGCATGTTGCTTAACGCAAAAAGAAGTGATCAATGCAAATGTCACTCTATTACACATAGCAGAACTCTTCTTGAGTGAATGTTAAAACTATTATTTTAAAACTAAAAGCTATGGTAAAACTATTATTTTTACTTATTTTATGTTAACAAAGCATGCTCATTTAAAATGTACAAAAGGAGGGGAAACTCATTTTCAGAGCCATACAGAAGAATGGCATAGTGATTTTCCAAGAAATCAGAATTCCCCCCAAATGTTAAGCTGATAACTATTTTGGTGGTAACAGGAAATATATACTTTCTCCTAAATATCGCACATTTTGATAATTAATATAAATAAAACTTATCCAGAGCAATTTTATTTCAATGCTTTTATATGCTCCTATATTTTATCATTTTCAATTAATATAAATTATGCTCTCCTTGGCTCATAAAGCAATCACATTGCTTGTCATATTGCATGATTCAGAACATACCTCTTTAAACACTAAATAAATTCTATTTAGATTACTCCTATTTATAGGAGTGCATATATACATTTCACAAACGGGAAAAACATTTTAGCAACTATACTTAAATCTCTGACAACTTAGATCACCTTTAAAAAGACTATTACTCTATTACACGGCAAAATAATAAAAACATTGTTAAATAGTAAACATTGAGATGCAAAACACTTCCTTTAGATAGCTTTCACCTATCCATGAATTTAAATAACAGACTCTATGGGGCTGAATCAATTGAAACATTTATTTTAAGCTTTAGTAGCAATAAAAAAATTAGTACTAAAATAACAGTCAAAAACACACTCAGGAACTCATATGTAGAAAAGCGTTTCCTAAGCGGGAAAGAGATGCATAATATATATGTATATGTATGAATAAAAATTCAAGAACTCCAATGGAAGGCAAGTTCTTTAACAGTGATGAATGACTCACCTAAGGCATATCATTTAATTTCAATAAGGAAAATAAAAAAGGGCCACTATTGCTGCAAATTTTAAAAATAACTGTATTGTTAACAAGAATTATGACTCATTTTGAACTATTAAAATTGGTCTACATGGATTCATATCATATCAGTTTTAAAAATATGCGCAGTGCTTATTTGAATATGCCATACATATTCCTGACAGGTAATCTATTCCTAACGATACTTGGGAAGGCCTACAGGGCATCACATTCGGTGTTAACAAGTACAGGCGAGTTAGCACACTTGGCATTTAATTCACATTCTTCTCCCTTTTTATTCTAGATGAATGACCTACTTTAATAAAATTATTGGTGCTAATGTATTTTACTGGTGATAGAATCATTAGTAAGATTTAACAGTTTTGTTAACTCTAACAGTTTGCTTTCCAAAGCATATACAACACACACTGGTATTTTCTGGAGGTTTTTTTTTTTGTGTATGTGTGTGTGTGTGTCTGTTTTATTATTATTAACAAGGTAAAATTGAGTAAGATTATTTAATTCCCCTTAGAAAAAATTTATGCATATGGAGTTTATATTTTTATTAAAGATATTCAATGTGCAGACATTACTTTAGAAATAGTATCATAATGATGATTTCATCTTCAAATACACACACACACACACATACACATTTCTATATTTATTTATATATCTATGTTTTCCTGCATAAAACCATCTGGATTCACCAGTAAAATAGGTGATAGGGAAGCCATAACAAATTCTAAGTTAATAGTAAGTTTTGATTGTTTTCTCCCTGAAGCTCTGGAATCTAACCATTGTATAGAGAAATAACTATTTTATTGTCTTTAAAGGTCTTTCTTTAATTCATTTTCACAGTTTGAATTTAAGATATATCTTACGTTAAAGAACAGAAGATGCCATAGAGATGAATTCAAAGGTATTAGAATTCCTTCAGCATCCCAGGTAACGCTTATACAAAGTGTGCTTCCCTGTACAAATTGGCTATCTAGCTTCTCTAAAGTTAGTTTTTGTATGTTTGACATGCATAAGGGCTAATTACCTTAAAATTTTGATATAATATTTCCCTAAACCAGAGAAGCCTAGTGCAATACCATTGAACATGCTCATTTTCTCTTTTAAGTTAAAATGAAATGCTCATCTAGCTGAATAAAATGATGTATGTATATCTATATAAAGAATCGATTTTAGTGTTATATAACAAGTTAAAATATTATTCAGAATGCTATGTTCATGTGTGTGTATGTATGTATGCACACACACACAAGTGTGTGTGTGTGTGTGTGTGTTTGTGTGACTGTTTTTTATTATTTTTAGGTTCAGGTCAATGTTAGAAAAACGATGGAAGACTTGAATGACAATAGAAAGGCAAAGGTCTTTTTTAAACTTCCTATACAAACCAAGGCATGTTCAGTTACAATATGAGACTCACTTCATCAGGAAACTTTCCGCACATAATATTCTCATATATCAAAATTTCAAAGTGCATTATGTACACAGCGCATTTTGGGCACTTGATAAATTTTGTCCTTATGTGGCTGTGGTTCCCCTCAAAAATGTTGGATGTAATAAATTGCTATAATCAAATCTAATTTCTGAAAAATACCTGTGGGAGTAACAAACAAAAAAGCACGTCTCATATAAAAAATGATAAATAACACTGAAGGTGGCTGTTTATTATAATCAGCTTGGCACTGAATTACAAAATTAAAATTATGTGGCCCTTTATAACTAACCCTAGCAATATACATGATCTGTGGAATTATGTTGACTTATTTTGCATTTCATAGGAACAGTTCAAAGAAATATAATAGGAAAATATGGAAAGATTTATCACAAAGGACCCTGTAGCATAGAATATTTTGAAAAAAAAATCCATTTATTTTTGGTCTATTAAGAAAACTAGCAGGGAAATCATTTGCTTAGAACTCATTAAGTATAAACCATTTTGAAAAAGTGCTAATTTTCTGAAAGAAACATCTATGCGGTAAGCAAATTATATTTTTCTATGACTTATTAGTATGGGACCATGTGAAGTACAGTGGCTACCGACTCCAGAAACTTCTAAAGGGTTGATTAAAGGAAGCTTCCAGCAGAAGTTTGATAGAATTATTAATTCAATCATGTTAGACAGTTAATTTCTTTCAGACTGTGTTTTTTTTTTTCCCCTCTTCCCCAGCCTGCCTTGAGCAAGGAGATTTGCTTTACTCTTCCGTTAAGAAATCAAACAGAGGATTTCATTCCGGACGGCAATAGAGATGTGGCTGAAACGCCTTCATTACACATACCAGTAACATTTGCTTTGCACGTGCACTGGCCTGAATGTGGGTGACAGGTAATATCTCCATCCCTGGTCCCCGAGGTATTGCAGTTGCAAGGACTACAGCCATCAGGATCCAGCTCGTGCAGGTTGAAGAATCCATCCTGGCACTGATGGCACCTTCTGCCCGCAGCGTGTCGCTTACAATCACACTGGCCTCCCGTCTAGGGAAGATACAACGTTTTGTAGGATGATGACCGCATCTATTTTTAGGTGATTTGCTCATTAGGTACAAGGTGGGGAGGGAGGGAGAGAAATTTTTAAATGTTAGACAAGAAGGTAAGGTGTGTTTCCTTCTCTCCCCCCAACACAAAAACATAGGACACCTCAGCTGGGTGAATATATGGAATCGGATGAAAATACACCCTGCAGAAGTCAGTAGTAGGTGGCTGAAAGCGAACCGTGGAATTAAGCATTGAGCACCACATGAAGAAATCCAAATGGGGTCGGTCGTGTGAAGACCAAAATAGAGAAGAGACAGCAGTTAATTTAGTCTTTACAACTCGACCTCTCTGTTCCGTTCCTCTCATTTGCTGTCGTTCATCTAAGCTTGTTTTACACACAAAAGATGTTTCATTTAAGGAAAGATCTTGCTCTTAATAGCATCCCTTCAACAACCTTAAGATAAAGGTCTTTGTTAATAACGTCATTCTGTACGGAACATTTTTTTTTTTTATACAATCCTGCTTTTAGGGGTATTTCAGCATTTTTATGGTTCATTTGTTGCATGCCTTAATCACATTAAGTGCATTTAGACTATTTATACTGTGGTAAAAAAAAATGTGAAAAAGTTGTATGTTTTAGAGTCCTGGCAGGTAAAACTGTCTTTTTTGTTCTTTGGGCTGCTCACTTGAGAATGGAAATACATGAAAAAAAGAGCATCAAGTCCAGTTTGGAGATGTTTTCTCATTTCATTGTAGACTACAACCACCAACGGGGATTCATCAGACATCCGTGCACAATTCCAACTTAAAAGACAGGGAGGAGAATGAAGGAAGAAGCCACATTACAGTGGAACCTCCACAAAAGCAGGGGTGTCAGTCACGTTACCATTTATGAAATGCCCGACTCCTCATTCTCCTGAAGAAACCAAACCTTAGAAACATCATGGTCTTATAAGTGGCGTAACTTCCAAATCCATGTTCATAACCACCATGCTACCTACATTCACTCCGTTTGGTATAAGCTACTGATCAGACAGCAAGGAGACCAGAGTTACTCCCCAGGAAGGTCAAGGCGATGGTCTATCTCTGTGGGATGCTGGATGCAAATGGAAGAATCAGCCAAGCAGTCCAGCTATTACGTAGTGAGTTTCTGTGAATAGCACTACTGCTGGCTAGTGGTGGCTGTCGATTACCTTGTGATCACACTCAGGGCCTCTCCATTTCTGACCAGCCTGGGTGAGTCTACTGTCCCAGGCCATGTGCCATGGTGAGTATGCACAGTCAACTGTGTGACAACTGTAACGATGAGGCTGGCGGGGTCATCAGTGGCCAGGGGAGTCAGATTCTGCAGTAATCATTAAAGTCAGCTTTCCTCACTACCCTCCACTTTAAGAAATGGAATTCTTTCATGGTGAAATCAAGACATCGAATAATCCATGCATGATCACTGTGTATGTGCATGTGTGAAAATCCCACTTCCGTGTTTAACAAAAAATGAAACATGATTTAAAGGCCAGAAAATAGGTGAGCGCAGAGTTTCTCTATGTAACTGACACCAAATTGTAAGTAATTTAAAGCAACATTTGAAAAGTAGCCTAACTAGGTGCCTTCCTAGGCATTCATTTGGCAGGCGGAGAAGCCATCTGATGGTCCATAGACTGCATCTTCCCCAGAACTCACCACGAGCCAAGAAGGTGTCAGCGATGATGCCAAACCACGTCAGAACTTGAACTCAAAAGATAAGGAACAGGAAACCTACCCTGGAAATTGAATTTGATTTGGAGGGATTTTTTCTGAGCAGAAAAGATACAAACAAGGGCCAACAATATCTTCTAGTGGATGAGTAGTTTCTTGAGAATATTCTTTTCTTTCATAGACTTCTCTCCCACAGCAATGCTTAGACTCCTATTCTCCTTTGAGAAACTCATTTGCAGTCACCCCACAAATGCTGGATCACATCCAATGGCACATCATGGACCCTGAGTCGTGTAAGGTCACATTTCTGAGCGATATCTCCCAGCTCCCACCACTTCTTCCACCTGCCCCACCATCCTTACCCAGCACTGAGCATCAGAGAAACAGAGCTTATGAACTGAGTCGAGAGTGGAGAATTTCTACTACTGAGCATCTGAAGGAAAATTCTAGAAATCGACTGGCTTTAAAAAGAACACTTATAAAATACCTTATTTGCAACCTTATTGGTGCTTCTAAGGAAAAGTATATACAGGCCTGCCTAGCATCTTCCTGTCAGTCCAACCACCATTATCTACCTCTCATCCATCTACAGTATATTCTCCCTGCCAGGAGCCTGCTCAGTCCTCGGATGCAGACGCTGAGAATCGCCATGTATATTTGGTATACATACAATCATTTCTTTCCTTGAGCTTCTGCCTCTCCAGAAAAGAAGAGTCCACAGTAATGTAACGGGCTACCTCTGCAAGATACTCATCCCACTTGCAAAATAAATAAATGGATCTCCAGTGGTCTCTGCCACCTATAAATGCCACGCACTGCGGAACGCCCGCTGAATGACGTACATCACCGTACTTGTTTCCATGTAAGTGTTTTTGTGATACGGCTGTTTATCATCTTGCTCAGCTGTCGAATACATTCATCCGAGAAGAAAGGCTGCAACTTGGTGGAAAACCGAGATGTCTTTTCTTTGCCGTTCTACAATGCCTGCCATTTGTCAGGCCGGGGTGATTTCACAGCCCCCCGCCCCTCTCCCAAGGCGCTCCCCAGAAATGGCTGTCTGAGGTAGCCACCGTAATCTCCGAGGGGGGTGTGAAGGAGACCCCTCCGAGGCGTGCTCAAACCAAAGGATGGTGGGAACACGACACATCTTTTCTCAGTCTTCTGAGGGCTCCACTCGTGCCGTTCCCAGCAGTGGTTATAATAATTATAGTGCTATTTCTCAAAGGGGAATGATTTCATATTGCATCATCTCCCATGCTTTTTTTTTTTTTTTTTGGCCGGTTTAGGTCTATTTCGCTCCGAGATGATTATCTCCAACGTGTAAAAGATGCATGTAATAGATGTCACCATGTTAAATTAGAGCATTCCATAATTGTCAGCTGAATGGCACAGCCATACAGTGCGCGGTCTTATTGTAATTTGCTGCAAAATTAATACAGTGCTTATTAACAAGATGATGGTACGACTTGATCAAAATGAAGGATCTCATGACGGCATTTTAAAAATATTTCTAACATGAATAAATGAATTTTTCATGTCTATAGTTAATGTTGTGTAGAAATACGCTTTTAGGAGCGTTAACTCGTTCGGTTTAACGATATTGATTTTTGTCTTATTTGGGTAAAACTGATTCAGGTTGCTGTGAACTTACACAGTAGAATGGTTGCTCACTACAGAGTTAGTTTGCTAGACCAGTGAAAATATAAATTCCACACCTGAAGCAAAGAAGATGTCCATCTGAGATGATAAGAAAAATAAATTAATCAGGCTGCTAAAACATACCTTGACACCCTAACCGGTTTGGCTCAGTGGATAAAGTGTTGGCCTGTGGACTGAAAGATCCCAAGTTCGATTCTAGTCAAGGGCATGTACCTTGGTTTCAGGCACATCCCCAGTAGAAGGTGTGCAGGAGGCAGCTGATCGATGTTTCTCTCTCATCCATGTTTCTAACTCTCTATACCTCTCCCTTGCTCTCTGTAAAAAAATCAATAAAAATACATATTAAAAAAATACCTTGCCACACTGGTAAGTGTGTGTGAGATAATGAGCTGGAGGCCTGGAATGTGGGAAGTGCCCAAGGAGCCACAGGACTGCCTCGGCATCACCCTAATCCTCATTTGACAGTGGTATCACTTTCCAGAAATGATGAGGACAACTCGATGATATGCATAGCATTATTCCTAAGTATTCATAATCAGACCGGGCACAATGCTCCCACATCAAATGGGTATGTGCCTTTCTGCCCTTGAGCATGCGCATAAACAGCCAGTTTGTGGATGGGCTGTGGAGCTGCCTTTTGGGAGAATCCCGGGTCCTGAACCTTAAGTGGGCCTCGGGCTGTGAATTTCTGCTCCACCCCATTATGAGTGGGGCGATGTAGGGGAGCCACGTCATCTCTCTCAGGTAACTGTTCAGTGTGAACATTCCTCTCAAGATCAGACCTATTCGCCCCTTCTTTTCCAACTGACACCCCAGCACCTTTTTCATCCTTTGTAGCCAGGCCTCTCCATCAGGTATTGCTCAGCTTAGCAGTTGCAAGCCAAATGTCACTACTCATCTCTCTGTCAGTCTCATGACTTACGCCCAAATCTTCAAGTCTTTCTTTGTTTTACTTTTAATATATTTTTATTGATTTTAGAGAGGAAGGGAGAATGAAAAAGAGATAAGAAATATCAATGATGAGAGAGAACCAATCATTGGCTGCCTCCTGCACGCTCCCCATTGGGGAATGTGCCTGCAACCCAGGCACGTGGCCCTGGCTGGAATCAAACCCAGGACCGCCCAGTCCACAGGCTGATACTCATCCACTGAGCCAAACCAGCCAGGGCTTCAAGGCTTTAAGCTATAAACTCCCCACCTTTCATATCCTTCACCACCTTAACGCTCACAGGCACTATCCATAGATCACATGATTCATGAGCAAGTCCTCGCGGGCCATAGAAACTTGTGCATTACATCAATTTGTGCACAATAACATTTGGGTAGCACAAAAGGGAAGACAATATATTTTTCTGGAAAATTCACACGGTGACTTTTGGACACGTTGTAGTAATTAATGACAAAGATTTAGTTTTGAGCGGATGAAAAAGCATTGATGAACTGCTGGAAATAGGACATTATGCGGAGAAAGTGGATTCTGCCTCATTTTGTAATGTGTTTTCTTGAAAATTATCACTGTGGCGGAACAATCAATTTTCATGAGTCGGGTCCTTATTCCTTATTATTCCATCTTCCACGGGTCAGACCGGGAAATACTTCCTTTGTTGATGCCTTCCCATTTCACCTCATTCATTTCCAGCCCGGGCCTCCTGCCTTATTAATCTATTTTTTAATGTCGCCTAATCCTTTCTCTCGGTTCCGGCTCTGTTGCAGCGGCCTATTGATGTCTTATTGAGCTCTGCCATCAACCATCCTTCTTTCTTTCATATAATTACAACTGTATATATATTTCCCGTTTTCAGCCAACTCGCAGATCCCCTCATTGTTTTGCTTTTCCATTTTTTTAAAGAAGTGGCTTAAATTAGATCCTCTAATTTAGTGTACAATTCCGCTATGATTTAACGGAGGCTGGGTGGTGTGGCAGAAAACTGAGAAAAGCATTTGATTTTAAGATGGGATTCAGAAGACAGGACAGAGGGAGTCTACTTGGACCAGGTGTACACATGTATGAAGAAGGACAGGCGCTCAACTACCCCTCTGCCCCCACCCCCCCCCACACACACACAACCCAGCTTCTTTCACCCGCACATCTTTGATGGACAGTGTTCTGGGAACTTCCATGTTAAAGAATGGTCCATGCTGAAACTGGTTTGGCTCAGTGGATAGAGCCTCGGCCTGCGGACTGAAAGTACCCAGGTTCGATTCCGGTCAAGGGCATGTACCTTGGTTGCAGGCACATCCCCAGTAGTGGGTGTGCAGGAGGCAGCTGATCGATGTCTCGCTCTCATCGATGTTTCTAACTCTCTATCCCTCTTCCTTCCTCTCTGTGAAAAATCAACAAAATATATATATATATATATATATATATATATATATATATATATATATATT
The DNA here is from genome assembly GCA_004026805.1 of Lasiurus borealis. Classification (NCBI taxonomy): domain Eukaryota; kingdom Metazoa; phylum Chordata; class Mammalia; order Chiroptera; family Vespertilionidae; genus Lasiurus; species Lasiurus borealis. The sequence continues at coordinate 167,172 of PVJN01000442.1, forward strand.
TTTTTTTTTTAAAAAAAAGAATGGTCCATGGACCAGCAGCAAGGCATCACCTGAACGCTCTTCCAAATGGAGAATCTCCGTCCCTACCCCAGACTTGCCCAATCAGAATCTGCCTTTTTAAAAGACATCTGACAGAGGATGAAGTTACTTATTCTCTTGGTACCTCTATTTCTCCATCCACAAAATGGGGATAATTATGATACCTTCCTACTAGGAATGTGTGGGGAACTCCATGGAATACTACATGGTAAGCCTTTGAGCTGTCTATAAGCAATATTACTCAAAATGATTTTGTATACACTTGTGTATATTATTCTGAATAAAGTATATAGTGTGTAAGTCCTAACTTCCATGTTTGATGGCACAATCACAGTAAAGAACCTCAACGATCTGTGGAAAGAAAAAGGACCTGAGAAATTCACAGGCACATTCAGCACTGGAGAAGCACTGCTCTCTGGCTGAGCGCTAAGTCTTCAACTGCTGAGGCGTAACCCTCATGGTGTCCTCGGCTAGATGTAGGAATACAGCAAAGTAAGAGAGAAAGAAGATTTTTTTTTTTTGGGGGGGGGGGGATACCAAACAGGAAAGCACCCGAACAGCATTTCTTGAATGCCTTTCACAAAGCCAGGCCACATTCAGTCTCCTGGCCTCACCAGCATCACCTATCACCTGGCAGGGGCCTCAGCAGGTCCCCATGGGGAACCAGCTACCAGATGAAGGGCAGGGGCAGTGAAGGGCCAGGCTGGAGCCAGGCAGGCAACTCCCACCTGTCTGGGGTCAGAGCTGACTGGGATCTTCAGCCATGACCCTTCTCAGGAGACCCGGGAACACTTCCCTAAAACGCCACCCAGGCCTGGGTTCTGTCTGGCTCTTGGGATGTAAGTCACACCCGATTAGGAAAAGACGCAGGCAAGATGTAAAAAAAAAAAACCTCACACCGAGTTCAAAGGCGATGAGAACAGAGTGTGGTGACATCCTGACAAACTCACGATATTATGAATCTGTACTAACAGCCAAGGCTGTTCTTAAGACAGATGGACTTATTTTCCCAGAGTTGTGGATTTTAATATTTTTTGGCTCATGTATACCTTTTGGGTCTGACGAAGCTACTAAAAGCCTTCTCCTCTAAGACACATAAACAAACAAATAAATGGAAACACTCCTACATAACATACAGGTTAACCAAAGAACTTATATGGTCAGCTCATGGACACAGACAGTGGTGTGATGAAGGCCTGGTACGGGGGGTGGAGGGGAGGGAGAGGGAGGTTGGATGGAGGGGGAACAGAGGGGGGGATGAGGGTGATCTGTAATAGGATCAACAGTAAAACACATCGAAGGTGTACCCGGATGTCCTAAAACTCACCCACGGCAGCCCTAGGGATGAAGGACTCTGTGTGAAGGAGTTCTCCATAAAAATAATAGCTCTTCTCCCTTCCCCACTCTCTTATTAATATAATCTGATTATTGCGCGATGTGTCTTGACTTTGGCATTGGTATTTTTAGGTGGTAGTGACTCAGAGCATTACTTCATGCCCGTCTCAAGATCTTGGCATCCGCGGGAGGAAAAATTACGGCACCTCCGATGGAAGAAGGCGGCGAACACGCCGTGTCTTAGGAGACTGGATTGAGTGTCAAATGGCAACTGCCAAAGGGAAGCTCCGTTCCAGAACCCAGAACGCGCGACACGGTCGCCCGGGCCATTGGGGGCTGGCGCGGTTCCTGAGTTATTACAGCAAAATGAGACTTGAACGACTGCCTAATATTCCTGTATGCTCCCTAATATTATTAAGGGTTGCGATGGGATGAATTTAGAAAATGTCCTTGAGTTCAATTTACAGTCTAGAATTCTGACAACGTTGGCTTTTTTTTTTTTTTTTAGTATGGATTCTGTTATCCCACTGAAAACAACAATAAATGGTTTTAGAAAATATTATTTAGGCACAGTGGGCTGGACATGATATTTTCACCTGTCATAATCTTTTGTGTCACACAGACTTTGTGCCTATACTTAGAGAGTAAGAGAGTAAGAACAATTGAGGTACAATGTGAATGGATTTAGAGATGGACAATGTGGAGGCATTGAACTCATGAACAGCCCTGCCATTGTATCTGCACTCAGAATCCTGTATGTAGCTCTCTGGCTATATACCGGATTTCATGAAAATCTTATTTATTTCTGCTACTAAAATGATCAAAAAAGCAATCAGAAATAGAAAAAGGTAAAAAAAAATGCTTCTAAAACAAAGGAAAAAATGTTAACATTTCTAAGTATATCTTTTTTTATGTTTCATGCGTTTTTTAAACTAGGTTTTCACACATGGAAAATATGCAATCTCTCCTCTCCCTACCGCATTCCTGCGGCCAAAGGACATGTTAAAGTATGTTATGATTTCCTTTCTCCTTACTGTTGAAAAATATTCTATTGAGTGAATATGCAACATTTTATTTATCCACTTATCAATTGATACTAGGTCATTCAACATTTTGAATATTATAAGTAAAGGAGTTACGTCCATGAGTAAAACAATTAATGTTTTCCTTTTATTGGCACATATGCCCAGAAGTGACAGTGCTGGGTCATATGGTAGCTCTGTAGTTAAAATAGTGAGGGATGCCAGACTGTTTTGTCTGTAAAAGTGGATGTTCATGTTACATCCCCCAGCAGTGTATGGGAACACCAATGACCTCCACAGACTCATTAATGCGTGTCATTATCTATCCTTTTAACAACAGCCATGCCAGTGGGTGTGAAGTGGTATCTCATTGTGGTTTTAATTTGCATTCCTCTGAAGACTAATAATGCTGGATATCTTTTCATGTGCTTACTGCCGTTTGTGTATCTTCCTTGGAGAATTATCTATTTAGATCCTTTAGCCATTTTTAATTGCATTGCCTTTTTATTATTGAGTTGTAAAGGTTCTTTATATATGCTGGAGACAAGTCTCACTGGATATATGCTTTGCAAATATTTTCTCCCATTCTGTGGGTTGAGGTAGGATAGATTGACCCAGGTGAGTTAAAATCTGTGCTCGTGTAGGTCAGAAACTGATTTTTGTGATGTTGTAATAAAAGTACATAAAACTGTAAAAATCCACTGTGCTGTTAAGGTAGAGAGAAGGTTGAAATATAAAATTTACAAGCACAACTATCATATCTACCATTTGGAACTGTGTGTACATGCATGACCTTTGTTAGACTGTCTTCTATGGAATTGGGGAGGAAACTTGTTTGTGTTAAGTTAACATTACTTATTACTATTAATTGTCCAATAATCCCCAGACATATACTCAACTGACTTTCCGCTTTACTTTGCATCCCCTCGTTTCCAATTTGTTTTTGACGTTTGTAAAAGCAAAAATAAAACGAGCCTTCCTTCTCTGCAAAGGAGCACCCATCCAGCCTGACAGTGCATGTCCCTATTAACATTTGCACGGAAGTGCTCATAAAGCAGTCATCTCTTTGAGATGCACACACACCCCCAGAGGACATCCTGAGAAATACAGTCCTCGATTCTATGAGTAGATGATGTCCCACATTATCTTTCTATTGATTGGTTTTTAGAGAGAGAAGAAGGGAGAGGAGAACACTTACATGTTGTCCCACTCACTAATGCATTCACTGGTTGATTCTTATATGTGCCCACACTAGCATTGGTTTATCAGGACAATGCTCTAATCATTGAGCTACCCAAGCCAGGGCCAAATTAGCTTTTGAAAGGAAGCAATCCTTTACCTGCCATCCTGAGAACTCACCTGGTCACACAGGAGGCTACCGTTTCGGGTGCCAGCTGCATCACACTCACAGGGCTGGCACACATCCGTGGCCGAAGGATCTGCCCCAACGAGTCGGAAAAAGCGCTCCTTGCACAGCTCACAGTTCCGTCCTACGGCAGGAAGAGATGATGCGTTATGACTTCTAGTTCATTAAAATCAGCTGCATAATTCAGAATTCAAGACTGTATTCCTTGGAGGGAATTCTATAATTTTCGGGACGTCCATTTTAATGCACCTTTCATCTCTACCTGCCAATTTAGTGATCCGGAGCATATGAAACAATGAACCTGCTACAAACTGTGCTTTACTTCATTAAACTCCCATCTGCTGTAAAATGCCACACCTCTAAAAAGCTGGCCTTTGGAGGGGCCCAGACATTTTGAAGGAGTTTCTTTCTAAACTTGAAACTTTTCTTTATTTCCAAGGCTAGGTATCTGACCTCAATCAAATATGAGAAATTTCTGTCTGTGTCGGAGAGGATGGTTGTCCAGTTAGAAGCAACTATGTATGGAGTATTAGAAATATTTTCCAGAACGAAATCTTGTCTAATAGGAGACTGCTCTTACTATAATATCATCTATTACTCTACAGTTAACATAATTAAAAGCAAATGCTTCTGTTAGAGTTTACGGCCATGATTTTCCATTGCAAATATCAATACAAATTTATTATATTTAGGCATAGCAAACAAATTTCATTTTAAATATTACAATAGTCTGACATTTTAGAAAAATCAGGTAATTCCTGCAGCTTACAATTTATTAATCAGAAGTTTTCCTTTATAAAGGAACAACAAATCTAACCTACAGGCCATCTCTAAAGTAAATGTTAAGTACAATACAGAACCACCAAAACAGAACTCAAGGCAATCAATTTCCCATTTAAACATGTATTCTTCTTAAATATTGTCAAATTGGCCCAATATTAGAAAACTAAGGAAATAATCAAGTGAAAATGCACTTTCTGGTGGACATTGGCTATGGTCTAAATAAACATTAAATGGTTGCATAGTATTTCTAGAATATTTTCATTTACATATGCTGATGACTCTCACATTTCTATCTCCCATCTAGAAATATCTCCTGTATTTGCCATTAATAGTCATTGGGTGATTCCCATGTGCCAAACTCTGTGCTGAGTGCTGAGGAAGGAGGAGTCATGAGCAAAACACACATCACACCATTCTCACAGAGCTTTCCTGTAGCCAGGAGGGTAAGAGGAGTCTTAATTGAATAATGACAGCAATGAATGTACATGAACCAATTTAGCCACACACGTAAGGTGTCCCTCAAGTGTGCTGATGACAGGGGTCTTTTCTGAGGCACCACAGAGGGCTGTCCGCAGGCAAGCAACTTCAGAACTGAGTCCCACTGCCCTCAACAGAATTCCTCTCGGGAATACACAGTGAGCATGTCCAAATGAGAGCCTGCCACCCTCTCCCCAAGCTTGATCCGCCCGTGTTTCCCGTCTCAATGGCTGACATCAATGTTGACCCTGTTGCTCACACTGGAATGTGTGGCGAGAGTCTTGATGCTTCTTCTTCCCTACGCCTTGCTGGGAAGGTGCTGTCACTTCCTTATCTCCATCCGCACCACCTGCCATCCACTCCAGCGTCGCCCCTCACCTGGACAAATCGCAGTACCCTGCTACCTGGTCTTCCCAGACCACACCTGATCCTGCCCAATCCACTCGCCACATGATAACCACATAGGTCTTTTAAAAACACAAAACTTACCAAGTTCCTTTCCCGTATAAACCCCTTCAGGAGACCTCTTTCCCTTAGGATAGAAACCAAAATCTCTGTCATGGTGTTTAGAGCCCTTGAAAATCGGGCCCTGACTGTCTTCCTAGCGCCTCTTCTTACCATCAGCCATGTCCCATCTATCAGGTCTTCAAGGGTCTCCATGCTCCTCTCCTTTAACAGTGGTCCGCCAACTCATTAGTCAACAGAGCCAAATATCAACAGTACAACGATTCCATTTTTTTTGAGAGCCAAAAACCGACTTCTGCACATGGGCCACGAAGTTTCAATCACACCATACGTGTGCTCCCACATGTAGTATTGTGTGGAAGAGCCACATTCAAGGGACCAAAGAGCCCCATGTGGCTCGTGAGCCACAGTTTGCCGACCACTGCTCTAGGACATTACACGACTGCATTTCTTATTAGAAACTTTTGTTCGTTCCCAACACCCCCCCCCTTCCTCTCACTTTCACCTGGATTAACTCCTATTGAACTTGCCCTCCCTTGGCACCCATCAGACCAGTGGTCACCAACCGGCGGTCCACAGACCACTGGTGGTCCCTGAGGTCTGAAAGGTTGGTGACTACTGACTGCATTAGACCACTTTGTAACTGCTCCTTCCATGGTGAGCCTTTCCCACTATGTGTACACACAAAGAAGGATATTCTTTATCTTGTTACTCTTTATATTCCCAGCGCCTCGCCACGTTTTTGTGTGACATTTCAGGCCATCAGTAATTATCTAATAAATTCACTACGACTTCAGAGCATAAGACCTGGTCTGTTACATTTTACAAAGTCCGAGATTGCCTACTTCTGCTTTTAACATACTAGCCCTTCAAAATGCTGAATGCTTTTAGAAGAAGACTTCTATAATCAACTCTATTCAATTAGCATTTACAAAGAGCATTCCCAGGTTCCCAGAGTCCATGCTAAATCTAAATTCATATAAACATCTCCATATGAGAATTCATACATGGTGGGAGAGCAGGGTCACACAAGAAAACTTATTTAAAGAAGATACGTATATATTCAAACTAATCAGTCCTGATTGGTCCAAAATATATTCATACTTGAATCCAATATGGTGGTGGAGAGGGGAATTTTCCTGAATATAGACAAAGACTAGATTACTATTTCTGAAAACGACTTCCTTAGTTGCGATTATGAAGATTTGGTAAAGCAACTTCGGTTTTCAAACGTTAAGAGCAGGGGAGCACTTTCTTAAAGAATAGAGCAGTTATTTTAACATAATTTAAAATAACATGGGCCTCCCAGGCCAGCCTGGCCTTGGTCTGGCTGGTCACTTGCTCTTACCGGTGGTGTTGTGCTCACAGTCGTCACAGACGCCTCCGCCCCCCCTGAGGTGGTCCGATGGAAAGGGGTCCTCCGAGATGTCGTAGTGGCAGCTTCGGGAATGGCTGTGGCACTGACAGGGCTGACAACTGAAGGCCTGACCTTGGTCTCCTTGGCGGAAAGGCTTGTCGTTGTACAGAGGCAGGCAGCGATCGCACTAGGACCAGAAAGTCACATAGAGCAGTAAGTATATATACAACTGTGACTGTTTTGTTTTTTATTTACATATAGGCACTTCTAATAGACAGAATAAGCTAATATCAAAGAGTTAAAAGGCAGCAACTGTTACATTTTGAAAAATGCTTTATAAATCATAAATTAGCATATGATAGGCATGGCAGTGTGAAGGTGGCTGTGAGGACTAAAATCAGGCAAAGCGATCCTCATACACAATGTGAAAAGTTGTGATGGTTCCATGGCTGTTACATTTTTTTTTTTGTCAAAACGTTAAACACTTGACTTTCAGTGTCTGTTCCCACAGGTGAAGAACCTTGAAGCTGCCAGTCCATCCTAGCAAGTGCAAAGCTAAACAGGCAAAATGTCAACAACCTTTCTTGGCACAGACCAAACAGCTCTGCATACCAAAGGCAAAAATAATTCCATAGGAAGAAACAGCAATCACCAAATCTGATATTGGGGTGCGGGGGAGGTAGAGAAGAGTAGAGGGGAAGAGGAAGATGTTGAAATTGTCATATCAGGGATTTAAAATAACTATGATTAATATGTGAAGTGCTCTAATGGATGGAGCAGATAGCATGCAGGAACAGATGGACAATGGAAGTAGAGGTTTTAATTGTCCACATAAGGAAGGCTAGCCTTTTTAAAAATTATTATTTATTTCACAGAGGATGAGATAGGGGGGGGGTAGGAGAGAGAGAGAGAGAGAGAGAGAGAGAGAGAGAGAGAGAGAGAGAGATATCAGTGATGAGAATCATTGACTGGTTGCCTCCTGCACGCCCCCCAGTGGGGATTGAGCCCACAACTTGGGCATGTGTTCTGACTGGGAATTGAACCGTGACCTCCTGGTTCATATACCTCCAAGCTCAACCACCGAGTCACACCGGTTGGGCAAGGCTAGTCTTTTTGAATTACAACTGGTTGGTAGTGCCCAAACCACTCCATTAAGTCCGTGGCAAATTCCTCTTTGATTCTAGACACCGAAGAAGTCTGGATTTTGTCTTTGGGACATTGATATTGTAATTAGTCCAGTCTGATTTACCATGACTTGCTGATGATGGCTTTCAGGTTCACAATCAGGACAAAGTCTTAAATGAGAGTTTATTTTTTTAGGTCACAAGCATAAAGCAAAAAGATACTGTCTTCATACAAATGGCAAAGGGAAGCTTTTGCTGGATTCGCTCCACTCGCTCGGGTAGGCAACGTCCCAGACTCCAACAGCCGGCAGTTGCTCAGGAGAAGACAAACTGCATCTGTAATCAGGGTAACAGGACCGCCGCTTCCATATCATCACTTCCCCCCACTTTTATTCGAGAAAGTGCAACTTGAATAATAAAAGCACCATCATAGAGTGAGCAAGGTCATGGGTAAAGAATACTCTGAAACGAAGGGGAAAAATGGGCTTTGAGCATCATCTTGTAGCAAAATTTTGCATTTGGCCCAAGATTGTGATGGGATGAATAGAGTTTTTAAAAATTAGGAATGAGATTAATTGCATGGCTAATTGACCTTGGAAAGAGAATTTAATGAGCTCATTTCTCTCCTCCAAAGCCAGGAAGTTGGAAAGTGAGTTTGCATCTCTTCTCCCATTTGTCCAATTGGAATAGGTCTCCCCGCACTTGGGGCTTCTGAGCGACACAGTCAAACCCTAATGATATCTGATGGCTCCTGGGAAGGAAATATGTGATAAGGCCACCTCTGCCGTTGTCGCTACAGATGACGAAAATTAACCAGAAATGAATGTGGATCATAAATTGCTCCTTGCTCCACTTTATGGGTTATGTCCTCTAAATCAAATCATAGAGCTGTACAGTTATATCACAGAATCTGCTATGAATGGTTATAAATAATCAATTGCATGGGGGCAGTCTTATAAACTGCTGGTGTCACCTGAACTGGAGACCAACACCTCTGTTGGATTTTGACGACTTTCTACTTCCTCCTTTCCCCTCCCAGGTCTTGTAACTTCCGGATTTTGAATGCCGAATATGCTCCAGACTTTATGTTGGTCATTAATGAAATATTATTGCTTATTCTGAGGTTATTTTGAATTAAAAAAATCATTAAGATATTGAATTAAGTTTTTTTTTTTCTTTTAGAGGTAAAGAAACTGAGTTTCACAGAAATGGATTTAAGGACTTGCTGGTTAATGATGTTGATCGTATTAATTACCCTCTTTATTTCCCAATTGTTAATCTAATAATCAAGTAGTAGACAATGTTTACTGAGGGCTCACCATGGGACAGACACTCTGCCAAATGCCTATTCTTTACAACAACCCTATGAGTCAGGTATTATTACCATGTTATAGATGAAAAAAATAAGATTTAATAGGATAGAATTTATTACGTAAGAATGTAGGGATAGCATATCAAGGAAGATAAATTAATATTGGGATACTATGACCCAAAGCTTAAGGGATTCAATAAAATAATCCATTTCAAATGCTCACTGTAATGTCCAGGACATAGAAAATATACATTTCATGTTACTTTTCACAGTTAGTGATAGCACCAGTAATTGAACTAAGATGTCTGACTTCAAGCCCATGCCTAATCTATAACTTTTGATTATATAAAATAAATTTGATTTACAAATGATTACTGGTGAGAGAAGACTTGAAGAGGCCAATTTCTTCACTTAGAAATCTTTCTGATCTAAAACTCAGAGTTGATAATATTCTAAGGATTGCTCCATCTTCCTTTTATAAATTGAGTTTCATTTTACATTTGGAAGTGCTTTATGCATATCATCGCATAACAGCCAATTCTGAAATCTTTACATAAACATTACCATTTATTAATTATTCCCTTAGTGCCACCTCTCTACATTTCCTTAAGAATGTTTTTTTTTTTTTTAGTATTAATGACATCATGTGAATTTTCAGTTAACAGTATAGCAATTATCTATTAAGCTCCTATGGTGTGAATGACACAGAAAGCATACAAATCAATAACTTGCATTTTATGGAAGATACATGTAAGTAAATTAATTATTTCAGTTCAAAGTGATATGATCAAGGTCTAGGTATTACTAGAGTCTTTCGGGAGTGGAGAAAAGAGGTAGCTATCCTATCTGAAGAGCCGATAAGCTGTGTGTTCCTAAAAGATTAATTTCTACTAAGTTTAGCTAGTCTGTTGACATATAAGATTTTTTTATAACAGTGAGGAAAAGAATACAAGTTATATGCCCCACAGGGAATGGATTGAAAATGCCATATCTTCAAATGAATGTCATACAATCATATGTAAACACAAATCTAGAAAGATAGCCATAATGTAGTTTGAATTTAAAAACCAAGTTATATGTAGAATATAACCCTGCTTTTCAGATAAAGGCAGATTCATCTATGGATATGGATACAGAGCTACAACTTTAAGAAGATAGAGACAGATGATACAGATTTACTTAGAATAACAATAATAAAAGATCTAAAGGATATAAACTAAAGAGTATTTGCTGAGATTATCTATGGGTGATGGAGTTATAGATGACTTTTACTTTTTATAACTTTATTTTTTCTTCAGTACACATTTATTACAAATGTATTAAAAATTGAGAGCAAGTAAAATGCAATTGCATGGACAGTTATAAAAAATCTATACATCGTTTTCATCATCTGCATGTTGCATTTCCCTAAGAAAACAAAATTAAAATGTTTGTTTTAAATTATACACATACCAGTAAAACATTACAGAGAAAATGGCTCTCTTCGGGGGGTAAAATATAGGAAAAGAGCTTATGAATTACCAATAAACAGAATATGATTTTTAAAAGATAAAATATTTTCTGATGCTTATATATACAAGTAAGGATTCTGAGGAATGACAGGTTACATTTGTTGCAAAATTTGACTTAAAACATCCTATCTAATAAAAGAGTAATATGCAAATTGACCGCACCACCACTATACGAACAAGCCATGCCCACCAGCATGCCCACTAGCCAATTAGGGCAAGTATGCAAATTAACGCAACCGAAATGACTAAGGCCAGACAGAGAGCAGGAGGGAGGCTTGGGTTGCCCCTAACGATGGAGGCCAAACTTCCCCCAAACCCTGGCTGGCCAGGCCTCTGCTTAAGGCAACAAAGTTTCAATGGCTATGTAAGCAGAAGGTGTGGCTCTGCTCTAGGCTACAGAGTTTCAACTGTAGAAGCTAAATAAATCCCAGATACCAGGGCCTCCCCTTGGGTCACCAGGGGGTGTAGCCAGTCTTCAAACCACCACAGGCTCCTCGCCCAGGTCACCCCATTCCCCAAGGAAACACCCACCCTGATCCAGGTCACCCTTCAGGGCAAACCAGCTGGCCCCTACCCATCCACAAGGCCTCTATCCTACCTAATAAAAGAGTAATATGCAGAATGACCATTACTCCAACACACAGGATGACTGCCCTCATGTGGTCAAAAGATCGTGCCCCCAGTGGACACAAGGTGGCCACCACAAGATGGCCAGCAGGGAAGGGGAGTTGGCAGGGACCAGGCCTGCAAGGGAGGGCATTTGTGGGCAATCAGGCCAGCAGGGGAGGGCAGATGGGAGGGACTAGGCCTGCAAGGGAGGAAGTTGGGGGTGATCAAGCCTGTAGGGGAGGGCAGTTAGGTGTGACCAGGCCAGCAGAAGTTGGGGGTGACTGGGCTTGCAGGGAAGGGCAGTTGGGGGGAACCCAGGCCTGCAGGGGAAGGTAGTTAGGGATGACCAGGCCCACAGGGTAGGGAAGTTAGAGGCAAAAAGCCTGGCAGGGGAGCAGTTATACATCAATCAGGCTGGCAGGGGAGTGATTAGGGGGGTGATCAGGCTGGCAGGTAGAAGCGGTTAGGGGCAATCAGGAAGGCAAGCAGGTGATCAGTTGGGAGCCAGCAGCCCTGGATTGTGAGAGGGATGTCCAAATGCCCCAGAGAGATGTCCAGTTAGGATCAGGCCTAAATGGGAAGCCAGACATCCCTTAAGGGGTCCCAGATTGGAAAGGGAGCAGGCTGGGCTGAAGGACACCCACCCCCCCATGCATGAATTTAGTGTACCAGGCCTCTATTCCTATTTAATAGAGGGAATATGCTAATTGACCCTCATACTGTGGAAAAGATGGCAGTGCCCACAGATAATAAGGAGGGAATATGCTAATTAACTGTCCTACCCTCAAAGATGGTAGCACCCTCAGCCACAAGATGGTGGTGCCTAGTCCCCCCCTTAGCCCCACAAGTGTGGCAAGGCCTTGTTGCAGGCCTGCCTCCAGAGTCCCCCAAGACCTTTCAGCCCCCCAGCTGCCCAGGGCTGGCCAGAGTTGCAGGCAAGCCTTGGATGGCAGGTGCCCAGCCGCCCAGGGCCAGCCCCAGGTGCAGGCAAGCCTCAGATGGTGGCTGTCCAACTACCCAGAGCTGCCCAAGGTTCATGTAACCAGAGCCAGCTGAGGTTTGCACTGCCAGCAGTGGCAGCAGCAGAGATGTGATGGGGCATCATCTTCCCCTGATGGCCAGGTCGCCTCCTGCCCCGGAGGGTTCCCAGACTGTGAAGGGGGCAGGCTAGACTGAGGGACATTCCCCTCCCTACAGTGCATGAAATTATATGCACCGGGCCTCTAGTATAGAACTGTAAATGACACAGTGACTTATCTTTGTTTTTGATCTGAAGAATGATACTAGGTTATCATTTTGTATAATTTACAAAGACTATAAAAGAGAAGGAATACTTAGTAGTCTATTCTTTGATTATAAAATTAATAAAATTTGGCATAATACTTTCTAGGTCCATCCATGCTGTTACAAATAAAATCAACCAATCAGAGAAAGACAACTATCATATGATGTCATTTATATGTGGAATCTAATGAATAAAATAAACTCACAAACAAAATAGAAACAGAATCACAGACAAGTTGTCAGAGGGGAGGGATTGGGGGACTGGGTGAAAAAGGTGAAGAAATTAAGAAAAAAAAAACCTTCACAGACACAGAGAACAGTATGATGATTATAAGAGGGAGGGGGTGGTGGGAGGTAGAGCAGGTAAAACAGGGATATAGGCTAACATAAGGAGATTTAACTTGGGGTGGCGAGCACACAATACAATATATAGATGAGGTATTATAAAATTGTACTCCTGAAACCTATATAATCTTATTAATCAATATCACCTCAATAAATTCAGTATTTTTTTAAAAGAAATCCATATGACTATAGAAGAAAGGTAAGTTATTCACCCAAAAAATTAATGAACACAATTTGGTCTCATAAGTGTGTTTCTTTACAACTCCTTTTAGATAATACAAGAAGAACCATGACAAAATGAAGGACATATGAAGGGCATAAGTTTTGGGTAAGTTATGATTTTTTTTTCAAGAATGATAAACATGAGAAATACTTTTTTGAATTCTTCCAATTTTCCCTACTCTCCCAATAATTTTAAAGTTTCATCTAAAATCTAGAAATATATGTACCTTATATTTATGCCATTTATGAACCAGATCATTTTCTACTTAATGTTTTCCCAATGTCCAGTTGCACTTTTTTCACTTTCAATTATGTTTCAGTTTTTTCCATAATAACTGGACTCCCAGTATATGTCCCTGGATGCTCAAATTATAAGATTAGATCATGGCTATATCAGGATTGAGGACTTTATCACTGATTCACCACTGCTAACACTATGATAGCTTTTTAAAGGCTATTAATCCACTCCACTAAGTTGCAGCCAAATACTTGGACATATTCAGGAAATTATAGAATCTAGAAAACAGTGATAAAATTTACTTTATTACATTATTGTCTAATAGTACACCAGGCGATTTCTCTTCTCTGAATTATTAAACTGTAATATACTATTCCTTTGTCACTCTTATAGACTAGCAAAGATGATCTATTGAAGTTAATCCAGGGGTTTCTATCTTGATCTATTATTTCTTAATACCTTCAAATTTAGAGAAAGTGCCAACTTACATCTAAACATTTTTAAAAAATATAGCAGTGCCTCATCTATTCAATCACTTATCAAGCAATTTTAAATGTCCATTACGTATCTTTGAAAGAAAGAATAGGAAAATATTCTCATGTCCAGACAATAAAGTCCCTGGGAAGATGGGGTTAGAGGGAAGATCTTCCTGCAAGCTACTTACATAGGAGCTCAACAGACTCAAGGAAGCAATAGACTCAATGCCCTCTGAAAGGTCAAGTTTATAATGAGGATCATGATTTTTCAAAAACAACTTGTCATCATCACCACACATACATTAAAAAAACTGAACAATCCAGTTTTGAATGATTTAAAAAACGGATTAAACCGTTTTAAATATTTATTTTAAAAAGTTCTATCTGGAAACTTATCAAGCAGCTAAAGCCAGAGACCCAGAAGCACGGAACTGACTGGAATCTCTGACACACTGACTGTAGTTCACATTGTGTGTTTACCACCCAAGCAAAATCTCCGTCATCATGTATTTAGATGCCCTGCTTTAAGCTTCACTACTCCCTCTGCCCCCTTTCCTGCTGGTAACCACCAAACTGTGGTCTGTGTCTATGAGATTTTGTTTGTCTTGTTTGTTCATTTATTGCTCTCAGTTTTATATCCCATATATGAGTGAAACCATAGGTTGTTTTTTACTTTTTCTGTCTGACTTAGCATAATATTCTCAAGGCCCATCTATATTATTGGGAAGGAAGTATTTCATCCTTTCTTATGGCTGAGTAGTATTCCAGTGCATGTAACCTACAGTGATTGGTTAAAGAAGATGTGGTACATACATGCACTGGAATACTACTAGTTCATTGATTTATCTGTTGTCCTTATTAGACTCAAAGAAGCAAAAATGAAAGAAAATTATTTATCTTTCTACCCTTAACAGAATAATGCCTATAGATGTCTCTACAACAGTGCTATTCATGCCATATGAATACCTAAAATATAGTTTCCAGTCTGTGTGTTTCCTACTTATTAGCCTAACTAAATCTTTCCAACAGCTTATGAAGTACTATTCCCTCCATCTGAAAGATGATAAAACTCAGGAAAAGAAATTAAAAATTTTTCTCAAGTCATCCACTAGAATATCAATTATTCTAAACTAGAGTGTAAAAATAAATAAGGTCATCCATGTGCATTTGTTATTCACTGCAAGAGTCTCGCTGCCTAGAAGAAGCCCTAACACACAGTAGGCACTCAATTTACAGAGAAAGCCCTCCCTCCTAACCACCTTGCTGCCACACTGGCTGAGGGTATAACATCTCTCAGGAAGGGAAGCATTGACCTGAGAGTCCTGGAATGTGGAATTTACCTCTCTCCTCCCCTTTCCTGCTGGAACATTCAGAGACCAGTTGGCAGCCCAGGCTCCGTGCGGAGGAGAGGAAAGCAATCTGTTTCAAAGTGGCGGACTATAAAATGCTTACTTTTCAGAGACCACCGTCGTACTACTTGCTGAGCTAAAAGAGGTACTTGGTTCAACTATTCCCCAGTGGCCTAAATGAATTAGCGATCTTCTGAAAGTCCGCAAATTGCTCCCTTCTCATCAGTGGCTGCCAGGGCAGTGTATTGGAAATTGAAAGAACCTAAATCTCTAATAATAATAATGTCCTCAGACTCTATTCACAAGCTTCCACTTTCCTTTAGATGTAGCATTTCAGTTGTTATTCAAAAGATGCCACTTTAGTGTGGTATCTTTTGTGTTTGGTGGACAGAAGCATTTTTATAAACATAAACATTTGACAGTACTCATGTAGCTATTTTTTCCCCAATAGAAGTTTCCCTATGTGGCTCAACTGCTCCAACCACAAAGGCATCCTTAGACAAATCTGGTGATTTATTATCAATGATAGATTGTGTGTGGAGTGAGGAGGGAGGTGGAAGTAAAACTTCCAACAGCAAAGAGAATCTAGACAGAAAATTACTCAGTGCTTTGCACACGATAGGTGATCAATATACATTTGATGAATGCATGAATGAATGACCTAATAGACTGTTAACATTTATGACATGTTACAGGACTGCACCTTTGTGTGTCTGGCATTTAACTGGATAGTAACATTAAAGATTTAAAGGTAAGTGTAATATTGCCCTGCAGATTTTCACCTGTGGATGGCCATGTAATCTCAATTAGCAAACGCAAAACAATTACCAGGCTTCACCATTGAGAAGACAGAAAATGCTCCTGTATTTATCCTTCAATAACATATTCCCTTCTCAGTAATTATCTTTCCTCTGGCCATTCTCTTATGATTAAAGTGTCTGCAGAAAATACGCACTTACCCTGCTCTCTAGGTGCAGAAATGAAGTTTAAATTAAATAACTACTAATAGTATTGGGCACTGCTGATCCGATATTGGTGGCAATACAATGACCATATATAGCCTGCCTGACTTTCAACTATAATATGTGGTGCCTACTTTTAGAACCTTTCTAATTCACACAACGCCTTGTCTGTATTTCTACAGCAGGGATAGAAGGCCATTTGGATATTTACTACTCCATTCGCAGGCCACACAAAATTATCAACTTAAAAATTAGGCCAAACATTTAATTAACTCACCTCTAATGCATTGACAGGGCCAGATTAAGTGATTTCATGGGACTTCTATGGTCCACACACTGGCTGTACCATGCCCATCCCTGCTCTAAAGTGGAGGACTGGAAAAATACCCAATAAAATTTTAATAACGTGAAAAAAATCTACATCTGGAAAGAGAGACTGTGAGGACAATGATTTGGACAACTTCTTCAGTTGTACACATTGTCTCTATCTAATAAAAGAGTCATATGCAAATTGATTGTACCTCCTCTACACCAAGCCATACCCACCAACCAATCAGAGCGAGGATGCAAAATAACCCAACCAAGATGGCTACGGCCACAAAGAGAGCAGGAGGGAGGCTTGGGTTGCTCCGGGTGATGGAGGAAGCCAAGCTTTCCACAAACCCTAGCTGTCCAGGCCTCTGCAAAAGGCAACAAAGTTTCAATGGCTGCTGCCACTGAGTGAGCAGAGGCTTGGCTCTGCTCCAGGCTACAAAGATTATCAATTATATTGATACTAGAGGCCCAGTGCATGAAATTCATGCGAGGGGGGAGTGGCCTTCATCCCAGCCTGCTCCCTCTCCAATATGGGACCCCTTGAGGGACATCTGACTGCCTGGATTAGGCCTAAAAGGGCAGTCAGACATCCCTCTCACAATCCAGGACTGCTGGCTCCCAACTGCTCACCTGCCTGCCTTCCTGTTTGCCCCTAACCACTCCCCTGACAGCCTGATTGATGCAGAACTGCTCCCCTGCCAGCCTCTTTGCCCCTAACTGCCCTCCTCTGTGGGCCTGGGTCCCCTGCAACTGCCCTTCCCTGCAGGCCTGGTCACCCCCAACTTCCCTTCTCTGCTGGCCTGGTCACCCTTAACTGCCTTCCCCTGCAGGCTTGATCACCCCCAACTGCCCTCCCTTGCAGACCTCCCCTCCTAACTGCCCTCCCCTGCTCACCATCTTGTGGTGGCCATCTGGTGTCCACCTGGGGTCAGAATCTTTTGATCACATGGGGGCAGTCATCTTGTGTGTTGGAGTGATGGTCAATCTGCATATTACTCTTTTATTAGATAGGATAGAGGCCTGGTGCACAAGTGGGGGCCAGCCTGTTTGCCCTGAAGTGTGTCCTGGATGAGGGTGGGTGTTCCATTGGATCATGGGGTGGCCTGAGCGAGGGGCCTGTGATGGTTTTCAGGCTGGCCAGGCCCCTCAATGACCCAAGCAGAGGCCTTGTTATCTAGGATTTATTTAGCTTCTGTAATTGAAACTTTGTAGCCTGGAGCGGAGCCAAGCCTTCTGCTAGCACAACCATTGAAACTTTGTTGCCTTAAGCAGAGGCCTGGACCCTCTAGGGTGTGTGTAAAGCTTGGCTTCCTCCATATCCGAGGGCAACCCAAGCATCCCTCCTGCTCTCTCTGTGGCCATAGCCATCTTGGTTGGGTTAATTTGCATACTTGCTCTGATTGGCTGCTGGGTGTGGCTGGTGGGTGTATCGGAGGTATGGTCAAGTTGCATATTACTCTTTTATTAGATAGGATGCTGCAATGAACATAGGGATCCAAATAGCTTTGCAAGTTAGGGTCTTTGTTTTCTCTGGATATCTACCCAGAAGTGGAATTGCTGCTATGTCTTATGACAGCTTTATTTTACATTTTTTGAGGAATCTCTATACTGTTTTCCATAGTGTCTGAACCAATTTATAATTTTACCAGCAGTGTGTGAACATTCCTTTTTCTCTACATCCTTATCAGCATTTGTGGTTTGATTTTTTGATGATAGCTACTCTGACAGGTATGAGTTGATATCTCGTAATAGTTTTGATTTGCATTTCCCTGATGGATGTCAAGTGTCTACTGCCTGTGTTTTCTTCTAGAAGTTTCATGGTATCAGGTCTTCCATGTAAATTTTTAAGCCATTTTTATTTTGGTTTTATATATGGTAAAAGACAGTGTTCCATTTTCTATTTTTCTTAGTTTCACATTCATCTCTCCAGTCTTTCCACCACCACTTATTTCAGACTCTTCTTTATCCCATTGTTTATCTTTACTTTATCATCATAGATTAACTGATCATATAATTGAGGGTTCTCCATTCTATTCCATTGATCTATATACATCTGTTTTCATGCCAATACCAGACAATTTTGAATACTGTAGCTTTGCAGTTTAATTTGAAATAGTATGGAAGTGTGATACCTCCCACTTTGTTCTTTCTCTTTGACAGGGTTTTTTGGTGGGTGGGTGGGGTCATAATAATTTTAGGAGTAAGTGTCCTTGTTCTGAGAAAAATGTCATTGGTATTTAATAGGGACTGCACTGAATTTGTATATTTCTTTAGGTATTGAGAACATTTTAACAGTATTAATCCTTCCAACACACAAGGATGGTATATCCTTCTATCTGTATTCTTTTCAATGTCTTTCTTTAATGTTTTTTGAGTACAAGCATTTCACCTCTTTAGTTAAATTTATTTCTAGAAATTATATGCTTTTACTGATAGTCTAGAGATGTTGGTTATTTCTTTCTGCACTTAAAAGTTAATATTTCACTGTCTTCTGCCTTCTGTTGTACCTTGAGAAATCTAGTATCACAATTTCTTAAAATTTTGTATTTATAAATCATTTGACTTTTTCTCTCTGGCTATTGTTATGATCTACTCTTGGTCTTTGGTGACCAGCAGAATTATTATATCTTACTTATATATGTATTTTTTTCTCAGTCTACTTAGAATTCCAAGAACCATGCCATTCCCAACTATAGAAAATCCTTTACCCTTATCACTTCAAATATCATTTTTCATTTTTTTTCTGGTTTCATCATTTGTATTTGCTACTTCCATGAATCTGTCTCAATATAGCCCATGCTCTTAACCTCTTTTTCATGTTTTTAACTTACACTGTAAATGCATTTATGCACATCTCTCTCTCAGGGAAATTACTAGTGCAAGTGTTTTTCAAAGATTAAAAATATCACCATGTGTCAGAGAGTAAATGAAGTACTTGACCTTGACTCACTAAATGTATAACTAATGTAGAATCTATAATATGAACTGCTTAAATGATAGTTAATAAAAATGAATTCCTCAGTATTATAAAAATTATAACACAAAATGAAATATACTGAGAGTGAAATCTTTCTGTGAGCAAAGAGAAAACATCAGCGGTG
Organism: Lasiurus borealis; assembly: GCA_004026805.1. Classification (NCBI taxonomy): domain Eukaryota; kingdom Metazoa; phylum Chordata; class Mammalia; order Chiroptera; family Vespertilionidae; genus Lasiurus; species Lasiurus borealis. Next base: position 186,864 of record PVJN01000442.1, read on the forward strand.
GAGTTGGATGTGCAGTATGGTTATGACACAAGTTAGTCATGATGACTCATATTTTCAGACTTTTGTGATCTAAAGGAACATAGTCTTTAAAATAACAGGAAATATTCATTTGCATAATAAGCATTATAGTGTGATGTTCCACCATCAAATTACTGAATGGAAGGAAGCCTTATTACATAAAATGTTTTAAGTTGGCTCTGCTATTTATAATACCCAGATTCATATTGATAGTTTGATTGTAGTTAATTCATAAAAGCCATGACAAATGTTATAAATGGGTCACAAATCAGAGCCAAAGAATAAGAGGAGTATTCATGGTTCCTAATGAATTGCTCTGTGAACGCTTGGCCACCCTTGCAGGTAATGATGTCACAAAATGATGAAAGAATAGCTAAGTAGCCAACAAAGTGCCAGTGCTTGGCGGAGGCACCGGTCATTGCGTCACTCCTGGCCGAGCGCCTCGGAAAGGTGAATGCGGCTATTAAAATAAAACGAAAATCCTAAGGATGCAAGTTTCAACTTGTAACACCTTTCTTTTTTTTCTTTTTTTAAATATATCTTATTGATTTTTTTTTTACAGAGAGGAAAGGAGAGGGGGATAGAAAGTTAGAAATATTGATGAGAGAGAGAGAGACATAGATCAGTTGCCTCCTGAATGCCCCCTACTGGGGATGTGCCCGCAACCAAGGTACATGCCCTTGATCGGAATCGAACAAGGGCCCTTCAGTCCACAGGCTGACGCTCTAACCACTGAGCCAAACCGGTTTCAGCTCATAACACCTTTCTTTAAGCTGGATTCCATCAACACTTTAACTCTTAGCACAGGTAAATTAAGTATTAATGGAAAGAATGGGCACAGCCTCAGGCAGTTGGCTCACTGGATAGAGTGTCGGCCCATGGACCGAAGAGTTTTAGGTTGGATACTGGTCGGGGGCACACACCTGAGTTTTAGGCTTCATTCCGGCCTTGGTTGGGATGCATGCGGGAGGCAACCAGTCAATGTGTGTCTTTCTTCACTTAGATGTTTCTCTCTGTCTCTCCCTCTCTCTTCCATTCTCTCTGAAAATCAATGGGAAAAAAAATCCTTAGGTGAGAATTAACCAAAAAAACAAAAAATAGAATAGGCCTAATGTAGTTACACAACCCTGTCAGGATGCATATATGTCACACACCCAAGCTTCTACTTCCTAGGTTGTGGTCTGTATCTGTGAACTTAACACATGCTTTTGGAAAGTGATGATGGACTTTCTGAGCAAGTGGACCAGAGGTACTGGACTGCAATAAAGCTACTGGCACAACTAGTTAGGAAATGATCTAAAAAAGAGGAAGGAAGGTAGAGTGGAGAAGTTAAGAAGCCTATGTATCAGAGAGTGTTTCTTCCAAACTAAACCAAAAAAACAAAAAAACAAAAAAACAACAACAAAAAAAAAAACAACAAAAAACCCCATGGACCACTGATTTGTGACATAACCTTTATCAATAACTGAAAACTGCTTCATACAGAAAATCCCCTAGGATGGCTCCATATATGAATCTGCTCCAGAATTCCTCATTCCACTGCTTTCTCCCAATTTCATTCATTTTCACTCCTGCTAAAATCACTTCCTCACAGGCCTGACAATTGCCGAGAACTGGCATATTCTCAAGGCTTACGTGTTCGTCTGTTTGCCAAATGGCTGTAATGTAATTCACAAAAGCCCTGTTTATTGAGTAATATTATTAATGGTTAGCATAATACTGTGAAATTGAAGACATTCTTTCTGGATTATGTCCAGATCTTGAAAAAGAACATTGGTTCCAATAGGAAATGAATGGCTTATCTTAAAACATTATTTTAAAAGGACAGACAATGCGTAAAGCGTTTGAGTCAGTGTATTTTCAAACTCTTGCAAGACAACTTTTTCAGATACACTGAGTCCCCCATGTATTAAAACACTTTGAATGATAACAGAAAGAGAATGCCATGCTTATGAATGTTTTATAAAATCATTTTTCATTTTCAACACCTTGTTGAAAATATAGGACTGAGAAATCACTCAACGTAACAGTCTATTGACTTTTTCCCTTCAGCTGCATTTGCCAAATTTTGCTAAAGTGGAAGCTATTTGTTGCTTTTATATTTATGGCTAAATTCATAAATTATCAAAAGGTGTCAAACGGGAAGATGACAAAAAAAGTCAACTTTTTGTTTTCTAAAGGCACTTTATGTCTAAATAAGAAGCATTGAAATGTATCCCCCATTTAAATTATGGTTAATTATTGCACTAGTTCATAATCTAACAGTCACCACCTGAGACCAAGTCTGAAAGTCCCAACGTGACTTCTGTAACCAATCCTGAGTTGGGATTCATTTAACGGCTCTATTTTTAAGGGGAAGCATGAAATCACCCAAGAATCATAAAATATTAATCACTTCAATCAATGTGAGAAATTCAAGAGAGAGAAAAGAAGAAACATGGATGGGGTACCAAGAAGGAGAGAGAAGAGAGTGGGAGTGGGAGGTGGGTGGGAACTAACCAGTAAAAATAAAACAGGAGCTCAGGAAACTACATATCTTATTAAACTCATAGCCAGTTTTAAATTTTATTTGAAATTACAGTTAGCCTACAATATTATGTTAGACCAGCGGTTCTCAACCTGTGGGTCACGAACAGCTAGCAGGGTCTCCTAAGACCTTCGGAGAACACAGATATTTACATTAAGATTCATAATAGTAGAAAATTACAGTTATGAAGTAGCGACAAAATAATTTTATGGTTGGGGATCACCACAACATAAAGAACTGTATTAAAGGGTTGCGGCATTAGGAAGGTTGAGAACCACTGTATTAGACATATAATTTAGGAAGTGATCATCCCAATAAATCTAGTACTCACCGACACTGCATAGTTACTACTATTTTATTGATATTCCCTATTCTTATTACCTTATACTCTGTGACTATTTCTATAACTGGCAATTTGTACCTTTAATCCCCTCTTTTTTACTCATTCCTCCCAATTCCCTTCCAATCTGGCAACCATCAATTTACTCTCTGTATCTACGAGTTTGTTTCTGTTAGGTTTGTTCATTTATCTTGTTTTTAGATTTCAAATAGAAGTGAAATCATACAATATCTGTCTATCTCTGTCTGATTTATTTCCCTTAGCATAATACCCTCTAGGTCTCTCCTTGTTGTCACGAATGGCAACCACTGCTTTATTCATCATCCACCAAAGGACACTTAGGTTATGTCTGTATCTTGGCTATTGCAAATAATGGTGCAATAGGCATAGGGGTGCGCATGTCTTCAAAACAGTGTTTGTATGTCTTCAGATAAATATCCAGAAATGAATTTGCTGGGTCATATGGTAAGTTCTATTTTTAATTTCTTGAGAAACTTACACACTTTTTTTCATAGTTGTTTTATACACTGAATGACCAGATTCTTAGGATCTCTGAACACATAATAACCTGGCCACTTAGTGTGTGTGTGTGTGTGTGTGTGTGTGTGTGTGTGTGTGTGTTTGTATTTGAGAGGCCCAGTGCATAAATTCATGCATGGGTAGGTTTCCAGCCAGCCTGGCCAGGGGGCGGGGACATGGGCGGTTGGCCAGCCTGCCTACTGGTCGAACTCCTGGTCGAGGTGACAATTTACTTATTAGCCTTTTATTATGTGGGATATACACCAAGTGGCCAGATTATTATGCATTCAGAGATCATAATAATCTGGCCATTCAGTCTAAATTAGGATAATGCTGATGAAATAAGGAAAAATAAAGAAATCTTCTGGGTTTAGTTTTATTAGTTATTTATTAGGGTTTATTTTTTTTTTATTTCAACATCGTTGAGGGCTTTTACTTTCTAATATTTTTCTAAAATAATTGACATTTTAGATTCTTATCAAATATTTTTATTCAGACCCAGAAGATAGGCCAAAAGTACTGGTAAGTTTGAAGAGTTTATATTCGATATTTCTCAAGCTTCCCCCTTCCTGTGGGGGCTTCCATGCATGGAACAGCACTCACCTGAAGTCCCGTGGTGAAACTTTCCCGGGAGCAGAGGCACCGATAGGGCTGGCTCGTCGTGTCACAGCTGTCGGCGTGACCGTGACATTGACACCTGCGAACAGGAGCATCCGTCAGACAGCTCCCTGCAAACAGCAGCTCAACTGCTAATACGTGTAAGGACCGGGGCATACACCCACTGTATGAATTCAACAAGGGAGGTGAGAGTGTTAACACAAAAATAAACCTCTCCTTAGTCATGTGGATATTCATGGAAACCTGTATTTAAAAAAATATTTTATTAATTTTTAGAGAAAGAAGAAGGGGCGGGAGGGGTGGGAGGGAGAGAGAGAGAGAAGGTTGCCTCCTACAGGCCCCCTACTGGGAAGAGGGGTGGGGTATGTGCCCTGACCGGGATTGGAAAGAGCAGCCTTTTAGTACATTGGACATCATTCCAATCAACTGGGCCACACCGGCCAGGGCTCCTGGAAAGTTTTAAATTAATCATGAAGTATTGGAGGAAGGTTCATGAATAACCAAACCACAGTGATGATGAAGGTGATTTTCAAGCCTACCTGGGTTGTGTATACCTATATCCACCATATGGCAAACTTCCCCAGAGAGAAGACATTTGATAAAACTATTCAAAACTTACAGTTAAGACTAGCAGGTTTAGAATAAACTGCAGGTTGAAGTTAACAAGCTTTATTTTTGCTTTTCTTTCCAAAAAATTGATTATTTAATTGTATGTTTTTAAAAAAGCATGCTATTACTTAACAAATAAAGCGTACAGATTGGTATTGTGCGAGGGTTTGAAAGATGTACTTTCTTTATAGGGCACGGCATCCTTCTGGCCTACCCCAATCCTAAATGTAGGCTATATGGATACCATTTCCAGACTAGAGAGTATGCTGCTGGGAGCTCTTCATCCATTTATTTAAACATTGTGAGTCTTACTTTTCAACTATGGTCAGACAGTTATACACTGCCTAAGGCATATTAGATTATTTCTTTAAAGGAAAACAAATATTCTTCATAAAGTTATGAATTATGGACTCAGGGAGACCAAGCCCAGTACTTACAAACTAACTGGTAGCATCATTATACCCCCAAATCAAACTCCTTCTCTTTGATTTTGAGAACACTTCAAAATTACTACCCAGAACACACCAATCAAAATATTTGATAAGTTATTTTTTTAGTCAGATCCAGGTTACCATAACTTCTAAACCCAATACTTTGAAAATTGATTCTATAGCAATGTGATCTTTTAGACAGAAAAGATTCACATACAAGCCTCCTCCCAAAATCTTAAGAGTAGGAAAGCATTTTAATACGTGAAGCTTGAAATCTGGTTTACTCTAAAAGCTTAACTGGCCGAGACCGGTTTGGCTCAGTGGATAGAGCGTCGGCTTGCGAACTGAAAGGTCCCAGGTTCGATTCCGGTCAGGGGCACGTACCTTGCTTGTGGGCAGACCTCCACTATAGGGCGTGCAGGAGGCGGCTGATCTATGTCTCTCTCTCATCGATGTTTCTGACTTTCTATCTCTCTCCCTTCCTCTCTGTAAAAAAATAAATGAAATATATTTTTAAAAGCTTAACTGACATAGTTTTGAGTAAGTCTGGAAAACAACATTCAAAGTGGAAAGCACACTGCCATGAAACTCACCTCCCGGTGATGGTGACTTCACTGACCGCGTAGTATTTGTGTCTGAGGCTGGCGGGAGTCTCGGTTATATAGTACTGCCCATGGAAATGAATCCTTACTTGCGTGGCTTTTACAAACTCTTGAAGAGACTGCGTGTTATAGAAGTCATTGTATCCGGGACGATGATTCGGTCCAGGTGCTAGGAGACTAAATGTGACATTGCCACGGGAATAGGGAGTAACACTGTTGAGGAAAGATATTTGCAATCATGAGAAGCTACTCATATTTTTGACAAAACAAATAAGAACAACCTACTCCATAACAGCTCAAATTCTTCATTCTGGGAAAAATAGTCCGAAGATGTTATGTGCATATAGGATCGTCAGTGAAAAACATAGTAAAACATTTCCTTGAGGACATCATAATAATCCTCTTGATACAGATTACTTGCTAAGCAATCTGAAAGTCAGATTATAAAGCACAGTCAACTGGAAGCAAGAGATACTCTAATGTCTTTACAGTAAATTTAAACATTATTTAAAATCCAGTGTCGGAAGGAATCCTAAACCAATTTGCTTCAAGAGATGGTGGTGAAGGGAAGACTCTACTAGCCTAGTGACTTAAGTTTACCTGTAAGCTATTACTACCCCATAGTCTATGAGAATTAACTCCTAAATGCCTTCAAAGAGAAAATTTTCAAAATATTCATACTCTGAAAGCTGAAGACAATTGACAGAATCTGGGTTTTCCAACTCTCCATTGTTTTTCATTCCGAAAACACTGCAATTTCTAGCAAAATATTGCCAATCTTCCCAATCTAGGCTGTCTTCCTTCTTCCTCTGAATCCTTATTGCTGTTGGTTGTGGACTTAAGAATTGAATGATGATATAAAACACCTGGAAATGAATAAGTTAATTATTACCATTGTTGTTTTAGGTTTTAACCCATCATTATAAATCAAACCATGGAATTATTGCATTCAAATACAACGTTTACTTCCTCATAACAACTATAAATATTCATAGACATTCAGACATGCCACAGCCCTGTAGTAAAAGCAACACAACCTATCATTATGTAGCTGTGCATCTCCTCAAGGATTTTACAAATTAAAGTGGAAATCAATATGAAGTTTTCAATGAAGACATGAAAAAAGAACATTATTTTCATGAAATAATTGGCATCTGTTCCTCTCAACTAGTTATTTAAAATAAGCACCTGTTTTTATTAATTTTGTTACTTAACAAAATGAATATTAAACCATTTCATATGAATTTTATAACGATCTCTAAAAATGTAGGCCCTGCATATCTTCTTTTTGGTATTTTCACTTCATAAGTTATAATATACTTCTTTACTGAGGTAATGTTCAATTGCCTAGTTCAGGTTTTACCTTGTGGTAAGTGGAATTCTATCCCCAAAAAAGATGTTCAAATGCTAACTCCTGGTGGCTGTGAATGTGACCTTATTTGGACATAGATTCTTCGAAGATATAATTAAGTTAGGAGCCTCAACAGGAGGCTCTGGATGCAGGATGGTCCTCGTAAGAGAGAGAGGAGGGAGGACGACATTTAGCAACAAGGAGGATGACCCTGGAACCTGGTGGCAGAGACTGGAGTGATGCTGCCATAAACCAAGTGACACCAGGAGCCACCAGGAGCTGGGAGAGGCAGGCAGGATCTGTCCTTACCCGGAAGAATGGTTTCATCCTTCTAATCCTCAGCGCTCTGAGAGAATAAATGTCCATTGCGTTACACCATTAAATCAGTGTCCATGGACTGCAATACCCACAGGAAGTGCACACACACACATTAAATTAGTGTCCATGGACTGCAATACCCACAGGAAGTGCATCAAGTTACCTGATACTGTCCATTTTCCAAATCGATTGAAATGGTCACTCCTTGATTGAGCTGCGTGATGTTTGTAAACACACGTGAAACCCACGAAGTCCCAACATCGTCATCGTTGACAAAAGAGAGAGGGTGGGCCTCGGGATGCAGCCGGGACACCCTGTCCCTGGTGGTGTCCTCCACATCGTTGGGGATGCAGAAGTGCTGGCGCAGGGGATGGACCCGCGGGTGGCTGCCCGGGCAGCGGCAGTGGGGCTGGGCGTGCAAGGTGGGCAGAGCTCCAGCAAAGATGGCCCCAATCTCTCTGTGAGGTCAAGAGGCAGACGGTGAGGACAAGTAGCTCAACAGCCACAGGTATTCTAGGGCAGCGGTCGCCAAATGGTGGTGCAAGGACAACTGGTGGTCCGTGAGGTCTGAAATGTTGGCAACCACTGTTCTAAGGGATGGTACAAACGAATACCATTGTTGATTTTTCATTAGTATCTATTTAGCTTTCATAATTTATTTTAATATATGTTATTGGTTTTTTACAGAGAGGAAGGGAGAGGGATAGAAAGTCAGAAACATCGATGAGAGAGAGACATCAATCAGCCGCCTCCTGCACGCCCCACAGTGGAGATGTGCCCACAACCAAGGTACATGCCCCCAACCGGAATCGAACCTGGGACCTTTCAATCCACAGGCTGACGCTCTATCCACTGAGCCAAACCGGTCTCCTAGCTTTCATAATTTTTTACACAGAACATAAAACCAAATTCATCTCTGGCCCCAAAAACAAACTCATTCTCGTAAAATGAAACATGCTCATTTTATATAAAACAAAACAAAACATTAAATTCTTAAGTACTAGCATTTTCTATCATGAAGCATACACAATCCCTTGTCTGATTAGCAAGATATGTTTTAAAATAGGATAATATTTACGGTGTCTATTTGCAATATGTTTATTTGAATCGCATACTATTTTACAGGGCTTCTTTGTAATAAAAAGAAAGGTAATATTCAGGTAGGCTGTTAAACTGACCACCGAGTGACCGATGATATATTGAAAGTGATGAGTTATAGGTGCGTCTCTCGCTCCCCCGCGGGAAGTAAGAAAACAGCATCACTTCATCTGCCCCTGTTTCAGAGGGAGGGCCTCCGGCCAAGACCATTTGTCAACGGCTTCCTGTGACTCATCGGTACCAACCCTGGCACCTGAAACCCCTCCATGGCTGCAGTTCACATGGCAGCTGCCAAGAGCCCAAAAAGAAAGCCAATTCCAGGCAGAGAGACTTAACTTTTCCATTAAGGGCAATATACCTGTTCTAGAACGGAATTAGTCATTCTGGGTGTGGGCATTCTTCCACATGACACCTGTCCTACATTTGAGGCAGGCCAATGCCAGCAAGCAGGTCTAAAGAGAGACTCAGACTCCTTCTCTCAACCCTGGTGGGGGGATGATGGGGTCAGGCAGCTATTCCATTCACTAGATCGCATGCAGTCACTTCATTCAATCTCACTGACATCTTCCAGTTGATAGCAGGTTTTAAGTGGAGCCAGAAGTGATTATTCAATGACATCTTTGTCCCCAGGATAAACTTTATTCCCTCCAAATTATTCTAAGATTGCTCTTCAGAAATGTATTTATTTTATTTTATTTTATTTTATTTTATTTTATTTTTCCATCACCGTTTATCTCCTCTATGCCCTCCCCTACCCTAACACTAATCTTCATGCTATGCTTACTTAAGTGAATTCAGCATCTATGTTTACATTTCTGGAGCTTTACCATACTGTGTCTGCTTACCTGTTTGTAAGTGCCACTTGATATAATCGAAAATCTTGCATTCTTCCAACAAACTGCTCTAAACCTACAAAATACATACATGTACATAGCATGAGAAGTCTTATATTACCAAGCAGTGGCTGACAAATATTCAAGTGACATTCCTTTAAAGCAAAACAACTTTTAATCATGTACATATCACAGCCTTTTCAAACACTTAGAGATCAGTATGTATATTCTGCTAATTCCACATGAATAACATTAACATTCATATTTATCTCCACAGACATTGTAAGGCTTCGGTAAAGTGAATACTTGGGCCAATCTATCTCCTGGCCCAACCTGTGATCTCTTTCCAGAAGTCCCCTCCCCACTTCAAACTGCTCTCCAGTTTACAAATCTGTAAGTCTATCAGCCCATCAGCCCTAAATCTGATTGTCATCTGCTCTCGAGTACAATTTGTAGAGCGTCTGCAGTGGCGAGAGGAAGACTGCCCACTTTCTCATCCCACCTGCGTGATCTCCAAGCTCCAGAGCATCAGCTGGGGTCTCCCCCCGACTTGGATTAACACCTGGTCTAGGAGACCCTCAATGAGGATAAACTAAAAGCCTCCTACTCGTGAGTTTGAATTATTCACTTGTCAATGGCATCCTCGCATAGTCTCAAAATCCCACCATCTTGTAACAGTTCTTCCAAGACACCAAGCTGCATTCAATTAGGTCGCCTTTCAAGGTGGAGATAGCTATCAATCTTAAACCACACAATATTTATTAATTCATTTAAGCAAATATTTATTTAAGTTTTACCAACAGATAAGTCCAAGAGATTGGGAAGAGAAAAAAAGTAAAACAAATATCACCTCTATGGTTTTTGTTATGTCGTTAAGGAGAAAAACTTAAAAATGGTAAAATTCTAGCTAAAGTTTGAATCATGAGGACACAAGATAGAGTGGGATGTAATGAATAATGGCAAATCAATAATTAAGTAGTTTTTTTTCAAATATTAAATTTAAAGTCACGATCAATTCATCAAATGAGCACATCCTCAAATGTGTTTGTTTCTTAATTATTCCCTTTTTAAATGTGTCTTAATAACAGAGAACATGGGAGTGCTTGGTGCCACAGCTCCGTGTGGTGCCTGGGGAAGAGAGGGGCAGAGCGAGGGCATCCTGATGAGTAAGAGATGCAGAATGAGCCTCGCTCACTGGACGGTCTGAGGCTGCTCTTGTGAGAGCTGAAACTGACACGTGTTGCTTGCTATGGTCTAAGGCAGTGGTTCTCAACCTTTCTAATGCCTTGACCCCGCAATACAGTTCCTCATGTTGCGGTGACCCCAAACCAAAAAATAATTTTGGTGGCTACTTCAAAACTGTAATTTTGCTACAGTTATGATTCGGAATGTAAATACCTGATATGCATTATGTATTTTCCGATGACTTTAGGCGACCCCTGTGTTTTGGTCCTTCGACCCCCGCCGGGGTCGCGACCCACAGGTTGAGAACCGCTGGTCTAAGGTGTTCTATTTGTATATTTAAAAACCTGCCTAAGCAAGTAAGATTTTCTTGCTGATGTATGTTATGTACATGTATTTCATATATATTATTATGTAGGCATTATCATTATGCATGTATGCATACACTATGATTTATATATGTATGTAGTACACATATATACATACATAGCTTATATGTAGACACACAGTATATGTCTACATATTCCATGAATTTGTGTACAAGGCTTTGTGGAAAGGCAAGGCCAGCAGCAGCGTATTTTTCTAGAAAGCTATGCTAGGTTGAGATGAGACTTGAAGAAAAATCTGTAGCAGCCAACACACTCGTGCAGACGGGGTGCACACACAGGGAAACGGAAGCTGGCCCGGGTCTCCTCCAGGCCTCTGTGGAGATCCCCGTGTTTGACCACATCTGCCCTGCAGCAGACAGCAGGCCTGGCCTGCACAACAGCACCTCTAACGCAGCTCACAGCCATGGTTATCTCCCCAAATGAAACCATCTCAGGCATAGCAAGAGTATGGGGTACGGTGACTTCCTTTTTTTTTATTATTTAAAGAAAAGGAGCATGCGAGAAAGAATATGACTTATAATTAAGTCCAGGGGAACATTCTGTACCCATCTCCTTTCTGATTAGAGAGATGGCGTGGGCCTGGCTCATTAGGCGGAAGTAATGAGCCAGACGATGTGCCATCTCTAATTAGAGAAAAGATACAGTAGATACAACTGTACCTATAAATTGATGGCATAAAGAGAAAATTTATTTTTAAATATTCTTGCCCTCCTTCGGTTCTGTGATGCCTGGAACCTAAGGAACTGAAGGAGAAGGCCGTAAGAAGAACTAAGTAACATTTGAAATAAACCCTTTCCAGTGATGGATTTTATAACCAGAAGTTAAATTTACTTTCACACAGTTTGGAAGTGAACAGCACACTCGCTCCGCACCACCCTGGTGAAGCATGGCTCCCACAGTTAGGACACTGAAGTATGAGCGGCTCATTTCAACCCCAGCATGCATCGCGGACAAATTTATGGGGCTATTGAATACTCTGAGCAATACTTGAGCAATAAAACACTTTCAGAAGTACTAATGGGGATTAAATATTGAAACAAGGCTCCTAAGATTTAATGTATTATTAAGAAATTCCGCATGCAGAGTACTTTATAAAATTCTTCACTATACTAATTACTGATATAGATGAAAAATTCATCAAACTGGCTCTTAATATTTATGTGTTATGCTGCACCCATGTTTATGCCTTTCTTAAAATTTTTAAACATTTTTAAATGTCTATAACCGAAAAAAAGACACGCAGAGTGTAACATTCTTAACATTTTGAGCTTTTACAAATAAGTAAAAAATTCCAGAGTATGGATACAATTACACAGCAAATGAAATGCAAATGATAAAGACACATGAAAAGCTACTCAAACTTACTAATGGCCAAATAATTTAAAGAGGTTTCCGACAATATTTTTCAATAAGAGAAATGCCAAAGGTAAAAAAATGAATAATTTCTAAGATCATCTAGTGTTTAAGGAAGAAAGTATTTGCCCATATTTTAAAATATGGACAACAGGAGGTAGCCTGTTGTTATGCATTAGGGCAATCTGTCTAATATGCATTAAAATATAAGATGATCATATACTTTAACCTAACTTCTATGGGTTTATGTTAGCAAAATAAATATAATAACATTAACAATAACATTTAATCTCCATATGGGTTAGTATATACAAGGCCCAGTTATAGTTTTTCATTTATCCAATAAATATTGAACAACTACTATATGCCAAATGCTAGAAAAATAGTCACACTTTTCATGACATACTTCACCTGATCCTCAAATGAAACTGTAGTATCATTATCATCATCATCATTTTAAACTTGGGATAACTACAGTTTAAAGACATTAGAAAGGTGACCTAGGTCATGTGAATAGTAAGTGGGGAGATGGGATTTGAACTCAGATACACTGATACCAAAAGTATAAGGTCTTAAGGAACTCCACTATCAGACAACCGTTCAAATGTATGCGTGTGTGTATGTATGTGTGTACATATTGGCCATTAGTAAAGTTTGAGTAGCTTTCCACGTGTCTTTATCATTTGCATTTTATTTGTTGTGTGTTTGTATCCATACTCTAGAATTTCTTACTTATTTGTAAGAGCTCATAAATGTGTGTATATATAAGATCAATAGATATAAATACATGTATACAGTGTTTTCTATCAAATAACTGCCAATATAAAAATATTAGAAATAACAGATGTTCATAAATAGAAACAAGTATAAAAAGTTTTTGTTATAGCTATACAATCATGCACACTGAAGTTATTTTAAATGAGAAAGCATGTTAACATGAAAAGCTGTCTATAACATATAGAGGTGGAGTATTTTTAGAGGGCTCAAAGAAAGCCTTTGTATCATAATTTCAGTTTGGAAAAATTATATTTATAAACAATGTATCTAGGCATAGGTACTAACATTTTTACAGTATTATTTTTTGACACAGGAACAATACAGTCAAATAAGTAATTTTCTGGAGACAGAATCTTACCATTTAAACTCTGTCCTATCCGCATAGCACCAGAAGCAAAATCTGTAATTGAACCACTTAAAGTTCGTGCATCAAAAGCTGTGCCGTCTTCCTCCAATCCATTGATGAAAAAACTGATTTTTGTCTGATGTACCTGTAAGAAATTATCACCGTCATTAGTTTACTGGCGTATCCTTTAATTTTGTGATGACTACATTTTAGTAGTCTTTCTCAAGTTAATTTTCTATTTCTCCATTTAATTCAGTTGGGAGGACAAAATAATTTAATTCAATGGTTCAATGATGTATGTCTGTGTTTATATAACTAGGTATAAACCTACATATTGAGTTTTGGACTGTGATGGTACCTACCAGTGTATTCACCGGCTCACACAATTGTTTGCCCTATATATTTAATAGCTCTGACTGCCACGCTTTCATAAGTTTTTGAAGATATGTGGTTTCTTTAATTACTGAAAGTGGCATAACCATATTTGAAAATAAACAAAAATGAATACAAAAGTGAGAAACAGTCACAACCAGATGTTCCAAAAAATATATATATGGCATAGATATGATTCAATTTAAGTTGCTAATGCAAAAATGCTTCATATAAATATTTACTTTCTCAGGTGTTAATAATTCTCAACTGTACCCTCCCAATATAGAATAAAAATAAATTTGCCAATCTTTTTTTAGGCTAATTATTTTAGCAACCTAATAAGAACTCTCTACACAGGCATTAGCAAACTTCGTCTGTAAACAGCCAGAAAGTCATTTTCTTTTATTTGCAAGCAAATGATTTTTGTGGCTCAAACAATCCAGGTCACAACTGTTCAGTTCTGCGGTTATAATAGGAAACCAGCCATAGACCACACGTCAGTGACTGAGCACAATGCCTGCCAATAAAACTTTATAAAAACAGGTGGCCAGCAGGTTTGTTGCAGGGGTCCCAGCCTGGTGATTCCTTGATTCACACCATTCAGCCTTATGCAATTTTTTGTTTGTGTGAAGTGATCTCTGAGTGGCAATGCGAAGTTTCATACAGATTACTTCATAGATGATATCTCTAGAAAACCCTCAATGATTGCATCCTTCCAAATAAACTGATAGGCTATTCTGACCTCAACTTTAGTCTCTACAAAGCATCCTGTTTAAGTGCTTTTATGCTAGATGTAAAAGGAATCATTGATCCTCTAATTAGTCCAGAGGCTGATTTGGCAAACAAAAGCAGGTGAGGTGGATGGGGCTGGGAAATAGAGAAGTTCAATGTTTTGCAGTTGAAATGTTTAGAGACAGACATTTTAATAAAAAATATAGCAAATCATAGCATTCAAATGCTAGTCTATTAAAATAGCCTCGCAAAAATTGATGTACATAATTCTCCAGCATCTTTAAATCATGTGACTGCCTAAGAACCCTTTGAACAAACCTCTCTCCAAAATGAAACAAACAAAAATTCTAAATGTTAATAAAATAATTAACATTCAAAACAATCTGAATGTTAACAAAATAATTACAAAATAGTATTAATTCATAGAAGGTTTTCTACTATGGCTTTTCTCCATTCTATCCATCTCTCTCATTTATACCAGGTTCTTTCTTAAACTCCCTTTCTCAGTGTTGGATTTTACTTGTTGGTAAAACAAAGCTCTAACATAAAGACCTAAACACATTCACACACCAACTCCTACGGGCCTGGATATATACCTCCCCGCTGAGGGAGAAGAAGTGCCTTTTTATTTATTTATTTTTTTTGCATCCCATTTTTTACAGCCTGTTACTGTCATTTGGTGTTTGACTGTTATCATTATAAAAGATACCGGCTTTTCTACTTTGTTATTTGTAGCATTATCTCATGTTTTACAACATCTTTGAGCAACACGCGGGGCACATGAAATATCACTCGTGGAAAGTTCTCGATGGTATTAATGCATAAAAAAGAATGTGGTTCCCTCTCCACTGTCTCTGCCCAGCCAAAAGCTGATGAACAGCCAATTTTCCTTTATCACATTAGCACAGCCATGAGGGAAACCCATTTGTTCTAGTCAGCTACACTAAAGATACTATTACCAATCTAACATATACATGTTTTATATCAGCAGTATTCTCAGAGCATGAGCGCGCCGGCCATATATTAACACTAGCATGACAGTTTATTTAAGAAAAGAAAATTGTCTCTGTAGAGGGACAGAAGTTAGAAATGTATGGCGAAAGCTCAGTGTCACTGGTCTAATAAAGGCCATAATTCTCCCGCTTGCTTTATGGCAGGTAACACTCCTGTGACGGTTCTGTCATATCATTCAAATAGAAATGTTGTCTTTTACAAGTTTAAGTGCACCTTTATTTGGAGGCAGATAGAAAAGCAGGCTTTTGATTTTCTGTGTTCACTGTATTATATCTGCAGTCAAGAGTTCAGGACCTTCTTCTTCTTTTTTTTTTCTTCTTTTCTTTTTTATCAACTCATCACATATTTGCTTAGTGGAAGGATTCCGTGTCGCAGGCAGTGAATGCCAGGATGAGGTGTTCGCTTCCTTGGTGCTTAAATGATTACGGATGATCCCAAGACACTCTGGCCCGCTGGCCCTCCCCCTACTAAGCGCCTTCCTGGAAGGAGGATGACCTCCGGACCGTGCTTTATATGCCAAGATTCTCTCTCTGAACGACTGTGCAATTCTGGTCCAGGCCCCATCCCAGGAGAGCCGAGAAGACGAAGGTGGCTTTTTGCAATAGCTCATTCCGATGACCCCCTTGCCAGTTATTTAGGGGAATAGAAATCTATGCGCTAGAATCTCTGATTTGTGAAAAGAAAGCCTTTTGTGGAAGCTCTTTCCCACCTATCTCATTCTCCGCCCCTGTGAGAATTAGGGGGGTTCGCCCGTGTTGCTTGGTGTAGCGGGAAGGAACGGAGTGGTAAATTCAGTAGCAGCTGCAGAAAAGCCTTAGACCTTTCGTAAGAGACCCCAAAACACACTGGGAAAAAAGATACAGGGGAGCAGGTCATTCTCACGCCTTCATTCTCTCCGGGTTTCACATTTTAGTTTAACCTTGTTGGTCCGGTTTGTATCTTTGTGATAGAATGTATGCATTCACGTGAGCACAAGAGTGTTTTAGATTTTTTTAAGTACAATTCCTGGCCATTCTTATGTGATTATAATTCAAAATTCTGGCAAGTCATACAGCAGACATCTGAGAAACTACCAAGGGGAAAAACTGCAACCAAGTCCACCTACATTACAATCACTGCCCACAGTCACCGGTGCTATGGCAAGGTCAAGTCCTGTGGTTCTTCCCTGCCTGCTGGCCACTAGCACCAGGAAGAACTGCTGATGGGTGGGACAAACCCTGGCAGAGTACCTGCTCTGACTTCCTCGCCTGGAAAATCATTTTATCATTTTCTTGTCACCTGTATCCTCCCAATTTAAATTTAATTTAATGAGGCGTCACCCCCATACCCACACTGGCCCTATGAGTTAGACCAAACGAATGAAATCATCTTCCTCTCTCTCAAGGAGCCCGTATTTACCAAACAGCAGGCAGGTTTCCCAGACTCCCCTTCTGCAGTGCTGTTACCCCCAAATGAGGATCCGGAGGTTCCATCGCTCCAGTAGCCTGCTTCTGCAGGTTTGGGGAGCCCTTTTGTCTTTGAACAAACCTGCACAGACTCTATCATGGAGTAGGAAGATGGATGGTTTGGGGAGATCTCAGTGGTGAGAACTGGGGCTAGAAGAACGGAAAGATACCACCTTATAACTTTGATGCATAAGCCCCCCAGCTCTAACCACTGAGATCTCACCTAACAATCTGCATACCTGTTCCATGACAGAGTCTGTGCAGGTGCAAAGAAAGATGTCCTTCTCCTGTGTCTTCGGGATATATGTGTTTAGTTTCTGCGATGTTCTCAATACGGCATGGTTTGGGATCTCTCTTCTCTTAAAATGTGGCTCCAGAAATACTCAAATCTCTGTGTGATCTGACGTGCCAAATTAAAACAGGATTATCACCTTAATCTCTTCCAAAATCGCCTGCGAGATTTTTGGCAATGACATCATGCAAAGGGATACATCAGGTAGAGCTGGCTATTCGCTAAAATATTGTCTTTTTCCACTCACTTCACTGCTGAAGCACGGCTGCCCGCCCCGGTCCCCTGTCCACGGGCAGCTAGTTTTGTGGAGCCAAGGACAGGGCTTTATATTTATCCACGTTATATTTCATCTTGTTCCATTCAGCCCGGCGCGCCGGGCTGTCAAAATCTTTTGGAACGCTCTGTCTGTCATCCAGAGTATTTACCATCTTCCCAGATCTGTGTCATTTGCAAATTTGATGAGCGTGCCCTACGTGCCGGGCAGATGCTCGATAACTACGAACTGATTGATTGACTAATTGATACTCCAAAAATAAAACCACCAACACGATCTTTGCTGGGTCACAATTCCGAGCAAGAAAAGGGCACCATTTTTGAGGAGATGAAATATGTCACATGGGGACTGTTCGCCTTTGCAGTGTGACCTTGCTCCTCACTCATGAGTCTTCCTCTAATTATTTAATTATAAATAAATTCTCCAATCTATTTCATTTCTGCTGTTAAGCCCCCGTTTCTCTCTCTCTGTCTCTCTCTCTCTGTCTCTCTCTCTCTGTCTCTCTCTCTCTCTCTCTCTCTCTCTATATATATATATATATATATATATATATGTGTGTATATATATATGTATATATATATATACACATATATATATATACATACACACACACACACACACACACACACAAATAATATAAAAAAAGCAGTTGAAGCAATTAATCCTGGAAGGTTGCTTTGGCAGAAATTAATCACAGGGGCTGCCCGCAAATATCTGTGATGTGCACATGTCCTCATTACTATGTTGAATCACTGAACAACTGCTTTTAGCTTCTTTCTCTCTTTTTTAATACATTTTATTGATTTTTTTTTCAGAGAGGAAAGGAGACGGATAAAGAGTTAGAAACATTGATGAGAGAGAAACTTCGATCAGCTGCCTCCTGCACACCCCCTACTGGGGATGTGCCTGCAACCAAGGTACATGCCCTTGACTGGAATCGAACCTCGGACTTTGAGTCCCCAGGCTAAAGCTCTATTCACTGAGCCTAACCTGTTAGGGCTAGCCTCTTTCTCTTTGACTGTAGGAAAAATGCATAGGAAACTGTCTTCATACACAGACATGGTCCTCAAAGATATATCTTGTTTGTTTTTGTTTCTATTTTTATTTCCCATGAGCACATATATTCTGTTTTAACACTCAGTCCTCTCCCTGGACCCCCATTTCCCTGAACTACTGTCCTTTCTCCGCCCCCCCCCCCACTTCTGGTTTTTCCTCTGGGCCCAGGAAATGATCTATGCCTAAGTGTGCTACATTTTTGAGTGCCTACGACCCTCTGGGTTTGCTGTTCTCCCTAAGTATCTATTCAAGCTCTCCATAGATTACAACTTTCTACCAACAAGCCTCCAATGTAATCAATCTCTAAAATTTAATGGAGGAATACAAGCACTCTTCTTTGTCCTGATTTGGAGGGATATGAAACTCTCCTGACTGCTTCTTCCCAAACTATTAAATTGCTCTCTTCCTCTCTGTACTTCTAAAAAGAAAAGCTATTACTTTACACATACAGATGATGGAAAACCCGCCAATGGTCTGATTTACT